>NW_004624739.1:6879800-6916448 GCF_000247695.1 Heterocephalus glaber
AGTTAAATAAAATGTATATTTATTAAAATTAATTCTACCTGTTCCTTTTTATTTTCTTCAATATGACTGCTAAAAATATTTTTAAATTATTTATGTGGGTCACCTATTTCTACTAGAAACTACCAGTAAGAAAATACTGCTTAACCATGTTCCTACATAATAAGCTTAAACATATAAACTATCGTTCAATCTGGGGCACCATTAAGACTGACAAAGGTACTATTAATACAGAAACATTGGGCATTGAAACATTGCAACCACACTTTAGAGAGTATACGCATAAGGAGAAATACAAAATTGCCAGGAGTTTTCTGTATCACATTTCTACAATATTTTTACATTACTTAACTGAAAAAAAAAAAGAATTGGCTTATTCTTCTACAACTTTTCTTCTCATAAATTCTTCTTTTTCACACATTGCCAGTTTACCCCTGCCCCCAACAAGGAGTTCCCATTTACAGGAAGTATAGAAAAATGTAATTCTCTTCCCTCCCATATCATATATATTTCACAAAATCAAAACTCAATGTGCAACTAAGGGATTCTCCATCATTAGTGCTTAACTTTGTATTTAAAGTTGAATACATTACTTGTTTTGCAGCTAGCAACAGAAAATTAGAAATGTTTAATCACTGGTTCAAATTTTGGAATGAGAAAAATATGTCTCAAGTTCAAATTTAAGCCACTAGAAAATAATGACTGAGTTTTCCTCTTCCAGGGACAGTAAATACAGGTGTGGCAGCTTACAGAGGTTCTCTGAGCTGACTTAAGAACAGTCAGCATTTGACATACTACCATCACAAGCTTTCCACAATACAGACCCTAACAGAAACAGGGTGTGCCCAGCCCCTGGTAACAGATCATTTGCCTTTACACCAAAAAGGATAGGAAAGCACAGAAATTTCTGCATGTGGAGTGTGCCTAAGCGAGTGCCTAAACTTCAAAGAGTCTATGCTATGGGACCTAAAATTATTATGTGATTATCTAAATCAGTAAGAATTATGTGTTCCATGAGTGCCAATGTGTCCATGACTAGATCAAGCATGCTTTCCTCACTGAGGAGCAGAAAGTCATTCGTGAATATGGTGAAGGGACAAACAGTCAGAAAGTAAAACTGAAAAGAACTGAATTTGTTTTCATTTTTTTAGACGGCAGATTTAAAAACTTCTTTAAAGAAACTTTCTTCTAAAAAAACCCTAGAGGGAGCTATAACTTCACAAATATAATAGATGCTAGCCTCCTGCAATTTACACTGCTTAGAATATTGGTAATAAATTAAGTATAACTCAGTAACAATCTTGCTGGTTCACTTTTGAATTTTTAACCTAGTCTTATTATTCCTGGATATTTATTTTGTTTTTGCCGTACTAGGGATTGAATCCAGGGCCTCACACTGAGCTATGATCCCAGACCTTTTTATTTTTTATTTTGAAACAGGCTCTCACCAAGTTGCCCAGGCTGGCCTCTAACTTTCAATCCTCCTATCTCAGCCTCCCAAGTACCTACCTAGTTGTATAGGGATGCATCATTACACCCAGGATTCCTAAGATTTTATTTTTGTTTTTGTATTTGGTGTTGTTCTGTTCTGTTTTGTTTTGTTTTGTTGTTAAGAGTTGGATTAGGAAGGGGAAGGAAGACAGGAAATCAAGCAGGCTGCAATTTACCTGAGCCCAAAATGTAACTGCATCTTCTACATGACTTCCAACCACATCTTCAACTAAAACCAAATTACAATGCAAAGAAAATTAGAAATTATTATCATCTGAATTTTATACCCCAAAATAATTTTTAGTGTCAATACCTTCATTGTAGTGTGTATCTTCATCCCTTTGGACAATTTCTGAAAAACTAAATTCAACATCTCGAATTAGGTTATAATAATCTATCAATTAACAACAAAAAAGACTAAACCACAAAATATTCAAATTTGTACAACTGCTGTTTTGCCCGAAGGAAGTTATCAAAATTCAGACTCTATATTAAAAATGACCTGAAACATTTTCTCCAATAATTCTTGTTTTGAGTATACTGTAGTTTGCAATTTCACCACATGTAATCTGTATTCCTAAAATTATCTTTAGTCAAACTTTTACTCTGAAGAAGATAATTCATGTACATTTTGTTTGTTTTAGTGTTCCTGGTTTTTTTAATAAATTTTATTTTTTATCCCTTTCCCTCCTCAAGCCCTCTCCCTTTCCTAGGTACAAAAGCTTTGTTTCCATTTTTTCCTTCTATTTTTCCTTTTTTTCTTGTCCCTTCCTTTCTTTTCCCTTGTTCCCCTTCCCAATTAAACACTTTCTTCCCATTTCCCAACATTCATTATACATTTCAGTCCTTATTTCCACTACATTTGGCCACTTACATTAATCAATACTTTGGGAAAAACTGTGTATATACTTTTTAAAAAATAATGCCCTCTTAAACAAGTGTTGAACTTTCACAATGTAAGCAAAGACAAACACTACAAATACTTGAAACTGGTAGTCTATCTTTTTTTAAAAAAAGACACATTGGGTACTATTTTTTTAAGAATCTTTGGGATTAAAGACATTTTAAAATGATCAAATTTTGCCCATTATCTCAAAAATAACTTTTTAATTACACAAGACTGTACTATCTGCAAAATATTTCAAAAGAAATGTTCACTACAAGTTTATTCCCTACACACTGGAATACTGTACTTTCCATTCATAGATGTTAAAAGAAAATAAAAATATACTTTTGGTTTTCTAGTGTTGAGTTCCAGCTAATTTTCTTTTCAGAAAGTTATTTATGCAAGGTATACATCTATCTTGATAAGCACTGGAGTTGATGTGATTGGCTGGCATGCTTTTCTCCCACCCTCTCCAACACTGTTTCTGTGACGTATCAACGAAGTATATTATATATAATAAATAGGCCCCCAAAAATTTTAACAACAAAACCCCTCCATGGAACTGCCTTATACCTGGCATGTTAAGGGGACGGATATATATATATATATATGGATTTTTTTTAAAGCTTTAACAGTTACTAAAAGCACCACTAACACAAAAGTTTCAAATGCTCTCTCAAATATGAAAAGAGAAGAGTTATTAACACTACAGAGCATCGAGATGTCAAAACAAAGTTTTTTAAATGTTGATCAAAACGTGGTTTTAAAATAGAACTGACAGTATTTGTAAAACCAAGTTAGAACCCATTTAGAGAGATTATACTCTTCTCTGTAAGACGGTAAGTCTGAAACAGTAAAAATAAAAATGTTTGTTTTGGAAATCCCACCACTTGTTCTAAAAAGCTATTTTCTAGAATAGTCTTATTTAAAATGACTTGCCCCAGGCCAGGGATTTAGCTCTGGTTCCAGCGCCTGCCTCGCAAGCACAAGGTCCTGAGTTCGATCTCCGGTAACAAAAAAATAGATAAAATGACTTGCCCAGAAGATGAAGGAACAGATGCTGTACCCATTTTTTGCGAACGTGGATTACCAAAGGGTCCGTCCAAGTCTGCACTACAAAATGAGAATTTGGAATAAATCCTTAAAGGTTATTTTATGAGAGATTTCGCAGTTTAAATGGCACCGAATTTGCAAAAAGGGGAGGAAACAATTCCACCCAGGGGGAGGCCCAGTCTTCACAAAACCCTCAACCCCAAGTTCTCTACAAGCCACTTTCGCATCCGGTCACCACACTCACACACCTGGTGCCTGGCGCCCCTTAGCGGTGGCAGGCGGGGGAGGTGGAGGCGGGGGAGGTGGAGGCGGGGGAGGGGGCGGGGGGAGGCCGCGTCCCGGGCTTAGAGCCCTAACACGGGACCAGCGACTAAAATACTGTCCTGGAAGTAGCCGCCATCGCACCCCACCTGCCACAAGAAGACTACTTACCTCACACTTTCTTCCACAGAAGCGCTATTAAAGGAGCCCTGACCCCACATGCTGGGCCCCCAGCCTGCCACCCGGTGCCTCGTTAACCTTCAGCCAGCCGTCGCGCACGTGCTGACGCTTACCACGCTCGCTTCCGCGGCTTCGGACCCACACTGCGCCTGCGCGCACGGTGCTGCAACATTGTCCGGGCTGGGCTGGAGACCCGGCCAGGTCGAAAGTCACGCGGTGCCAAGGACTAGGCCCTGGAACACGCTTCGAGGCGAGGACTCCACAAGCTGCTGCCTACCTGCACGCAGAAAGCAGCGCATTAAGGACTGCTGGCGTCTTATAGGCCAGTATCCCCGCACCTGTGAGCCAGTGACTGGTTCGGTTTATCAAGAGGCCATGACGTAAAACCTTTATGTGGGGTGGCGTGGGCTTTCCTGATTTGTTCAGTAAGATGTAAATCTCACAACGTTCCAACTGCAAGCTTCTCGATGTTCTTTTTGAGAGATGGAAAGGGGAAAATTACCTGGATTAATAAAAAATGTGCTTTTCAGACAGTAGTTTTACATGCATTTCTCAAGCCAACCTTAGCATCTGTGTCTCTTACCATTGCCCTTTTGTAGGGGCCTGGAAATTTAGCTCAGTGGTTACATTGCCCTTTTGTTTTTATGACGTACACTTTGTGGCAACCCTTGCCCTCAAAGTAATTTAATGTTATCGAGGGTATAATTTACATATAACAAATTGCAGATTCAAAAGTTCACACTATGTTAACCATGAACGTTTCCATGCATCACCGAAAGCACTCCCACAAGTAAGGCAAACATGCCTATTACTCCCAGAACTTCCTTATGCCCATTTACAATGCCTTACTACCTCCAACTCTCTCTCTCTGCTTGTATCACATACACTAATTTTCATTTCCTAGAATTGATATTAATTGAATTATATGGCATGCGTTATTTTATTTGGCTTCTTTTGAACAGCATTTAATTATTTTAATAGTCATCTGTTTTGCCTTAGAGTTTGTTGATTTTTATTGCTAAACACTTGCAATGATACACATTTGGGCTATTGCCATTGTTTTAAATAAAGAGGCTATTGTGTGCAAGTCATTGGATGGACATATGCTTTAATTTCTCTTGGGTTAATGCCTATTTGTGGAATGACGCCGTGGTAAAATTAGCCAGGTGTGGCGGCACACGCCTATCATCCCAGCACTGAGGAGACTGAGGCAGGAAGATTATGGAATTAATTGAGCCTAGTCTGGACTACAGAGACTCAGTCTCAGAAAAACAAAAAAGACCAAGAGATGGAGAGGGCTAAGAGAAGGAAGGAAGAAGGGAGGGGAGCAAAGGAGGGAAAGTAAAAAGAATTAAAATGTGTTATGTACATGTACCAACTCCCCACCGTGAATGTAATCATTATGTGCTCCAAACATGTACTAATAAAATTTTTTTAAAACAAAAAAACAAGTAAGACTATTTTACAAAGTAGTTGTCTTACTTTATATTACCACCAGCAGTGCTTAGGAGTTCTAGTTGTTCCATATCGTCATTATCATTTGAAGTGATCAGTGTTAAGCTTAAATATTTATGCATTATAGGATCTCCTTGTGGGCTTTTTTCTTTTTTTTTTTTTTTTTTTTTTGCGGGGAGGGGGTGAGTCTGTCTCACTATGTTGCTCAGGGTTGTCTCAAACTCCTGAGCCAAAGCACTCCTCCCACCTCAGCCATGGTGCTGAGACCATAGGCATGGGCAGCACCACGCCCAACTTTCATTGTGGGTTTTTTTATTTGCAGTGTTCTCTTGACCGAAAATACTGAGCACCTTTTTTATGTTTATCATCCATCTGTGCCTCTTCTTGGATAAAGCATCTATTCAAACCTTTTCCTATTTTTAAATGGATAGTTTTCTCATTATAGACTTTCAATAGTTCTTTGTATGCTATAAATACAACTTCAGATTTGCAAATGTCTTCTCCCAGATATGGCTGTCTGCATTCTCTAAGAATATTTTAAAAGAGCAAAGTTTCAGGGACTGGAGTTGTAGCTTGGTGGTAGGGCACTTGCTTGGCATAAGCTAGGCCTGGGTTCAATCCCTGGCACAAAAAAAGAAAAAGGAAAGAAAGACAGGAAGCAAAAGTTCTTAATCACGATGAAGTCCAACTTATCAATTTTGTCTTATGGGTCACACTTTTGTGTTATATCTGACAAATCTCTAGCTAACCAGTTCGTAAGTTTTTTCCTGTATTTCCTTTTGAATTATTTGTATGGGTGTCACATTTACAATATTTTTGTAAACTTTTTATCAGATGTAAAACATGAAGCCTGGTGTGGTGCTGCATGCCTATATTCCCAGCACATAGAAGGCTGAAGAAGGAGGATCAGCGTGAGTTCAAGGCCAGCTTGTCCATAGTGAGTTCAAACCCAACAAACTACACAGCAAGATCCTGTCTCCAAAAAAAGATGAAAAACAGGAATCCAAGTTTTTTATGTATATATGGATATACAATTTTTCCACAGCATTTGTTGAAAATACACTCATTTTTCTACTAAATTGTCTTTACACCATTATCAAAGATTAGTTGAACACAGATGAGCAGGTCCCTGAATTATGTCCTTTTACACTGATCTCTTTGCTTTCTTTAGACTGTTGTCTCTAGTTTTAAGTCTTGAAGACAGACACTGTAAACCACATACTAATGTTCTTTTTCAAAGTTGTATTAGCTTCATAGTTACATGCAAACTGTAGTCTATTTAATGTGTACAGACCAAAAAATCCTGCTGAGATTTTGAGATGATGTTGAATCAACACATCACTTTGAGAATTTACATTTAACAGTATTGAGTCTTCTTATCCTTTACCATAGTACATTTATCTCCACTTATTTAATTCCTTTATTTCCCTGAGCAACACTGTTTACCCTTAACGTTCTATACATCTTTTGTGTGACTTATCACTAAGGATTTCCATTTTTATGATACTGTAAATGGTTTTTTTCTTAATCTCAATTTCTGGTTGTTTTATTGCTAGTATATAGAAATATAATTTTGCATATTGATCATATTTATTGAATCCTTGCAAACTCATTATTTCCAATGATAGGCTTTTTTATAGACTTAAAATTATCTACATAATGACCATGGTACCAGTATATGCAAATAAAGACTTTTACTTTCTCCTTTTCAACCTGGACATCTTTTTTATCTTGCTTTATGCAATGGCTAGAATTTGCAGTACAATGTTGAATGGCATTGCTGAGAGCACCATTAAGTATGATAGTACCTGTGGGATTTCAGTAGCTATCCTTTAATAGAATGAAGTTATCACCTATCTGTATTTTGTTTAGAATTTTTAATATATACATTGAATCTTTGCAAATACTTCTTTTATATCTATTGAGATGATTCAGTTTGTTAATATAATGAATTACATCAATTTTCAAATACTAAACCAACCTTGCATTCCTAGGATAAAACTTATTTGGTCATGATGGAGTATCCTTTTTCTATATTCCTGTATTAGACTTCAAAATTATTCAGAACTTCTACAGATATGCTTAAAGGGTGTATTGACTTGGAATTTTCTTTTCTTGCAATGTCTTTGTTTTGACATCAGAGTAATGCTGGACACAGAATAAATTTTAAAGAAGTCCCAGCTTTGATTTTCTGGAAATGTTTAGAATTGATATTCTTTGTTCCTTAAATATTTGGTAAAATTTGCAGTGCAGCTATTGGGCCTAGATTTTTCTTTGTGGGAAGTTTTAATTACAAATTCAACTTTTTTTTTTTTTTGGTACCAGGGATCGAATTCGGGACCTTGCACTTGCGAGGCAGGCTCCTGAACCACTGAGCTAAATCCCTGGCCCACACATTCAACTTTTAATAGATATGGGCCTAATCAAGTTATCTTATGATTGAGTGAGTTTAGTAGTTTGTATCTGTATTATGAATTTTTTAAAGTTCTTATTTTCCTGAACCCTCACCATTCCCACAAACAGGCCAAGAGCACCTTGTCCAGCATGCCCAACAATCAGGTCTCCAAGTGTGGTAAAATGGTCTCTGCCACAAGTTCCCCCTTTTTTCCCTACCCTGTGATCTAGTGATATGCCAAAAGCCCCAATGACTTATCTTGTGCCTTCTGTTTGTGTACTCTGTCCCCTCAGTAAGGACACCTGTACATGAGTTTGTGTTGGTCAGGGTTATCTAAAGGAATATAACCAATAGAATACACGTCATTACAAAAAGGGATTTATTAGACTGGTTTACAGGTTCAGAAGCTGGATAGTCCCACAATTGTCATCTGCACACTGGCCAGCCAGAGAACCCAGTAGCTATACAGTTCAAGAAGTTAGAAGCCTCAGAACAAGATGGACCAATGGTGCGACCCTCAAGGCTGAAGGCCTGCAAGCTTCCTGGAGATTCACTGATGTGAGTCCACTTTGAAAGACTGAAGAAGCTGGAGTTGGCTATTTCCAGGTAATGGCAGCAGCAAGAGACACACATGCTCAAGCAGAATCAAACTTGCAAGCACTAGCTGGTTTCCTCTTCCTGCTTTTGTTCCACCAGGCTCATATTGTATTGAATGATACCACTCATATTCAGGGAAGGTTTTCTGCCCTCAATTCGCTGGCCCACATGCCAGTCTTCTCTGGGAACACCTTACAGACACACCCTGTTACACGCAGAAGGGTGTTTTACTAATCTTCCAGGAGTCTTTTACCCAAGCAGGTTGA
This sequence comes from Heterocephalus glaber, assembly GCF_000247695.1. The sequence goes on from NW_004624739.1 coordinate 6,888,382, forward strand.
CAGTCAAGAGTAATCACCAAACTCTTCACTTTCTCTGAGCTCACCGCCTGCTTCACTCAGCCTGCTCTCCTGGTACCTGCTCCCCCACATAGCACCATGTGATATGCCTTGTCTCCCTTCTCTAGGACATATAGCATAATAAATCCTTTAATTTCATCTATTTCTCTGTAATTTATGTGGCCATATCAGAATGACTCAAAGATCCCAGGAGGGGGACTTATTTATTATTTACAACTCCATGTTTTTCAAGAAATTTGTCCCTTTCATCTACATTATCAAAATAATTGGCATAAAATTATACTATTCCCCTAGTAGCCTTTTAATACCTGTAGAGCCTACAGTGCTGTCACCACTCTCATTCCTAACATTGGTAATTTGTGTCATTTCTCTCTCACTGATCAATCAGGCTACAGGTTTGTCAGTTTCATTGATTTCAAAACCAAAGCTTTAGTTTTATTAATTTTGTTGTTTTTATTTCAACTCACGCTGATTTTTTCTTATTCCTTATTTCCTATATACTTTCATTTTTATTTGCTCTTCTTTTTCTATCTCCATAAGGTAAATGGTGAGCTCACTGATTTAAGATATTTCTTCTTTACTAATGTAAAGCATTTTGTGCTATAAATTCCCTCTAGGTACTGCTGTAACTGCATCCCACAAATATTACTGTTTTCACACTCATTCAGTTAAAAATACTATTACCCTGTTAATTGTTTTCTTTGGCCCACAGTATTTAGACATGTGTTATATAATTGTCAAATATTTGGAGATCTTCCAGAGATCTTTGTTGTTGGTTTCTAATTTAATTTTGTGGTCTACAGCCATACCACTCTGAACGCACCTGATCTCATCTAATTTAATTTTGTGCTCAAGAGGACATACTTTATGATCTTAATCATCTTAAAAACCACTGAAACTTATCTTGTGATCTATGTGATCAGTCTTACTAAATGTTCCATTTGTATTAAAAATAGATATATTCTGTTACTGGCTTGAGTGCTCTATAAATGTCAATTAGATCAAGTTGATTAATAATGTTGTTCAAGTCTTCTATATCCATACAGACTTTATACTATGTGATCCATTGGTCAATAACACTGTCCTGCTCTATCTGAGAAGCCCTGGGACAAAAAGCAAAGGCTACCAGTATAGGTCCAGGGATTCTATCAGCTTCAAACTACTGTATGTCTTCTCCAATTATATGTATAGAGAGAGACTGCAGAAATAAACAAAGTGGAGGCAGACCCATTTTACCCATTGTGAGCTAGACTGGCTAAGACTCAATTTGTTACGGGGTTTCCATAAAATCTTATTGTAAATCGGGCGTGATGGTATATACTTGCAGCCCCAACTACTACTGTAAGGAGGCTAAGGTAGGTGGATTACTTGAGCCCTGGAGTTTGAAACTAACCTGGGAAATATAGCAAGAGCTTTGTCTAAAACAAAACAAATCACACACATGTGCACAAACTTTACTCTAACCAGTGGACCACAATGGTGTTTTCTATCCTTTGGAATCCATGTCAGTGAAGACTTGGTACTCATGGCTGAAAATTCTGAGTATTTCTCTTAATCCCCTGCATAGTTACCTTGATAACATGGTAAATGACTGCCTCTGTGAGAAAGGATCAAGGGATATTTATCAAATACATCTGAGGATATTCCTGAAAGAATCAGGGCTCTCTCTCCATCTTGAGCTATAGCTCTGAACTGCCTTGAATCTGGAAACCAGGTGAGAACTACAGTTTTCATTACCATGATGTCAGCCTTCTGCTTGCCAATTCTCAGGTTTATCAGAGAGGTGAGGTAAAGGCAGTTTCACAACTTTACACAACTTATCTTAATCAGCTGTCCTTCTATCTTGCACCTTGGAACATTATGAAGTTAAATTTATCCCAACTCATACTTTGGTGCCCATAAGTTAATTATGGGCCTCTGACAGTCAAGTTCCACAATTTGTCCTTCAAGCTTTCTGCATTCCAATCTATCTACATCTGTTGACACCACAGAATCCAGTATAATGGCATCATCTTTTATCAATTCTAGTTGTCTTCTCAAAGTTTCTTCTCAAAGTTTCTCGTATACTCTCAATAATTACATGTCTGATTGCCTTAGTTATGAGTATCATCTAGGTCTTCCCAGGGAAAATTCAGATGCTAGCTCCTCTGGTTTCAAACAACAAATCCATTCTAACATTCTCACATCCCTGAGCCTTCTGAACCATTCCTCAATACTATGCCAAATAATTTCTGGCATGTGCACTGTATCTTCAATACACCATCCTTGAAGTCTGTTAGGATCAACTCCAGACATCTGTGCCAGAGCTTGCTCAAATATCACTCTCTCCTATCAAGCTCTGCATTCTTCCCTCACCCTACTCATTGATCCAACACCCTCAAGAGCTACTCCCAGACATACTTCCTGGGTTCTAGTCAGTACACTTTGACCATAGTCTGCAGTTCAGAGTGTAATCTACCCTCCTCAAGAAAGGACTGTATTTCTCCCCTGGAGTATGCTGAGACCTAAACCTAGTAAACAGTTTGGAGTCAATGAGAAGTCACAGGGGTAGGTCTTAAGGAGGTCAAGTCACTTCATGACACAACTATCTCAGATAAAGCCTCTGCAAAATGTCAAGGCCAGGGCAGGCTGTGCTCCCTACCAAACTGGATAATGCTGTTTCCACTAGCCCAGAGGTTCTGGACAACCTAAGGGTTCAAGATTCTCAGGCTCCCCAACACAAATGTCCTCATCCTGTAATTGAGGGTTCCATTCTTTTTCTGTCAGACTTTGTTGGAGGAGACTATTGAAACTGTGCTTTCTATTTCCTTTGCAGCCTTGCTATCTTTACTACTAAATTTAGATCTGATCACCACAATCTGCCCTATATCTTTGGGAGATTAGATTTTCCTTAAAGGATGCTATTGAGAGACTATGGCTTTCAAAGCATGGCTGCCACTAAGTGGTTAACATAAGTTTATGTCATTTTCTTTGTACAAGGTTTCCAAAGCAGTTAACTGTAGCTAACCAGCCTTAAAATTCCCATTAGTCACATTCCACTCCAGTAACACAGCCACTGCATAACAGCTACAGCATAACCTAACACTCCAGATTCCACTTACATTTCATCCAAACCACTGCAGTAAGTGATCCAGTCACAGAATCCCATCCTGAGTGTATTATAAGGCCATTCTTGGTACTGAGTTTACCCCATACTCAAAAAACAAAAAAAAAACCTAAGACAAATGTTCACATATAGCTAAATCATTTTGGAAGTGATCTGAGGGAGCTAGAAGTAAGGATGAGGGAGTAAAAGAGAGAAAGCTAATATAAGAATATATTGTTGGGTTGCCCGCTTCTATGGGTGACTAGTGCTCAATCCCACAGGATTTTCTGAGGAGGTTTAATACATCTCAGAACTGCCTAGTCAATTCTGATGGAAGAGGGAGCATTTATATATTGGCTTCCATGTCTTTAATTTTTTTTTTCTGGTACCAGGAATCAAATTCAAGCCCTTTCGCTTACCAGGCAAGCATAGCACCACTGAGCTACATCCCCAAGCCCTAATTTTTTTAAATAACCTGAAAACATTTAAATTATAATAGGCTAAAAATACTGTACTTTAAAGGTTTGACTAATACAATATCACTTGTTAAGAAAGAGAAAAATGCACATATAAAGTGATAAATCATGAATTTTGTCAAAAATAATATAATTCACTTACTTCAATAAATTAAGAAAACATCCCAAAATACATACTTACACATTTTAAAAAGTAACAGAGAAAATAAACTCTATTATTACATTTAAATAAGCACAGAAAAAGATATATTTAGATGATGGCTTTGATTGTCCAAGAGACTTCATGAAGGCTTTGTAGTTGATGGCAATTGAGCTTTTCCTTTGTGCTTAGCAGCCTTTTCCATTTTTATCTAGAAATATAAAACATTTATTGATATAGTAATTTGCAAACCATTCTAAAGAAAACAATGTTGCCGCACAAGCACAAGGACCTGAGTTCGATCCCCGGTACCAAAAAAAAAAAAAAGAAAACAATGTTGCACATACCTTATTTGGATTCATGCCTTATTTACCACAGATGTACCACCATAGTATTTAAGCTACTAAATACTAAAGCCAGAATCTCATCATTAAAGGGACATAATTGCACATTGTTAAATGGTTTTAACTTTATATAAACATTTCAATAAAAAATAACATACAAATAAATATTGACTTAGAGAAGAGAATACATTAAATTGTCACTAAAAAACATTTTTTAAATGCTTACAAATCTAACCATACATCTATCCTATGCATATTCCCTGCAGAATTCAGAATACACCTAATTCAGCTGCATTCTCTCTGGAACATGGACTGCTTTAAGGATGCTTTCCTAGAATTCTGGTTTCTACATTCCAACTTTTTTTTCCTGAAGGTCTTAGCTTCCTCCATCACAGTTAAAGCAAAGAAGCACATATACCCTAAGCAGCAGCCTTATAACTTTTTAGACACATATAAACCTTTTCTCTGGGGTTAAAGACCCCAGAAAACACAAAGCCCACCTGCTTCTTGCTCACCACCCATCACATTTACACATACAAGTTCCCCAGGTGGCACCACTGCCTTAACCCTGCAAAAGAAGGGGACAGAAAATAAAGGGCACAGCACAGGGAGACAAGGCTTCCTACCTCTCAAGTGGCAGGAGAAATATTAAGAAACCAGGAAGGACCTAGTAAAACCAGTTTATCCAATCCTGTCAAATAGCAAGTCATAAATTCCCAATGATAAAATCAGATCAATCTAACCTGTGCTGCTTCCCCATTTTTTCCCTCTCTCTCCTCTTTAAGTTGGCTGGCAACCTCATTCAGAAGCCATGCACTCCTAGTACTCTCACAGGTCACCTGAAGCATCTCCAGTGAACACTCTACAGCAAAGATTATTAGTCTGGGAGTCAAATAAAAAAGTATTTGAATCCAACCTGTTCCATCTAGTAAGCACTTGCGCAAGTTATTTAACCAACAGTTTCCCATTTGAAAAAAAAGACACCATAATAGCTATTCTCGGGGTTGTTTTAAAGATCTAAGTAAGAAAAGATAAGAGAAAGAAAGACAGAGAAAGAGACAGACCTAAGCACTAAATAACTCAAGAAATGTCGGGCCTTTTCCTTTTTCATTTAAGGCCAACTGTTACATTTGCAGTAACTTTTTTTTTTTTTGGTACCAGGGATCCAACTCAGGACCTCGCGCTTGCCAGGCAAGTGCTGAGCCACTGAGCTAAATCCCTGGCCCTGCAGTAACATTTTTTAAAAAACAACAAATATGCTAAACAATAAGCAAAAGCCAAAGCAGTATTTGCTCATTCAAAACAGTACTTAACAGGGCCAGGGATTTAGCTCAGTGGCACCGTGCCTGCCTCACAAGCACAAGGTCCTGAGTTCAATCCCCGGTACCAAAAACAAAAAAAATGTTAACTTCAAAATAGTACTTAACAAATATAGCCATGTAGAGTCCTAAGGGCAAACATTACCTCCTTTTCCTTCTCCTACTCTCTATCTTTTAAATTTTTATTTCCTGGAATGAACAATGTGCCCTGCACTTAGTAGATCTTTGATACTTGTTTCCTTAGTAAAATTCTGCTTTCTTGGGTAAAAGAGACTAAGCATCACCACAACAGAAGAAAATAATTTGATCTGATATGTAAAAGAAGCAACTTTTCAATAACCTCTACAAGTAGCTGGTAAACCTTGTTACAACGAGGCTTCAATCACCAAAGTCAAATTACCCTAATCATAAGAGTCTTTCTCACACATGTTACCAATGATTGGCAAAGAACAGAAGCAAAAACCAGATACCCGCATAGCATAACTCTTCAGAGAGATCCTAAACCAGTGGAGGCAAACCTATGGCACTCGTGCCATTTCAGGCTGCTTGCTTTATCACTGAAGCCTCTAAAAGGTTTGCCATCACTGCCCTGAACCATCACAGAGCTTCCTAATTGTCCCTTTTCCCTCAATGGTCTTGGTGTAAAAGACAAGAACTAACAATGTGTATGGTTATCTGTCAGCTTAGAAGAAAACATTTAGGGTTTAGGCTTCTTAGTTTTTATACTTCATTAATTAGACAGGCTGTTGAGTTTATATAAACTGTCTCATAAATCCATAAATTACATGGGGTGGAGAGTTCTAAACTATATCTCGTAAGTCCATAAATTCCAGCTTTACTCATAATAAGCAATCTGGACAGGCCATGTATATCCCTTAAAACATTCACAAATAAGAACTCCCCCCATAACCTTCCCACAAACAAATACCACTACCATATTTTCAACAGTCAACACAAGCCAGGCCTCTGGGGGAGGGACAGGAGTTTCAAAACGCGAGAAAACAAATTAATCTGCCAATGTCTGTGTTCCAGAAATGAAGACTGATTTGATTATGAGCCTTATCCTTAATGGTGCTGCAAAAGCAGCCTTTTCTTTTATCACCCTGACCATTTCATCTTCTTCCCTGATGTCCTCCTAGAGAAGACATTTCTGCCCAAAATTCATATACTGAAACTTAATCACCAATCTAATTATTAGGAAGCAGGTCCCTAATATCTCCCAGAATTCGTATGCTGAAACTTAATCACCAATCTGATATGAGAAGGTGAGCCTTTGGGAGCTCTTTACATCTTGACAGCCAAGCCCTGATGAATGGGATGAGTGCTCTATAAAAGAGGCCCCAGTGCAGCCTTGTCTCTTCCATCATATGAGGGCACAGGGAGAAAGTGCCATCTATGAACTAGAAGGTAGCCCTCAGATTCTGCAGGCACCTTGATCTAAGACTACTCAGCCTCCAAAACTGTGATAATAATTTCTGTGTTTATAAGCCGCTCAGTTTGTGGGTTTTTTGTGGGGTTTTTTTGGTACCGGAGATGGAACTTGGGTCCTTGCACTTGCAAAGCAGGTGGCGGAACCACTGAGCTAAATCCCTGGCCCCAGTTTGTGGTATTTTGTTATGGCAACCCAAACAAAGATCTCCTTAGGCCAGAGCTTTCCAAAAGAATTTTCTGCAAAGAAGGAATGGTTTTATATTAGAGCTCTCCATTAAGGCAGCCACTAGCCATGTGTGGTTACTAAGCACTTCAAATCTGGCTAGTATGAGCAAGGGAATAAATTTTAAATTTTATTTTAGTTAAATTTATATTTATACAGTCACATATGGTGAATGACTATAGTACAAATATAGAAAGTTTATATCATTGCAAAAAATTCTAGTCAACCTCTGCTTTAACTTGCATCTAGGACTCTCCCCTCTACTCCAAATTTCTTCATTAGGAAAACCACACTAATTTTCTGTCTTCTCATTTCCTCCACTCTTAGGTGGCAAATTTATTTAATGTTCTTTTTCCACATCCTCAGCTACTCAATGAGCTCTTGTCTAAGAGGATACAACAAAAGTGACAGGAGTGTCTTTACTTTTGCAGGGTTTATTACTTTCAAGAGATAATAATATCCACAAGTATAAAATAATCCTAAAAAAAGCACTTTCAGCCATATGGCTGAAATACCATTCCCCATACCTTAAGCCACTATTCTTTCACCTAGCAAAAAACAAAACTAAAACTCTTAAATATGAATATTGCTATGAAACTTATCAAAAATATAAGTCAAGGGCTGGGGATTTAGCTCAGTGGTTCCAGCACCTGCCTTGCAAGCACAAGGTCCCAAGTTTGATCCCCAGTACCAAAAAATATATATATAAGTCAAAAAGTTTAAGTAGTTGACATCTATGAAAGCAAATATCGTGTGCTAATTTTTTTAAGTTTCTGTAAGTATTAAAAATTTATGTATAAGGTGCTTTATGAGGTGCTAATGGAAATACAAAGATAAATGAAATACTTTACTTAGAGAAATGATGAAACTCACCATTGTTAAGAAGCTATGAACACATTAAGGCTACAGCTGTTGAGCCCTGGAAATTGTTAAAATGTTTTTGTTTAGTGTTTCAGTCTGTCTTAAAAGCTGTAAGATAATTTTAACTCGAGTCTGGATATACCAAAAAGCCTCTAAAAAGAAACGGTGTATGTTAAGGATTTAAAATATATCAATTTTCATTTGACAGTATTTTTAGTTAGAATACATAGTTTTTAATTGATCCATAATAATTGTGTGTATTTACAATGTACGGTGTGGTATTTCAATACATGTATATACTGTGTAATGATCATATTAGGGTAATTGGAGTATCTATCACCTCAAACATTTATCATTTCTTTATGTTGGGAATGTTCAAAATCCTACTAGTTATTTTGAAGTATATAATTAATTGTTATTAATCATAGTTACCCTGCTGGGCTATAAAACATTAGAAGTTACTCCTTCTACCCAAACACACCCCTGAACTCATTGACCAGCCTCTTACTATCCCCTCTATCCCTGACAATTACATATTTTTAAATTAAAAAGATACCTGTATAAAAAAAATAATTCAAGATACATAAAGTTTATATGGATCCTGATTACCGATTTTTTTTTTTGGTACTGGAACTCAAACTCAGGACCTTGCACTTGCAAGGCAGGCAGCAGAACCACTGAGCTAAATCCCTGACCCTACATATTGTTTTTAACTGATGCTCCATGTTCAATGTATAATCATTCTTCAGTGTTGTACTCGCTTCAGCAGCACATATACTAAAATTCTTCAGTGTCTTTATTACAAGTACATGCTTAACACAAGTCAACTTCCTAAAAACCTACCCTGTCCTGGTATCGTCTTCCAAAGAAAGCCGTATCATCCTCTTCTGGTCTCCTTAAGGAAGAAACTTGGGTACTTGTACCTGCTAACATGAAAAAATCTAATTAATATATTTATATCATTACATAGGTCCATGAAATTTTTTTTAAAACACAAAAGTTTCTTCCTGCCAAATGATAATGTTTTATTTTTCAGCTAGAAATAGCCTAAATAGCCCAAATACCTAATTCTTAGAAAGAATAGCACCACAAGACAAAAAGTAATTTTCAGTGGCAAACATTCTCCAAATATTCGCCTGGCTAATATTAAATAATATAGTACTTTGTAGATATTCCATATAAGAGTACACTTAGATTTGTCCAACTACTTTTTACATGTTACAACTAGAAATCCATGTTACGCTTTATGAGATAATGCATGGCAGTATGCATTATGATGACTTTACTGAGGCTTTATAACCAGAATAATATAAGCCGCTCTGAAGTTTTCAAAATTAAAATAATCTAAGCCATCATTCATAGTATTCACTTTGTAAAATTAATCAAGCACCTGTTTATATGCTGAAAGGAATTTTAAATTGCTTCAGTAGGAAAATCTAGTTTTCTTTGCAGGTACTCTAAGAACCTTCAAAGAAAATATTACCTTCAATATAGGTGCATGTCTTTACTGGGTCCTTTCATTTCCAAAACAGAATAGCAACTAGAATACCCATTTTTCTAGTTTCTAAAACATATAATTTCATCTTCAACAAGTCACACAAAAGTATCTAACCCCAGTCACCACAAAATACAACCATACTGTCAACTATATTTAAGAAAAGCCTTGTTGAGAAAAATAAAATAAAAAAGATTACTTAGGGGCCAGGGGTTTAGTTCAGTGGTTCTGGCGCCTGCCTCGCAAGCGCAAGGTCCCAAGTTTGATCCCCAGTCCCAAAAAAAAAAGCTTACTTAGACTAGGCAAGGAATATCCATACCTCTGAAAACTCTGAGTCTATCCCTGGAAGAGGCTGGACCATTTGACCTAAGCCTCTTCCAAATTCACCTTCAGAGCTTCATTTTAATAGAATATTATCATTCTTACTACAGGTAGCTGTAGAAAGCAATCAACCATATTCTGTATTTGCTGAAAAAGACCCCTTGAGGACCTTGACCACTGCATCACATAGGATCACTATACAGGCTTCTTTAAATTCATTGTTGTGTCAAGCATGGTGGCACACACCTGTAATCCAAGCACTTTGGGAGGCTGTGGCAGGAGGACTGCAAGTTTGAGCCCATGCTGGACAGCTTAGCCTATCTCAAAATAAAAAGGGCTAGGGATGTAGCTCAGTGCAAAGGCCCTGAGTCCAATTCCTACTTACAATAAATAAATAAATAAATACATAAATAGGTGTTGTAACATTCATTCACACTAAGGAACTAATGCTTCTTCCTTTCTAATAAAGAAAAGTATTTAACTGACAGCAAATGCCCCTGTATCTTGGGTTCCACTACACACAGTTAAAACTGAGGTTTAATGCAACAATTATATCAGTCTCAAGAACAATTGTGTTCTTTTCCTTGTTTTCATTTTTTTACTTCAGTGTGTATTTAATCATTCCTTCACTGAATGCTGTTTTCGTAAGCAGCCTTAACATGCTTTGTAGAGAATGTCGGGATCCATGAAAATACAAAATTTAATATTTAAAATATTAAATACCTAATAAACCATACAATTTCAGGAGCCAGGGATTTAGCTCAGTGATTCTGCCACCTCGCAAACACAAGGTCCCAAGTTTGATCCCTGGTACCAAAAAAAAAAAGAAAAAAACATACAATTTCCATCTTCAAGGCCTGGAATGTAGTTCAGTGGCAGAGAACGTGCCTGGCATGTACGAGGCCCTGGATTTGATCCCCAACATTAAAGAAAAAAAACCCTTCAATTTCCATCCTCCATGCTTTTGTTCCTTTTTTAATAAAAGAAATACAAATTACTACTGCTTAAAATTAATTCTACTTGCTTTTAATTTATAAATGATGAAAACTCTCCTAACCTGTGATCATCTCCGGATTACATCCCCTAGAGAGAACTCCAAAGATCAAAGCAGTTAGTCCACTAGAGCAGCCTCTTATTCAAACACCAGAGCAACACATACCAGAATAAAGTTTAAATCTTCAAAATTCAGTATTATCAGAATCCTTTTAATTTTCATATTTAGCTGTTTTTTCTCAATACAAAATGAAGTTCCTTGCTTTTTCACAGTGCCTGACCAATATAAAAGTAACTCAAAGTCAAATTATAATAATAGAAAAAAGTGAGAAGCCTAGAAAATAAATCAAAAGCCCTACTTTCTTACTACCTCCAAAAATATTTTTCATTCTAATTTCAATACCATCTGTCAGTGTTTCTGGAGATGTAGATGATGTTTGAAATGCTTTTAGAAATGGGTGATCCATGGACATAACTGGAGAGTCTAAAGCTTCAACTGAAGGTGCACCTAAGATATAGAGAATGAAAAATTAATCTTGATTTATAAGCATATAAACAAGTTATTATTTCTAATATGAAATAGCTTAGACTCTCAGCAGACTCTTGAAAAATACTTTCTAAATTTTTCACCAGGTGCAGTGATACACACCTAAAACCCCAGCTGCTTGGGAGGCTGAAGAAGGAGGAACAGTGTACCCAGGAAAGACCAAATTAGCTAAGAGAGTGAGACCCATCTCAAAACCAGAGGTTAAAAAAGTAATTTTTATTTAAACTTTTACCTGGCACATAAAAGCAAATGGCTAAAAAAAAGTATCTTTTCATTTCTTAGACCTTTCTCAGAGGAAAAAAAACATTATGTGCTGACACAGCTGTGTCAGCAAAGGAATACTAAACCCTAATATAGTAGCAAAACATGATCTAAAGCAAGACAATCACAATAAGGAACTTCTGGTTAACTAAGATAAAATACAGAAGTGTATTTTTAATCTAATCCTTACTGAGAAGACATCTAAAAGCAAAGTATGAAAAATAATGAAGAAAGCTCCTCTTCAGTGGAGGAAACAACCACTATCCCAAACCACAAAGAGCAACCACACAATGTGTTAACCCTCATGGACCAAAGGAAGGAAGCTGCAGAGGAAATGTAAAACTGTTCTTTCTCACAAAGCACCACTTCCCCAACACCATGGGTAGAGAGCAGGAAATGAACTTTTAGTCCTCACTGGTTTAAAAGCTAATCCTGTAGACTGGCATGGTGGTACATGCCAGTGCTCGGGAGGCTGAGGCAGAAGGATCACCACGAGTTCGAGGCCAGCCTGGGCCACATAGTGAGTCCAAGGACAGCCTGAACTACATAGTGAGTCTCTGTCTCAAAAAACCAAAAATACTAGCATCCTTGACCAATAAATAAATAAATATTAGAAAATTGAAAAGTTAATCTTGTAATGTGAACAGTATGTGACAATTGTTCAGTCTTTCCAATTCCTTCCCCCTTCCTATCCCCAGCCACTGTCTCATGTGGCAGTGAGACTATAAGGAGGGGCTCAGGGCCTTCCAGGTCCTTGTGCTGTCCTCTGGTTGCTGCCATGTGTTACTGGTCTTCAATGCCCCAGGCGGCCTAACTTGTAATCTGGTCTCTCAGCTTGACAGGGCCCAGTGGCCTCACACTTGCTCTCACTAGAACTACAGACCCCCACGATGCTGGCTACTTCTACTGAATCTCCCTATCTGGGGACCCACTGTCAGCTCAGCTCTGTGGTCCTCTTTTCCCCACTATCTCACAGCTCGGATGCCTGCCAAGTACTCCCTGAGAGGTGGGAATGATAGACTCAGTCAGTATTAAATAGGAATCAAATCCCAGCCAGAGGGTGCCTCTCTCTAAGAACCTGCAAGGCTAATAGAGCGGAAGCCCCTCTGCCCCTAGGCTCCCCTACACCTGATATGAGGACAAAAATATCTTATATCTCCTCGCCTGGCTCTCACCTTTCCTCATCTCTCCTCATCCCTCAGGGGCCATCTTTATATATGAAGACACTTGGGTAATAAAATACTAGAAATCCCAAAAACTAAGATGCCAGCTATTATTTAGCAATGTGCTGAAACTACTATTAGTTAAATTAATCAAGAGTAAGAAGAGTCATAAATATTAGAAAGGAAGTGGCTAATTATTTGCCAAATAAATTAAAAACTTATTAAAATCCCTTAAGATAAGTAATAAGACTGGCAGCAACAGCAGAAAACATTTGCTTCTTTATAAACAAGTAACAATCAGAAACATAATAGAAGAAAAAATTAATGTATGATAAAAAAGATTAAATACCTAGAAATAAACTTAAGAATTGTGCACCATTTCTAAGGAAATAACTTCAGAAATCCACTTAGCTGCACAGGAAAAGACAAATGAAGAGACAATATTTTAAAATACCAACTCTTTCTACAATGATCTACACTTTCAATATGATCCCAGTTAAAATAATATAATGTTTTGTAGTGTCTCAAAATTATGGCAAAGTTCTGAATTACAAGGTAAAAACAAGTTAGGAAAATTCAGCAGTCATAATATGAAGTCATAAATTAATTTATTCACTATAAACCTACAATAATGAAAACAAAACAGTAGTTATACAGAAATAGACAACAATGAGGCAGACTAAGGAGCCCATAGCAATGTCTGGGTTGAATCCAACTCTGGTAGTTGAACACAGAACAACTGTTTTACTTTTCAGGGCTGAGTCTCTTCATTTGTAAAATAATAATAATAATCTGACTTTTAGTTGTTGGGAGGATTAAATTAGGTAATATACATGAAGTAGTTAGAATAACTCCTAGCAGTACCAAACTGCAATGATGATGATGGCCATCATCATGATTTTTGCACTTGTATTTGGGATTTCTAAGTCTATTTATTACATGAACCTAATACAATCATGGACTCATTAACACTGCAAAAGAATTTACTTATGGAATTTAACAAGCTAGTTGTGTAATTATCTAGAAGAAAAAAATATATAAAATATGACAATCTTGAAAAATGAACACACACAAGGTCCCGAGTTCAATCCCCAGTACCAAAAAAAAAAAAAGAAAGAAAAATGAACACAAACAGGAAATACCAAATATCAAAACATAATATTAAGCTGTAATAATTAAAAATATGTAATATTTACCCAGGACAATGGGGAAATAGCACAAAATAACAAATACATAGACTCTGATAGGTTCCAATTATTAGGAAAAGAATAGTATTTGGATAACTGCCATTAATTTGGACAATAATTGAAGTTAGACATACCTACTTTGCACTTAACAAAAACTAAATTCACAGTACATGAAAAAGCTAAACACAAAAAAATTGCAAGTACTGAAGATAAAATGAAGAAAAACATTTATAAAATTAGAGTAAGAAAATATGAAATGGGGAAGATGTCTTGCTTACTATTCTTTCGTTGCTGAGACAAAAATACCAGAGACCCAAAGTTAAAGGAGGAAAGGTTTAGTTTGGCTCACAGTTTGTAAAGGTTTCAGTCTATAATCAGCTGACTCCAAGGCAAGCTGGCACGGCAGAGGGGCATCATAGAGGAGAAACAGTCCATGGCAGGCAGAAGACAGCAAAAGCAAGCAAGTGACAAACTACAAGTAACTAAACAGCAAGCCTCTTTCTGTCCTTTATATTGTATCCAGGCTACCTGCCCTAGGACAGGAAGTACTCACACCCTTAATCCTAGCATTGCCCATGAATTGATCACACACTCTAGATCCAGCCACCTCTGAAAAAGCCCTACCTATGACCACTTGAGACTTTAGGGAGGACATCTAGACACAAGCCATAACAGAGGACCTGTGTTCAAAATATAAAAACTGTTTTTAAAAAATAGTTTTTAAACATTAAAAGACAAGTGACAGATGGGGGAAAATATCTTCAAAAAAAAGATTAAAATATTAGTATACAGAATATATAAAAGACTTTGCATAAGCCAAATAGAATAAAAGAAAACAGAAAGATGAGTGAAGGATTTGAACAGGCAGTTCACATAAAGTGAAATGGCCAATAAATACAAAATGATGTTCATCTCATTAATAACTACAGAAATCAAACCGAAGCAATAACAATTTCTCACATCAGGTTGGCAAAGAGAAAGTCAAGGATTTTAATAATATCAAGGATTAGTCTCAATGAGGGGAAATAGGTGAATTAAAATCACCCCTGGGAGAATTAAAAACAAATCCAGTATTTTTAAAGGACAATTTAGCAGACTGCATTAAAATGTTACATGTGCATACACTTTACCTCAACCATTAACTCTTATACCTCAACCCTATAACTGCTGAACAAAGTTATGCAAGGACACATGATAAAGTTCAAAGATTTTTATTGGAAAGGTCAGCTGTGATGGCAAAAAAGATGAAAACCTAAATATCAAGAACAAGGCTATGGTTAAACCGATAACTATAGTATGGAATACTGTACAGCAATTAAAAAGAATGAAATAGATTCATGTTGTGTGTCCTGACATAATAATAGGCCTTTAATATTTTTCTAATTAAAAAAAAGTAAAGCTGGGCATGGTGGCACATGCCTGTAATCCCAGCACCTGGGAGGCTGAGGCAGGAGGATTACCAATTCAAGGCTACCCTGGGCTACATAGCAAGACCTTGTCTCAGAATAAATAAATAAATAAATACATAAATGCATAGCTAGCTAGCTAGCTGGATGTGGTACACACCTGTAATCCTAGTACTCTGGGAGGCTAAGCCAGGAAGATTTCAAATGTGAGCCCAGCCTGGACAACTTAGCAAGAACCTGTGTCAAAAATTAAAGGGGGAGGGGGACTAGGAATGTAACTCAATGTCAAGGCCTTGGGTTCAATTCCAGTATCACCAAAAACAAACTAAAGAAGTAAACAGTCAAAAAAATGTATGTTAAAGAGAAAAATAAATTGATTGCAGCAAATTACCCTCTGGAAAAGACTAGGGTAAAGAGAAGTGTTCAACTGGCCTTTGTACTCCATTTCTATCGTTTGAATTTTTTTAACAAGAAAATGTACTTATATTTATGTAATTTTTAATAAAAGAAACAATACACCTCTGTTGTTAAAATCCCCACACATCAAGGTGTTTAAAGTAGAATATATTCAGTTTCCCAGTCATATTCAACTCTCAGAAGGATACAGCTGCTTTCAACAGTTTGGGATATACCAAACTTTCCCCTGTATTATTTAAAATCTAAATATATATAAAACCAAAAACATTGAAACTACTGGAAGACAACCCAAGGAAAACACTTGAAGTCATAGGCACAGGCAAAGATTTCCTTAACAGGATTCCAATACCACAGGAAATAATATCAACAATCAACAAATGGGACTATCTCAAATTAAAGTTTCTGCATGGCAAAGGAAACAACAGAGTGAAGAGACAACCCACTACATGGAAGAAAATCTTTGCTAGTTACTCTCCTGATACAGGACTAACATCTAGAAGATGTAATGATCTTTAAAAAATTAACACCCATAGAAGAGGAACAAGGGAGGAGAGAGGGAGAAAGGAAGAAAGGGATAAGAAAAAAAGTGAAAATAGAAGGAAAAAATGGAAACAAAGCTTCTGTACATAGGGAGGGAGGCGGGGGGGCGTGAGATAAAATAAAATAAGTTTATTTTTTTAAAAATTAACTTCCATAAAATAATAAACCCAAAAAAAGTGAGCAAATAAACAAAATAAATACTTCTCAAAAGAAGTTCAAATGGACAAAAAGTGTATGAAAAAATGTTCAACATCTCTAGCCATCAGAGAAATGCAAATTAAAACCACCCTGAGATTCCATCTCACCTCAGTCAGGATAACTACCATCAAGAATACAAAAAATGGGATGGGGATTTAGCTCAGTGGTGCCGCCGACTGTCGAAAGCTCAAGGTCCCGAGTTCGATCCCCAGTACCATAAAAAAAAAAAAAAAACAAGGACTAAGAATACTAAGAATACAAAAAACGACAAATGCTGGTGAGGATGCAGGAAAAAGATACCCTCTTACATTGTTGGTGGGAATGTAAACTTCTAAGATGAGGAAGGGGACATTCAGAAGGGAACAGAAGAGAAACAGTGATATAATGGAACTGAAATTGATTAAATATGTTTTGTTGGGCTGGGGATTTAGCTCAGTGGTTCCGCTGCCTGCCTCGCAAGCACAAGGACCCGACTTCAATCCCTGGTACCAAGAAAAAAAAAAAAAAAATATATATATATATATATATATATGTTTTATTTGTTAGTACTGGGGACTGAGCCTAGGGTCTTCACTGAACTATATCCCCAGCCATCTTTTAGTTTTTAAATTGCCCAAACTGGGCTTAAACTTGTGATTGTCCTGCCTTAGCCTCTCAGAGTGCTGGGATTACAGGCATGTGCCACCATGTCTGGCTATGTTAAATGTATATACCAATTTCCCAAAGTAAACCCCATCATCATGTAATATTAACATGCACTAATGAAATTTTTTTAAATGTATGCAAGAAGATATATGTATGTGCATGTGGAAATGTGTGTGTGTACAGTCAAATTTTTTATGGATGTATTTACATGTATACACATGAACATATATATATATATATATACACATAAGCACATGTATGTACGTTTCCAAAAAAGTTATTATAGTAAAAGTTATACACAACAGGATAACAGTTAAACTGTGACGTCAAACAAAGAAATATTATTTGGCTATTACAAACAATGGGAGTGTGGATTAGTATTTGGGTACAAAATAATGGAGTAGAAATGATCTATTTTTTTTGCTTCTAAATTTTCCATAATGACAATATATTGTATAGTGGCAATGAGATCCTTTCAAGTAAGGGAATACTTTTTGAAAAAAATGTGATGAATATAAAAATGCTAAACAAAAACAAAGCTTCACTACTCTTAGAACACGTAATAAAAGCCATGTGATAAGCTCACATTTTACACATCCTCACTTACCGACCCCACTGCCGTCCAATCGCATGTAGCCCTCAGCCAGGGAGCTGAAACCAGTAAGCCCTCCCATCGCTGCATAAGAAACATCTTGTCCCACTGGTTTTCCCTGAGCCAGTCTTTCTTGCTTTGTTTCCACCACGGTATCATGGGCATGTGCAGACTGACCACAAGCACAAGTGAAGCAGCTATGGAAGCCTGAACACTTGGAACCTGAGTAAGATGTAAAGGAAGTTAAAAATTTTTAAGTATAGGTACTAAACAAAGTACCTATCAAACAAAAAATTTTATCTGGCTATTACAAACAATGGGGATGAGGCCTGGGATTTGAGTACAAACACTGGAGTGGTAATGATCTTTTCCTCTGCTTTCTAAATTGCCCATAATGATATATTGTATTGTGACAATAAATGCGACCCTAAAGACATTTAGTTTGACCAAAGACAGCTGAACCTAGAACCTCTGATCCCAGATCCTGACCTCCCTCCCAGACACTGCTCTTACTTCTAAAAGATGGTAAAGTAGTAAGAAGGTATGTAGAAGGGGATAAAAATGTTATAGAAAAACCATGAGAGGCTATAAGAAACTGGGTTAGCCAGGCATGGTGGCACATGCCTGTAATCCTAGCACTCGGGAGGCTGATGCAGGAGGACGGTCATGAGTTCAAGGCCAGCCTGGGCTACAGAGTGAGTTTAAATTCAGCCTGAACTACAAAGTGAGACCCTGTCTCAAAAAAAGAAAAAGATTCTGGGTTAAACACTACAGTATCAGGAAATGCAGGCTCTGTCCTTAAACACTGAGTTAAAAGCAAGTAAGAAGGATCTAGCCCAGTGGCCAGAACAAGTAAAGAGAATATGGAAATCTCCCTGTAGATTTATTCCTCATAAAACCATATTAGAAGACCAACATATAGACCCAAAAAGGTAAATATTGATGCATGCTACAACATGTATGATTCATAAACACATTATGCTCAGTGAAAGAAGCCAGTCACACAAAAAAACCCACATATTCTATGATTCCATTTACATAAAATATCCAGAATAGGCAAATCAATAGAAAGCGGATTAGCTGGGCATGGTGAACCACACCTGTAATCCCAACATTCAGGAGGCTGAGTCAGGAGGATCACTGTGAGCTTGAGGCCAGCCTAGGCTACACAGTGAATACAAGACAGCCTGAACTACATATATCAAGATTCTGACTCAAATAGCCAAAAAAAAGAAAAAAGAAACAAATTAGTGGTTGTTCAGGGCTGGTAGGAGGGAATAAGAAATAACTTCTAGAGGGCTAGGGATTTAGCTCAATGGTTCTGCTGCCTGCCTTGCAAGCATAGCATCCCCCCAAAAGAGAAAGAAAGAACTTCTAGAGGTGGGAGTAGAGGTCAGTGATTTAGCACCTGTCTCCCATGTTCAAGGCACTGGGTTCAATCCCCACCACCATGAAACAATTCTGCAGCAGTGCCCCATTGCCCTGCCTTGCCAAGTGACCACTCTATAGTTCAGACTGGCTTTGAACTCACTATGTAGTCCAGGCTGGCCTCGAACTTTCAGCCTCTTGAGTGCTGGAATTACAGGCCTGTGCCACTACGCCTGGCAAAACCTCCATTCCTTTTATGTTTTTGTGACTGACTCTGATTTTACTGAGTCCCAGCCTCAGTGCCAAGCCCTTTAGAAAAATTTTTCTCATTTAATATTCACAACTCTGAGAGGCATTACTGGTATTATTTTTACATTAACAGCTTAGGCTGGGACTTGTTAGAATTAGTTGGAATTCCATTTTTGGTCTCTTTAGCATCAAAGCAAGTTTTCGCAATTCCAACATAATGCTGCACCCATGCTGCCTCCTTGCAAACTTGTTATTAAACACTGTGACAATGTGTGATGGAAGTGTAACTTACAAACTTAAAAACAAGTTCCTGTGCTGATAGTTTTATATTGGATCATGTCTTAGACAGTTTAAAACAGGCTTTCTCTACCTTGGCACTTTTGCCATTTGCAAACAGGTAATTCTTTGCTGTGGGGAGAACTTTCCTCTGCATCCTGTGTAGGATGTTTTGCAGCATGCCTGGCCTCTGCCTGATGGATTACAGTCATACCGCCAACCCTAGTTTTAACACCCAAAAATGTTTCTAGATGCTGCCGGAGGTCTCCCCAAGGACAGAATCACCCACCTCCAATTGATAACCACAAATGTATTATTATGAAAATCACACCCTTTTACACATTTTTAAAAATACAATATAGAGTATTTAAAAGTCTTAATGCTTTCAAAATAAACATAACTTTTAACTGACAGTTCATGTCAGTTACTTAGTCTAGATTAGGTTTGGACAGCCTCTCCAGAAAGTGGTTAAATTCCTTTGAACGCTTTGTATGCCATTTTGGTAACTATTGTACCATTGACATTTTAGTAAGTACTGGGTGAAATGGTATTCTAAGTTCATACATAACCTGATAGTGCTTATGTTATTAGTTCAACCATATTAATTGAAATTCATTGTGATGTAATTCTTTGTCTTCAAACATCTCAGAACACAATTTCAATATTAAAATTGTATGCTTTTTTATAAATAGTATGGTAGTAAATTATATCTCAATAAAGTTTGCACTAAATTTTAAAAATCTATTAGTTAAATTATTTGAATTACATGACATTGGAGTTTATGATCATCAAGCATACTATAACTCTGAGTATCAAATGAATTTTGCTTACTTGTTTAATACCCAATTGTGAAGCTGAATAAACTGATACAAAGATACAATAAATATTCAATGAAGAAATTAAAACTTTCTGCATTTGTATAATAATATATATGACTTACATGTGTTACATGCAAAGCCAGATGCGGCACTATGCTGGTCTGCAAAGTGTTTGCACCTGCAGCGAATGGGCTGGGCACCATTCAGAGGGACATAATGGTAAGCCCTGCATGGGCAGCCAGTCACACGGCAAGGCAGGGCAATGGGGCGCTGCTGCGGAATCGTTTCAAAGTCAGTTTTATGTTGTTTATACCTAAAAGAGTGGGGAGAATAAGAAATATAACACAATGTGGTATTACCGAAAATCACAATTTCTATTCCATCAAATGCAAACATGATCTACTAAGATGAAAATAAACTCCCCTACAGGCAGCATTTCTGTCTACTTTGTTCAGAAGGAATCTTCACTGGTTTTTTATTTTTGCCTATTTAAGAAGTTTCACAACAGTACAGAGAAATATAATTCCCTTAAAATACTTGTCATTACAGACTCTCATATGGATGCATATCCTAAGTATGAAAAAATTATGTGCAAAAATCATTTTTATTAAACTGCATTACTTAAATTTATTTTCATGGTTTGCCATTTAAAATTGGAGCTCAATAAACATGTGTAAATGTAATTCATTATAATGTAATTTAATTTTCAACTTTTTTTAGGTAGTCAGGTGAAATACAGGGGTGTTCTACCAGTAAGGTACCTCCTCAGCCCTTTTTATTTTATTTTGGGACAGAGTCTCAATAACTTGCTCAGGGTGGCCTGGAACTTTCAATCCTCCTGCCTCAGCCTCTTGAGTAGCTAGGATAACAGATAGACGCCACTGTGCCTGGCTTTATTGTTAACTTGTGACTTTAAACTAAACTATCAATATCTTTAAAGGCCAAGTTCTATGAAAACATTGTAAATAATCAACAGGTCACTTGCTTCCTTCTCATAATGTGCTACTCAATAAAATAATACTAATTTTTTACTCTTAACACTGACCTAAGATATATGGGGGTTTTTTTTAATTTCTTTTTTTTTGGTACCGGGGATCGAACTCGGGTCCTTCCGCTTGCGAAGCAGGCAGCAAAACCACTGAGCTAGATCCCCAGCCCCCTAAGATATATGTTAAACTAACAAGGACATACCAGTTTTCACTTAGCAAAAAGTTTCTTTAAACTACTTAATTTGTGATTATGTAATTTACAAAAGTTCTCTTAAACTGTATGTAATTTATAATTATGTAATTCACAATTATATACAGTGGCTGCAAACTCTTATAAAAAGAACCGCTTCTATTTAATATGCTTCAGGAAACTTTAAATAGTCCATCCTTTAACACAGAAAGTTTATTCTAGAATACATAGCCTTAGAAAATAATTCCATTTATACACACACACACACACACACACACACACACGGGAATGAGTAAATTGCTACAAGAAAGTTTTCAAGTTTGTTAGGAATAAAACTCGTTTTCAAATAAAAACTTTCACATAATCATAATACTGCATATAAAATAGATAAAAGCAGAATTGGAGTTTGGTCTTCCTCTCCCTAACCTGCCCTTCCACCTAGCGCAACCCTAAGTCTTTGCTTACACATCCAGGGAACACAAGATGAACAGCACTAGACCAGCTAGAGTATCAAGTGGGTACTGAAAACTTTGTTTAAGATTACTACATAACAGGGGGCCAGGGATTTAGCTCAGTGGTGCCACCACCTGCCTCGCAAATGCAAGGTCCCAAGTTCAATCACCGGTACCAAAAAAAAAAGATTACTACATAACAACATGGAAACATATTTCTGTGACTGCCACGAAAAAGCAGCTCAAGATTTTATACATGCACAAAACTAACAACTAAATGAACTCTACAAAGAAAAAATTATACAGATAAAGTATTAATAGCAGCTGGCTTTGGGCAGTCAATGTTTTACTTTTCTATTTATTCCCCCATTTTCCTTAATAATTATATATCATTTTTTTAATTCATTATGTTTATTGCTACATTTTAGGTATACAATATGATGACATTCACCATTGGGAATTTGTACCTTTGCACGATGTATCTTGGTTTATTTTTTTCCCCATTTCCCTGCCCTCCCTTCAGCCCTTCCACCCTTCCCTATTTACAAAGACTTTGTTTCCATTTTTTTCTTTTCTCATATTTATTCCTTTTCCTTCTTTCCTTTCCCCTACTGTTCCCACTTCCTGTTCCCCTTTGGACCTTTTCTTCCTATTTCAAATTATCTATCATACATTTTACAGCCCAGTTGCCCTCAACTGGAGATTGGATAAAGATGTGGTTTTTTTTAAAAAATGGAATACTACTTAGCCATAAAGAATGAGAAATTAGCAACATTTATAGCTAAATGGATGCACATTGAGGCCATACTCTTAAGTGAAATAAACAGGACACATAGGTGTAAATACCAAATAGTTTCTCTGGTGTGAGAAAATGAAAGTGTAAATAAGGATCATAATACCACTTTTTTCTGTACTAAGGCTTGAACCCAGGGCCTTTGCACTGAGCTACCTCCCCAGCTTCCCCCCTTCTTTTTTTATTTTGAGACAGGGTCTCACTAAATCACTAAGTTGTCCAGGATAGTTCAATATTGCAATCCTCCTGCCTCCCACATACCATTTTTGTTTTTTGTTTTTTATTTATTTTTTTGGTACCTGGGATCGAACTTGGGACCTTGTGCTTTTGAGGCAGGTGGCAGAACCACTGAACTAAATCCCCGGCCCCTCACATATCATTTTTATAACAGGAAAAAAAATAGTTTACATAGAGATCTCATGAGTGACAAGTACTACAGAAAAATTTCTCTATCAAAGGTGAATCAAGTTTTTGAGAGCCAATTCCATGCTACAAAAATTAAACATTGATAAGTGCCAGTTTGGCATTAAATTCTTCTAAAAATAAATTATAAAGATATTACACATTTTCCAAACATTTCTTCAGTTCTGAGAGATAGCAACACCCCCCTCATTCCTCCACAGTGTTACTAGTTGAAGTTGCTAAGTAAGTTTAATTTAGAGTCAGTCTATGTACGATATTACTCATCCTAGTAACTGCCTAACACCTGGTAAACTGCAACTCTATAAATAGCAACTTCAAAGAGACTCTCATGAATCTACCCTTCAATGGTTTCCTTAGAATAGAAAGTTAAGAGTTGTTGCCTGAAAACATGTAACAGGTTCAGTGATTTTTCTGTGAAGCAGTTTGGTCATTTGTCGGGGAGGGGTTAAGGAGGATTGAACTCAGGACCTTGCTCTTGCCAGGCAGGCGAGGAACCACTGAGCTAAATCCCCGACCCTAATCATTTTGCTCTTTACAACAGTAAGACAGTAGTAAAATTAGAAGTAGGCCATGCACTCAGCAAAATGCAAACCTCAGATACAGGTGACACATGTCAATGACTAAAGCCTCATGTAATTACCCCCATGAAAATCCCCTCATGGGATTTTCTTGGGACATAACCACTCGTCATTAAAAGCCATGTGCTTGAGTTTTTGTTTGTTTAAAGAAATGACTGGCACAGCGGTTTCTTGAGATGAGAAGGTTGATTTAGTAAATTTGAGGAGAAATGGGTCTATTTGTAGATGGGTATCATGACCAGTGTGGGTCAATTCAAGCAACTATAAACCAGTTCTCAAAAACCCAACCATCCATCCTTTACCTTGTTCAATGGTAGATGCCTGCTTCCCAAATCAACTGAAAGATCCCTCAGCAAAGCCATGGGGGCACCAATATCTTTTTTTACCAATGGCAAGAGAAAAATGGCTGAAAACAATAGACTTTATGGGTGGTTATACTATGATATGACAAAGAAAGAGCAATTTTTTTTCTTTTTTTTTTTGGTTTTTTGAGACAGTGACTTGCTATGTAGCTCAGCCTGTCCTCAAACTCTTAAAGCTCCTGTCTTGGCCTCCTAAGTGCTAGGATTACAGGCGTGCACCACTACTGCCTGGCAAAATATTTTAATTATAACTTTTTAAAACTTTAGATATTTTTACTATATTGTATAAATGTCTGCTTTTAAATGTTTCTTAATCATCACAGTGTTATTTATAGAAGGAGAATATGTTTTACTACAGCTTTTATTTTCTATTCATCAGAAAAATAGCAGTAAGAGCTGTGCATGGTCATGCAACCTTATAATCCCAGGAGTCTGGGAGGCTGAAGCTGGAGGTTCACAAGTTCAAGCCCAGCCTGGGCAACTTAATTTCTTAGCAAGATAGCTTCAAAAAAAAAGTCTGTGGATGTACCTCAGTGCAAAGGCCCTGGGTTCAATCCCCCACAAGGAAGAAAGGAAAGGAGGGAGGGAAAGAGGGAAGAAGGAAATAGCAATTAAAATATCTTACCTATGTGTACAAAAACACAGTGTCTCTGGGCCAACAAGTTTGCAATCCATTCCTGTTGGGGACCGCCAGCTCACAAACAACCTGTTTTGTAAGCGCGTAGGTAAAACTTTTCTTTTGTATTCTTCGTATTCGTCAGGAGTAAAAAGTTTCCCTCCATCGTCCTCACCAACAATTCTACAACAACAACAAAAATATGTCTTAAGCCTTGGATATTTTCCAGGTTAAAAATGCTAAACTCTAAAGTTAAACTATACCTGTATATTTAAAGGGAAGGCTGCTTTGAATTTTTACTGTAGACACGTTAACAGCCGTATTATACACAATGACGAGAAAGCTTTTGCTTGTGACAGTGTTGAACATGCTCCCCCACACTACGGCAAGTTAGCATGTGAGAAAACAGAAGCAGGAAGGCTACTCTCACCTTCCCTGAGTTCTTCCCTGACACAGGTATACAACCTCATTCCAGAGATGCCCTCCCTGTATCTGCAGAGAAAAAAACATGCTTCTCGATGAAGACACAGCAATGCAGAGAAGAATCTAAGCAGTCCTTGCTATGTTCCTCCCAGTTTACTACCATTAGGCCATCTTTTAGTGATTCCATCGTATTTTTTCAGGACTGTCATCACAACCAAGCATAAAAGTGCACACGATCTCCAGTTTCTGTGTTTTCACTTTCTGAAGGCTCCCATGCCACATAAAAATGAAATAAATTTATAAGCCTTTCTCTTGTTAATCTGTTTTTCATTATGAGTGCCTCAGCCATGAACCAAATGACGACTAAAGGAAAACATCTTTTCTGTCCTACTCTTCCCATATAAAGGGGGATAAGTTAAAAGTCAGTGATTTCATAATATCTGACTATACTGATCAAAGTTTATCAATGGAAGATTGCCAACTACTCATCTCAATTTCTCCTCTGATTTGAGGCAAACATTCACCTTCTCATTAAAAGCAGAGCCTAAACTGTTAAAAAATTCTAATGTTCCATCCATTAAAAACAGGAACAAAATAAAGTGTACACACACACACACACACACACACACACGCACAAATAGAGAAGACAATATGACTAATTCCCATACCTGACCCCAAACCCGGCCAGGAGTTTAAAGTTATGCAGGTTTTAAAAACATTCTTGGATTTGCACAAGTTCAAACCCATATCTGTGTATTGGGTAATCAAGTGCTTCATTGTTTAAAATCTAAAATTTTTATGGGAAAAATTAAGCCCCTACTATTTTTATGGGAAAAGAAAAAAACTAAGAGTTTGCCTCCCTAGAGAAAAGGAGGTAGTACAATTAAAGGAAGTTGTTCAAAATAGAAGAAATTTCTCCTTAAAAATACCCCTCCTCGGCCGGGGACTTAGCTCAGTGGTTTCGCTGCCTGCTACGCAAGCGCAAGGACCCGAGTTCAATCTCCAGTACCAAAAAAAAAATACCGCTCCTCTTTTAATGTCATAAAAATTATTTTGTAGACTGCTACATAATTTTTTGGGCAATGTATATTTTTCCAAACTTTGAACCCATTAGTTGAGACAGAAAATAAAAACTAATGTGCTGTGAAATCAGCACAACCTTCTTTACTTAAAGAACTTTGATATAAAATACTAAAACCAACAGGTATTTTATTTGGGGATAAGTTTTGAGCCATATTACTTCATTATAACTACAAAAAAAGTACTAACAGGTACCAGAAAGCTCTTAAGATAATTGCAGCTCCTTTAAGAAATCATTGGCAATTAGTTCTAAACCAACTCAGAGCAAGACTACATTTTCCTTTCCAAACACCTCCCACCAAAGCACCAAAAAAGGACAACTCTGGGCAAACAAAGTTCATTTCTGGTGGAGACTTATCTTTTTTACCTTTCCCATGCATCCCCTTCCATATCTAGGCACCCAAATCTGGTTTGCCCTACCTTTCTCACATCTTAAGGTTAAGTAAAGGACTTGATGATCCCTTTTATAGAGCAGTGCTCCATGTATTTATCTTGCAAAAATAATTCCCTCCAGGCCTACCCCTGGCATTTTCTGGGCAAGAAACAACTGGAGGCCCACAACCCACATATTTAAGTATCTCTGGAGCCCACAACCTACATATCAGTATCTAACTTCTCAGTCAACACTGAGGCCCAGCAAATTGCTCCGAGAGGAACCCTAGAGAACAGAAGGCTAAAGGAGCAAGCTCTGCCTTAGGGTAAGCGCTGGTAGTAGTTCCAGCCCAGGACTCCCTGCCTCACCTAAGATCCACCTGAACCAGGCATGTGACTCACCTATCATCAAGCTCCTGACTTCACTTTTCCCACTTTTTCCAAAGAGTTCTAAGTATTACTCAAACTACACTAGCAGGGCAGTCAGCTGGGGAACCCGGCTGCCTGGGCCTCCCTAGGTGATCTGGGTTGACCAACCTCAAGCCGAGGAGCCCTTCTGCTCAAGGTCTCCCAGGCCAGCCTGGATCCACTCATCCACCTTTGCGCACACACACATCCTCCCGCCAGCCCTGGCCTGTGATTCCCACGCCATTTACCAACTGTCAACTGTCTTTCTTAGGAGATGCAGAGACATGAAAAAGCAAAACACTTCGCGGCAGGCGCGAGAGCCTTTGTCAAGCTCGGGCCGAGGAATCTAGTCCTCGAGGCAAACAGGCTGCGTTTCCGGTTTCGGGAGAGGCCCGAAAGCACCGGGTCCCGGTCTTTCTCCTAAAAGCAGCACCTCGGGATTGGGAGCACGCTGAGAAGTGCACGACTTAGCCTACTGCAATTAACATGCGAACTTAATGTCTTCTTTTATAGGCCCCGAGTGCTCACAGTAATTCTTCACAGTGCTCTGGGGCAGCGCGGATTGGACCCCGCCGTCGATCTGGAGTTAATAATCCCTCCGGGACGGAAGAGACTCGTTACTGAATGAAACTGCGTATCAGCGTATTGAGATACTGAAAGATGAAACCTGAAATTAATCTAGACCTCCTTCAACAGCCTGGGAATGGATTCCCAGAGCGCCAGCGCTCGCTCATCTGCCAGTTCCCTGCCCGCGCCACCGGGTTTGGGGAGGGGTCGGGGGTGCGGCTCGGAGCCGCCGCCACTGCCTCACCTCCGGTACTCCAGGTACTCGTCCACCGCCGCCGCGCCGCCGGAAGCCAGCGTCAGCCGCTCCATGGAGTCGGGAGGGAAAAGCGGCGAGGATACCGCTGCGCGCCCCGGGTCGGCCCTGCGCGCGCCCCTGCAGACCAGTCAGAACCGGTCCGGCCCCGCCCCGGCCCCGCCCCGCCCCGCCCCCCCGTCCACCTTC
>NW_004624739.1:6916548-6928530 GCF_000247695.1 Heterocephalus glaber
CCCCGCTTTTTTTTTTTTTTTGGTGTTAGGAGTCGAACTCAGAACCTTGCCCCGGCCAGGCTGGGGCGGCGCCACTGAGCTATATCCTGGCCCTGGCCGCGCACTTCTACCAGGCCGCTCACGTAGGGGCGTTAGAATGCAAGTTGCAGCCTTCCACTGTCATCACTGGTCATCTCTGTTCCTGGGAGTCTCCCTAAAGCAACCAGAGAGTGCAGTGCCTGTGTATAACGAGTTCCTGGAAGATTGCTGCCTACAGCTCTTCTCAGAAAACTTACTTTGTCTTTTAACATCTAAATGGTGTTGAGAAGGTTTCGGTGAGTTTGAGGCCGGCCTCAGCGCAATCACTAACCATGTTTTCAATTTGGCGTCTAAAAAAAAGATCGGACAGGGAAATGCAGGTGAAGTTCAGTGGTAGAGTATGTGTTCAGTGTGCAGAAAGACCTGGGTGCGATCATCAGCACTCAATAATAACAATAATTAATAATTTGATATTAAAGCAGTAGTGTTGCAGAATTTTAAGGGACCAGAGAGACCTATGAGAATCAGGAAAATTTTAAGGTTTAAGGTGAACACCGGCTCAACAGACTCCTGTCTAGAAAAAGAGCACTACAGAGAAGTTCCAGCTTTTATATATTTGATCAAAGCGGGGTGGTCTTTTTAGTGAAGTGAAACTGGGGGGCTGGGGGCAAGTGAAGTTATAGAAGCAAACAGAAAGCAAGTTAGTCACGTCTCACAAGGTAACAGTTTTGTTCCCTGTGGATTTGGGGAGAACTGTTTACAGGACATAGTTGTGAGTCTCATCTGTATCTTTTGAGGGCATATAGTTCTTTGAAAGTTATAAAGACTTCATTTACAGGAATGTAACTGTCTGCTCTATTAGTATCAGGGCAGAGGGCCCCAGTCTTGAAGGAAGGCAGATTCCTGAGAAGTCAGGTTGTCGCTGGACTCTGTTAGCTAGAATCTTGTTGTTTGCCTTCTCTGTAGCAAAACAAGGAGTTACAGCTATGGGAGGGAGTGCTGCTCAGCTTGTTTCACAAGTCCTGCTTCAGTCATCCAATTTGAGTACAAAGCAAGCAACATGTTCTTCAAAGAAAGTAAAGAACAAATTTGAGGGGAAACAATTTAAATTTTTGGTGGGGTTTTTATTGGGTTTTGCAATGCTGGGGGTCTAACCCAGAGCCTCACATGTTAGGCAAGTACTCTACCATTAAGCTACTCTCTGCCTGAGTTAAGATTTTTTTAAACCTTTGAAAGACTGCAAAATCTACATACAACTTGAGTAAGCCATAAATTGGCTGAACAACTGGAAAGGGGTAAGAAATCCATCATTACTCAGGAAGGAGGAGTCCTTAAACTCTAAATGTCCCTCAGAGGCTCGGGATCAGCTTTAGCGTCTTGTGTGTTACACACCTGCCTGGTCTCTGCCCTCCACTTTACTATGGTTTGCAGTCACTGCTTTTTTTGCTTTTTTTTTTTTAACACATGGCGGGTTAGTGGTGATCTCTGCATTGAACCTGTCTATGAGCCATTTCTCCAATAGCATGTACTCATTTCAAGTTTCTGTGTTACATTTGGTAATTCTCACACTATTCCAAAAATTTTTCATATTTTTTTCCTTTTTTTTATGCTAGTGGGGATTGAACTCAGTTTGGTACTGAGTTACATCCTCTGCCCTTTTGATTTTGAGACAGAATCTCACTAAATTGCCCAGGCTGCGTTCAAACTTGTGATCCTCCCGCCTCACTCTCTCAGAGTGCTGACATTATAGGTGGGCACCACCACTCTCAGCTTTGAATTTTCTCATTATTATTGAATCTGTTGTACTGATCTGTGATCTTGGATGTTACTATTATTATTGTTCTGAGAGGTACCATAAACTGTGCCATATGAGATGTCAAACTTAGTAAGTTTTGGGTTTTGTTTGTTTTGGTTTGGTTTCAGGGATCAAACTCGGGACTGTGTGCTTTCCAGGCAGGCGGCAGAACTACTGAGCTAAATCCCTGGCCCAATAAGTGTTTGTTTTTGACTGCTCAACTGACCACTTTCCCCTTCTCTCTCTACCTCCTCAGGCCTCCATATATTCCATAAGACACAACAATTTGGAATATTAATAACCCACACCAGTGGTGGTGGACCTATGGCACACAGAGCCCTCTCTGCTGGCACATGAGCCAAGTTACCCTAGCAGCCAAGCATAGGATATTTGGGTTTAATTGCAATGTTGGCACTTAACAATAAATAAGTGAGTTTTGGGTTGCAATTTGAACACTCGGTCTCTAAAAGTTTTGGCCATCATTGTCCTACACAATGCCCTCTAAGTGCTCAAGCAAAATGGAAAAGCCTCATATCACTTAGTTTAAATCAAAAACTAAAAACGAAGCAGAAACACTAAACTTGCTGGAAGATAGGTAGAACTCTCGAAGACACTGGCATAGGAAAAGACTTTATGAACAAATCCTCAGTAGCACGGGAACTAGCACAAAGAATCAACAACTGAGATGTCATCTTATTAAAAATCTGCACTGCAAGAGAAACCACAGACAATCTACAGTGTGGGAAAAAATTTTTACCAGCTGTTCCTCAGACAAAGGACTACTATCTAAAATATATCAAGAACTCAAAAAAATGAGACACCCCCCCCAAATATGAAGACCCAATCCAGAAATGGGCATCTGAAATGAACAGACATTTCTCAGACAAAGAAGTAAAAAGCAGCAAATAAACATGGAAAACTGTTCAATATCACTGGTCATTCGAGAGATGCAGATGAAAACAACACTGAGATTCCACCTCACCCCAGAAAGAATAGCTGCT
Source organism: Heterocephalus glaber (assembly GCF_000247695.1). Next base: position 6,919,363 of record NW_004624739.1, read on the forward strand.
ATCATGAAATCAACCAATAACAAATGCTGGTGGGGTTATGGGGAGAAAGGAACCCTTCTCCATTGTTGGTGGGAGTGCAAACTGGTGCAACCACTGTGGAAATAAATATGGAGATACCTCAAAAAACTAGGATTAGAGGTCCCATTTAACCCAGCTATCCCTCTGCTGGGTATCTTTCCAAATGAATTAAAAGAATCATATCACAGTGATATATGTGCACCCATGTTTATAGCAGCACAGTTTGTAATAGCTAAAACTTGGAAACAGCCCAACTGCCCATCAGCTGGAGATTGGATAAAGAAGATGTGGTTTTTCTATAAAATGGAGTACTACTCAGCCATAAAGAAAGAGAAACTAGAGACATTTATAGCTAAGTGGATGCACATTGAGGCCATCCTCTTAAGAGAAATAAATAGAACTCATGTGTAAATACTGAATAGTTTCTTCAATATGAAAAACTAAAAGTGTAAATAAGGTTCAAAATGTATAATTGATGATGTGAAATAGGAAGAAAAGGTCTAAAGGAGTAGGGGAAGTGGGAGAGGTAAGGGAAAGGAAAGAAGGGAAAAGAAAAAATATGAGAAAAGGAAAAAATGGAAACAAAGTCTTTGTAAAAGGGAAGGGTGGAGGGGGTGAAGAGAGAGCAGGGGAATGGGGAAAAAATAAGAACCAAGATACATCATGTAAAGGTACAAGATCCCAATGATGGATGTAACTGTCTTATATATCTAAAATGTACCAATAAACTTAATGGAAAAAAAAAACAAATGATTAAGTTTAGTGAGGAAGCCCTGTCAAAAGCAAAGATAGGCCTAGCATGATGGCACGTGACTCTAATCCTAGCTACTCAGAAGGCTGAGGCAAGAGGATTACTAATTCAAGGCCTGTCTGGACAACTTATCAATACTCTATCTCAAAATAATATAAAATAAATTTTTTAAGGGGCTAGGGATGTAGCTCAGTGATAGAGCACTACTGGATACTGGATTTGATCCCCAGTACTGGGGGGTGAGGGTGAAAGAGGGAGAGAAAGAAAGAAAAAGGAGACAGAGAGAAAGGGGAGAAAGAAAGAGTGATCCAAAATAGGCTAAAGACTAACTCCCTCAACTTGCAGTCAAGTTGTGAATGCAAAGGAAAAGTTCTTAAACTCTTAAAGGAGGGCCAGGGATTTAGCCCAGTGACACCACACCTGCCTCGAAAGCACAAGGTCCTGAGTTTGATCCTCAATATAAAAAAATAACAAACGGAAACAATACTCTTAAAGGAAATTGAAAACACTATGCCAGTGAGCAAATTATAGAGAACCAAAACAGTTTTATTGCTGATATGGAGAAAGTCTTAGTGACCCAGGTAGAAATTCAAATCAACCAACCACAATGTTCTCTTGAACCAAAGCCTAATCCAGAGGAAGACCCTAACTTCAATTCTGTAAAGACTGAGAGAGGGGAGGAAGTTGCTGACCAAAAAAAGTAAGCTAGTAGAGCTTGAATGGTGAAGTTTGAGAAAAGAAGCTGTCTCCATTCATAAAAATTCAAGGTAGGGCTAGGGATTTAGCTCAGTGGTTCTGCCGCCTGCCTCGAAAGCTCAAGGTCCTGAGTTCAATCCCCAAGACCAAAAAAAAAAAAAAAAAAAAAAAAAAATTCAAGGTCCTGAGTTCAATCCCCAAGACAAAAAAAAAAAAAAAAAAATTCAAGGTAAAGCAGCCAGTGCTTATGTAGAAGCTGCAGAAAGTTATCCAGAACTGCAGACAAAGATAATTGATAATAAAATAAGATATAAGATGTAATCAGTCACGGATGTGAGGGCGATCTGGCTATTACATCTGTTACCCCGTTGATCACCAGGGTTGATTCAGCTGATCTGGTGTCCCCTTCCTCCCTCACCTCTCCATGTGCGCCCTTCCTGAAGCTGCACCCTCCTCAAAGAGGATGACCAACCCCAAGAGGGAAGGACCATTTCCCCAGTTGAACAAGGCATATGAGTAGCTGCACTCCCCTGCTTGAACCCCCAAACAAGCTCTCAAGATGTAATCAGTCAGGCTATCTCTGTGCCTTCCTTTCATTTTCTGTTTATCACTTCCTGTCTCTGGCTATAAATATAAACCTACCCATGTATTACAGCTGGAAGATCATTCTGAATTATTTTTGGTCCAGACTTGCCAATTCTAGAATTGCAGATGAAGCTAATTGAGATCTTAAAGACTCAGTTTGTTGAAATTTGGTCTTTTAATGCCATTAAGAACCTTCATGGGCCGGGGATTTAGCTCAGTGATGCTGATGCTGTCACCTGCCTCTCAAGCATAGGGTTCTGAGTTCAATCCCCAGTACTGAAGAAAAAAAAAAAAAGAACCTTCATGATCCATGGAGAGTTAAAATATCACCATTAATGGGAATTTGGAAGAAGTTGGTTCCAAGCCCCATGGATGACTTTGAGGGATTCCAGACTTCAGTGGAGGAGATAAATGAAGTTGTGGTCAAAATAGCAAGTGAACTAAAATTGCAAGTGGAGCCTTCAGATGTGACCAAATTTCCTGCAATCTCATGATAAAATTTTAATAGATGAGGGGTTGCTTCTCATGAATGAGCAAAGAAAGTTTTTCTTGGGATGAAATCTACTCCAAGTGAAGATGCTAGGATGCTGTTGAAATGTCAACAAAGAATGTATTTAGAATACTACATAAACTTAGGTGATAAAGCAGTGGGAGAGTCTGAGAGGACTGATCCCAATTGTGAAAGAAATTCTGTAAATGCTATCAAACAGCATTGCTCCCTACAGAGAAAGCTTTCACTAATGATTTAATGGAAGAGTTGGTAGATGCAGCAAACTTCATTGCTGTCTTATTTTAAGAAATTGCCACAGCTTTCAGCAACCACCACCCGGATCCATCAGCAGCCATTAACATCAAGGCAAGAGCCTCCACCAGCAGAAAGATTATCACTCTCTGGAGGCGCAGATGGTTGTTAACAACTTTTAGAGATATTTTTAATTAAGATGTGTACACTGTTTTTTAGACATAATGTTATTGTACACTTGCTAGACTTCAATATAAGGTAAACATAACTTTTATATGCACTTGGAAACCAAAAAATTGCATGTGATTCACGTTATTACAATATTCATTATATTGCAATGGTCTGGATCCAAACCTGTAACATCTGAGATATGCCTGGTTAAGTTATCTGAGAGATAAAATAGGCAAATAGTAAGAAAAATAACGTATTGAACTTCAATACTTTACTTCACAAGTACTTTCTTATATATTTCAGGTCCAAAAAGTAAAACATTATATAGATGTATGATTTGGGTGTCCCCTCCCTTTAAGTTTCCTCTTCCCTCACCTGAAGCTATCCTTCTGTACAAGGAGTCCCCATTCCACTTTGGCTTTTTCTCTATTTTTGTTAACTACTCTCCACCAAAGTGTAACAATTCAGCCATAATCTAATACGCTTTAACATCTACCAGGTATATGTGCATTTTATAGAGAATTTTTAAATACAGTAAGTGTCCAACAGATAAATGAGTGATGCTGAAATCAAGTTCACACCTCAGGAGAGGGCTGCCCATTCAGGATTCACCAATCACATTCTTAGTTTGCTATTGCCAGTTTTACCTCTTTTTTTTTTTTTTTTTTTTGGTACCGAGGATCGAACTCGGGACCTCAGGCTTGCGAGGCAGGCCCCGGAACCACTGAGCTAAATCCCCGCCCTCTTAGTTTTACCTCTTTATGAGTCCTGCATTCAGGCAGCAACTCAACTAACAAAGATAAATAGCATGAAATGCCGGCCTCTGTGAGCTTATAGAAAAGTGGCAGGGGAATGTTCATGTAGGCAAGTGGTATTTAATGAATCCAGAGGGAAATAATTAAAATAGCCTTAGCACACTTGTAGACTCTTCATGGAAGATTCAGGAGCAGTAAACTCTGCTGGGCAAAGAAGTCAACAAAAATATTGGGCATGACAAATTCAGAGTATGGACCCAACTAGAAAATGTTATCCTAACTTTATATAAAACTTTGCTAATTAGAATACTGTATATAGGTCTGACCTCTAATAAGATGCATAATTAAACTACAGTTTCCTCCCAAAGATAGCTAAATTGACCTAGGAGGGAGGATGGACAGAGGGCTTGAAAATTGTGTAGGCAAATGTTTGACATTTTATTTATTGAATCTTCATAAAACTGTAAGATAAAAATCATCAACATTTTGCAATGATACATAAGTTAAGAATGCCGTCTGCAAATAACAGAATAACCCAACTAACAGTGGCTTAATTAAATATAAATTTTTTGTTACTTTATGGAAGTGGGAGGTAGGTGGTTACCAGCATTGGGATTGGGTGTTTTCCCCATAGTTGTAAAAGAAATCAACAGCTCCAGAAATTATATCCAAATTCAAGGAAGGGAAAAGGAAGGCCACCAACATAAGCTATTCCTTTTCTCAAGCAAATTTTCCTTAAAAACCACCTGCAAAAGATTTTCAGTATATTCATTCATCAGAACTGTGTCACACGGCCACCTCTAGGCAGAAAGAAGGCTGAGAAAGCAAGCCTGGGTTTCCAAGCTTTGTGATGGAGTCAAAGGGTGTTAAAAATCTCTGTTGAGGGGCTGGAGATTTAGCTCAGTGGTTCTGCCACCTGCCTCCCAAGCGCGAGGTCCTAATAAATTCAATCCCCGGTAACCCCCAAAAAAATCTCTGTTGGGCTAAAAACATGCATTTGGTTGGCCAATCACAAGGCCTTGCCACAGCTTACCTTTGAACTGCCTAGTATCCATGTGTGCAATTCTTCTCACACAGGTATTTTATGTTGAATATATTCATGAGATCCTAAGGAGGCTTTTGCATCCACCTTAAAATTGAAAGTCTTCTTAATAAGAGTTGTTTGTTTGTTTGGGAGGCTGGTGGTTCTGGGGATGAAATCCGGGCCTGCATACATTCTGGGCAAGCTCTCTACCACTGAGCTACACCTCCAGCCCAGAATTTGCTCTCTTAGCCACTATGCTATCAGCATGGAATCTGTCCCTGAAAGACCTGCAAAGTTAAGCCCCAAACTTAGGGCACAACGTTCTAAACAGTATGCTGACCCTAAACACTACCAAACCCTGCCAGCAATCCAGACCACCTAGTAACTTCAAGCAGTTGATCCTTCATGGCCCAAAGAGGATCTTTGTTTAACTAAGTCTCTTAGTCACTTTCCCACTGCTGGGATTCAATGCCTGACACCAACAAATTAAAGGAGAGTTTTTTGGGGTTTTCAGTACATGTATTTTTAGAAGTTTCAGTCCGTATCGGCTGACTCCAGGACAGCAGCGGCATAGTGGAAGGGCCTGCCAGTAGGAGAAAGCTGCCCACATTGTGGCATTTGGGAAACAGAGAGAGAAGGGAGATAAACTCCAGGTCACGGCCAGGGATCTGCCTCTTCCAACCAGACTCCACCTCCTAACAGCAAGTCAGCTATACCACTCCATAATACAGTCAATTTCCAAACACATGAGGCTTTAAGGCCATTGCAGATCTAAACCATAACAACAGGGAAATACAGAATACGTGATATATAATAAATAGATCAGCTGCTTATAGAAAACTTCACTTATATTCAAATCATTTCAGATTTCGGTGTCTTTGTATGTGCTAGCAATATTTTAACCTGTTATCCTCCATCCTCAAAGCTGCTCTCTACCTTTCAAATTCAGGACAAGCATCCTGTGCTCTGGAAAACCTTCCCTCATTGAAACACCCTAAAGACAATTCTTCTTGGGCACTCTCTGTTGGAGCATTTAGTACTTTATATTATGTTTCTGTTATTCTCATCCCCCGTGGGTGGTGAACTTTTTGAAAATTCTTTGGAAAGCATCTGTCTCCCCATTTGTATATTGAGAGCAATAGAAGTACCTCTTTTATGAAAATTGAGGTAATCCCTGTAAAGCACTGGCTTAGTTTGCTTTAGTTTACATTCAATAAGGCATAGTATTGGTCAGCTTTTCATCCCTGTGACCAAATACCTTGCACAAACAGATTAAAGGAGGGAAAAATTTATTTTAGCTCACAATTTCAGAGGTTTCAGTCCATGATTGGTCTGCTGCATTGCTTTTAGGTCTATGGTGAGGCAGAAATATGCTGGAAGAGCCTGGCAGTGAAAAGCTGCTCAACTCATAGCAGCCAGGAAGCAGAGGGTGGAGGCCCCTAAGAGAAAGGGGCTGGGACCAGATATAGACCCCCAAGGGCACACCCTTCTTATCCACTGCCTTCAACTAGGCCCCAGATCCTGGTTTCATCAACTCCTAATAATGCCAGAAAATTATGATCTCATCAATTGATTAATCCACTTGATAAATTAGAACCCTTAATCCAATTGCTTCTAAAAATCCCATCATCTAGCAAACAAGCTTTTCGTGCATGAATTTGGGGGGATGATGTTTCAAGCCCACACCGTAACTGACAGACATAGATAGATAGTTAGATAGATAGATGGATAGATGCAATATAAGGCATTGAACCCAGGGCCTTCACACTGAGCTTCATCCCCAGCCCTTATTTTTAATTTTGGGACAGGGACTTGCTAAGTCACTAAATTTCCCACACTGGGCTCAAATTTACACCCTCCTGCCTCAGCATCCCAGAGTGCCAGGATTACAGGCATGCACCATCACATCTGAATGGCTTATAATTTTATAACCTTGGATAGCTGCTATAATGTTGCCATTCACTACACATTTAGCAAATGTTTGATAAATGAATGCACAATAATATCCAAAAAGCCTACTGGAGTTGTACTTAAAAAGTCTTAGAGGCTGTTAATATAGCATTAGACCTGATTTTCAATATTGTCTGTTGAAATTTCACAATCCAAATTGCTATATTGCTGTATTGCTATTTGAGGACTTTTAAATGAATTCTCTTTGAAAGGAATTCTATGTTCTAGACTGTTTGAAAATAAGATAGAAAAACAAATTTATTCAGATAAAGAAAGGATCTTCTTGCTTTTAAATTTTTGTGTTGTGCTATTTTATTTTTCTGGTACTGGGGATTGAGCCTAAAGCCCTTTCCACTGAGCTTCATCCAAGTCTTTTTTAAATTTTTGAGACAGGATCTTGCTAAGTCAGTAAGTTGCCCAAGCTGGGCTCAAACTTACAATTCTCCCTCAGCTTTCCAGAGTACTAGGATTACAGGCATGCACCATAACACCTGGCTGCTTTTAAATTTTCATAGTATTTTTATTCATCTTATATTTTCTATTTCCCTTGTGCTTTGATTCCTTTCCTTGCTTTATCATTTTAGCTATCAGTAAAGAGTAATGACTGCTTTCAAAAACTATTTCATAAACAGATCAAGTTTTGTTATAATTAACAGCATAACAAAAATTTCAGTGTATCCAAAAAATTTCTAAACTCCTTAAAAAGGCTGAATTAACTAGATTATTACCCAATAAAAATGCTAGAACAAAAGAATTTGGAAAATTCCTTTGAGAAATGGAATTTTTATTTATTATATAAAATATTTCTGACTCTTAAGTCTTTCTATTTTTTTTTTTGTACCGGGGATGGAACTCAGGACCTTGCACTTGCAAGGCAGGCACAGTGCCACTGAGCAAAATCCCCAACCCCTCTTAAGTCTTGATCTATATTTTATTTACTTTCTTGAATTCCTCAAAAAAGTATCTCTAGGGCCGGGGATTTAGCTCAGTGGTTCCGCTGCCTGCCTCACAAGTGCAAGGACCCGAGTTCGATCCCCATTACCAAAAAAAAAAAAAGAAGATAAAAAAGTATCTCTAAAACTTCCCTAACTCACTATTTACATAAATATATACAAGTTGATGAATATATGATTATTTATTTTACCTTAATTCTTTTGAAAAGAATAAAATAGTAATTATGTATCATTGTATAAAACATGTTATCTTATGTATAGATTTTATATAGTTATAATTAAAGTTTATTTTACTCTAGCAAGTTTAATTCTTTATATTTCAAGAACCTGAACCTTATTGTACAGGTAATCAGTGTTGGATCTGAGACCATTAATCCTACAATCTAAAGCCATTCCTTCCACAAATGTTGCCATATCTATTTTGCAACCAGAATTATACTAGATTCTCAGAATATAGAAGATGAATAAACAAAACAGAAAAGTCAATAGTTGAAATGGGTTGAGTTCAGTGTGTCCCATAAAGGTTTATGTTTGGAAGCTTGGTCCTCAGAATAGCATGCCATAGAAGGTAAATCTTTGTATTTGGTTTTCCAGTGGTCTTCGGGATTGAACCTAGCACCTTCTCACTGAGCTACATTCTCAGTCCTTTTTGAGTATCACTAAGTCACTAAATTGCCCAGATTGAGCTTGTACTTTCAATCCTCCTGCCTCAGCCTCCTGCCATGCTCGAATCATGCCTGGCCACAGAGGTAAATCTTTTAAGAGTGAAGCCTAATGGGAGGTGATTGGGTCACTGGGGGTGCTGCCTTAAGGGGAGATGTAGTTTTCACCAAACCCCAGAGAGTGAGTTATTTTTTTTAAAAACTGAGCTTGACACCTCCTTACTATATTCCTAACCATGTGATCTTCCTCTCTTGAATCCATTCTTGTCATTATGCCACCTGCCATGATGTGATATAGCTAAGGGGGCTGCTAGGGACTCACTAGAGCCCAGCAGGTGTTGGTGCCATGCTCTTGAACTTTCAAAACTGTAAACTAAATAAACTTTTCTTTATACTCAGTGTCAAGTATTTTGTTTTAGCAACAGCAAATGGACTAATACAGTAATGATAAGTATCATAAAGAAGAGAGCATATTGAATAGCATAACAAGTGAAGGTGATGGGCCATTATAGTTCAGGTTAGTATCTCTGATAAGGTTGTGGCTTGATCAGAATCCTGAAGGAAGCATGAGAATGAGCCACAAAGACACTAAGGAGAACTCCAGAAAATTTGCAAGTGAATCTTAGTCACGTTCTCACTGGGACAAATGACCCAACACCCGAATCTTAGAGGAAGAGAGATCTATTTAGGCTCATATTTTCACTCCATAGTTGACTGGCTCCAAGACAGGAAATATGAGACCTTATCTCAGAAAATCAATCAGAAAAAAAAGAAGCTAGGACCTGGGATTTAGCTCAGTAGTTCTGGTGCCTGCCTCACAAGTACAAGGCCCCAAGTTCAATTCCCAGTATAAGAAGGAGG
>NW_004624739.1:6977860-6996388 GCF_000247695.1 Heterocephalus glaber
CTAGTGTGAGAAACTGATAGAGTAAACAAGAGTTAAAATGATTAAAATGAATAATTGATAATTTGAAATAGGAAAAAAGGTCCAAAGACAAAGGAGTGAAGGGACGGGAAGGGGAAAGGAAAAGAGGGAAAGGAAAAACTATGAGAAAAGAAAAAAAAAATGGAAATAAAGTCCATGTAAATAGGGAAAGGTGGAGGGGGTGAAGGGCACACAGGTAATGGGGAAAAAAAATAAGAACCAAGATACATCATGTGCAGGTACAAACACCCAATGATAAATGTAAACAAACTGTATACCTAAAATGTACCGATAAAAGAACTAAAAAACTGTTTACAAAAAAAAGAGAAGTTAACTAACTTGCCCAACATCATACAACTGCACAGTGGTAAAGATAGGATTCAACCTTTGGCTCTTAACTACTGCACCTCTATAAAAGACAATAGGACAAAGCAGCAGAGACTGCAATGGTGAACTGAGAACTTGTTATGTACCTAAGTCTGACGTTAATATTTCACAAGGGTTATTTCATTTAATACTTGTAGTAACCCCACAAGAATATCTATTATTTTCACCTGAAAGATGACCAAAGTAAGATTTAGAGAGATAAACCTCCCTAAGCTTTTTATTAATGCCAACTGACTTCAGTTTGCCTAAATTCTGGTAAGAGCTAAACATCCAAAAGTTCAGAATCTGTATCTCTATTTAGAGTTTCATTGCCTTTAGAAATTCTTTAATATAGTGGCTGCCTGTTGGCAACAAAAGGGTTAACACCCCCAAAACAGTGGAACTCCATTAAAGCCATTCTGGAATTGGAACTGTTAAAGCCAGCGGCCTCATTACTAGAGGTCATAAAATAGCAACACTGATCAAAATGTCACAAGATAAAAATGTAACTCCTCCCTTGAGTCCTGATTCATCTCTAAAAGGTAAAATGTACTGACCTGCTTATCACTTCCTTATCTAAAGCTAAAAGGCCTTCTGTAAGCCAGGGAAATGATCTCCACAAACTGCAACAGTAAACTTACAATTTTAAAACAATGGGTGCTCCTTGAGATCTACAGGGTTCTAGATGATCCCCCAAATAGATATTTTTTAGACAATCACATCTGCTACCTAAACCCTTTTCCCACATCCTCAAACTCTTATAAAGACCCCAATCTCTAACCCAAACAGTGTGATTCTTTCTTGGAAATTCAGCTGTCCTCTTGACAGTGTGCTCTGGCATGAATAAACTCATCTTTACTCTCATCTTTGCTTGGGTAAATTCTTATTACTGCCCATATCACCAGCCCTCCCTCTCCAGACCTCACTCTCCCAGGGCACTTAAACCAGTTCTATTAAAACTCATAGGTTTTTCAAAGCTTCAAAAATGGAAAATCCCTTTTCTTCTATTTCACATTATCAATTACACATTGTAATCCTTATTTACACTTCTAGTTTCTCCCACCAGAGAAACTATTTGGTATTTACACATGTATGTCCTATTTATTTCACTTACGAGTATGGCTTCAATGTGCAACCATTTAGCTATATATATGGTCTCTGGTTTTTCCTTCTTTATGGCTCAGTAGTACTCCATTTTAGAAAAAAACCCCACATTTTCTTTAGTCAGTCTCCAGCTGATGGGCAACTGGGCTGTAAAATGTATAATAATTTGAAATAGGAAGAAATGGTCCAAAGGGGAAGGGGAAGTGGGTGGGGTAGAGGGTAGCAGAAAGGAAAAAATATGAGAAAAGGAAAAAATGGAAACAAAATATCTGTAAATAGGGAGGGGTGGAAGGCTTGAAGGGAAGGTAGTGGAAGAGGGAAAAAATAAGAACCAAGATACATCATGTAAAGGTACAAGTTCCCAATGATGAAACAACTGTATTGCATACCTAAAATGTACCGATAAACTTAATGAAAAAATAATAATAAAATAGTAAACATCAAAACGAAAATAGAAAATCCCAAGGCTGCAGGTGCATTAAACAAGAAAAGGAGATTCACTAAGTGGGAAAATAGTATGAGATAATCAAACATAAGAACCTCATCTAGAAAAGGTCAAGTCCTTACAAGTAGGCATAAGCTTAAGAATAGCAGGTTTCTCACCAACATGAATTTGGCATTAAGGGTAAATGGTGGTAGCAACACAAGACAAAAAATACACACGGGTAGTAGACAGGGCAGGAGAACAGCTGGTTGAAGATATGACCCTAAAATAATAAACCCCAAGAAACAGGGAGGTCTCATAAACCTAGTGACTCCCACCCAATATGAGGGCTCAAAGACCTGAGTTGCAATCTTTTTAAATAAAGAGGTCCTTATTGGTCTATAGGATTGTATACTAAGGACTGACTGTACCATCAACTAAAAAAAAGCAAAAAAAAACACCTTCATGAAAGATCTTTCCAGTCTGGATTCCATATGCCCTGGGTCTGCTCAGCACTGCCGCACTGCCCTCAACAAAATGAAAGTGGTGCAAACCACCACCTCAGAGGGAAGTCAGGAAATTCTACAGAACTATGATAAGCAATGTATATGTTTTTCAGCTTGTTGGTGTTGTTATATAATTTGTTATAGTGCTAAAAAGTAAAATATTTAATATGAAAAGGGTTATCTTTGGAAATATCAAAGTTGTGAGAAATTGGAAGCATTTTATCCCACTCTACACTAGGGAATTCCTAAAGGACACCAAGGGATAAGGTATATGTGGCAGCTACCAAGAAGATAGGACACCCTAGGCTACAGCCTTCTCCAGGTTAAAAAGATTATGTCTGATAAAGGGCAGGGGAGTTCACCCTTGAGAACTGCAGTGTTTCCAGAAGCAATTCCAAAGAAGGCTAGTAGAGGTGATTAGAATTTCTAAAAGGATAAAATTTTACCTTTGATCTCTTCTGGGGGGAATGCCCCACACTACAATCACCTGGAGAGATTTTATTTAAATCTCAGTGCCAAGTCACATCCCAGCCCAATTAAATTAGAATGCCTGGAGAAAGGAGCCAGGAATTTGTTTTTTTAAATACTAACTTACTCCTCAATGGGCAATGAAGCAGGAGAAGTGATGCCCAAATCTCAAACTTTGTTATGAAGCAGTAATGATAGCCGCAGGTAGGATGTCTAAATTCAGTCATAAGTCACCTCATCAGGTGTCACACAAGATTCCTGCCACTTGGGCTTAACCATAATGACTTTGAAAGGAAAAGGGGGAGTAGAATAGAAACCACCTGTCTTTGCTGGAACTCAAGTCTTTACTGCCATGGTGGACAAGGCCCCATTTTTACTAGACACATGTGAAGGAGTGAAGAGAAAGCAATGATACCACTTTAATCCCTACCATCTATATAAATACCCCTTTCTGTTCGCAGAAAATATAATCTCAAATAGGAAAAAGGTGAGAGAGAGAGAGAGAGAGAGAGAGAGAGAGAGATTGGAATTCTTTGGCAGCTGAGGGCAGTTTACTTACATACTTTTACTAATTATAAAAAGAAATAATTCTAAGCCTCAATTGTTAGGGGGAAAAAAAAAGAAAGGAAAAGGAAGGTTCAATGCCTCTTCTTTTTCTGTAATGTTCAAAGCTTCAAATAACAAAAGAACTTGCACTTTGAACCCGCCCCAGTTATCTTCGTTTCAAGTACTGGTCCAGCCTATGGAAGGCAACCTAGGTCAAAGTCAAGGGCTGAGTATGTGCAACGCCCTGGGTTCTAGGAAACATACACATACATACACACACACACACACACACAGAGCACACACATACACACACACACACACACACACACACACAGAGGCAAGGGCTGGGGATTTGGCTCAGTGGTTCCACCACCTGCCTCGCAAGCTCAAGGGCCCGAGTTCGATCCCCAGTACAAAAAAAAAATCCTAATCTACAGAAAAGAGGCAAAACAGAAGAAAAAGAAGTCCTAGTTTCCAGCTCTAGCACCACTAAAAATATATATATCAGGATTTGAGTATTTTGCCAAATGGGGAAAAATGCTCAACATCACTAATCATTAAGGAAATGCAAATTAAAGCTATTATGAAATATCACTTCACGCCCAATAGAATGTCTATTACCAAAAATAAACTACACAAACAAAATCCAACATCATTCATGGTAAAAACCCAGAAGAACCACGGCCTGCCTTGCAAGTACAAGGTCCCAAGTTTGATTCCCAGTACCAAAAAAAAAAAAAAGAACCTTATCTAAGTCATTTATAACAAACCTTCTGCAAACATCGTATTAATTAGGGGAAAACTGCAAGCTTTCCCTCTAAAATCAGGAACAAGACAAGGACGGCCACTATCACTACTCCTGTTCAATAGTACTCAAAACATTAGCGCAATCAGGAAAGAGAAAGAAAGAAAAGGGATACATATAGAAAAGAAGTCAGATTATCATTTGCAGATGACATGCTCCTTTATACAGAAGACACAGAAATTCCACTAAAAGCCAGCATTAATTAACAAATTCAGCAAGGCAGCAGGTTACAAAATCAACACACAAAAATCAACAGTATTGCTGTACAGTAATAATGAACCCACCAAGAAAGAAATTAGGAAAACAATACCATTCACAATGGCATCAAGAATAATCTTAGAAATTAATCAGACCAAGGAAGTGAAAAAGCTCTACAATAAAAACTATAGTACTCTAGAAAAGGAGATCAAAGAGGACATCATAAACTAGAAAGCTATCCTGTTCCTGGATAGGCAGCACCAATTTGCCAAAATAGCCATACCACCGAAACATATTTATTTCTCACAGAACTACATAAAGCAATCTTAAAATTTATATAGAGCCCAAAGACACAGAATACCAAAAGTAATCCTGGGTAACAAGAGCAAAGCAGCAGGAATCTCAATCCCAGATTTCAAGTTATATTACAAAGCTAGAGTGATAAAAACAGCATAGTACAGCACAAAAACACTGAAAACAGAATAGAAGATGCAGCTATCTGATCTTTGAAAAGGGGGCCAAAAGCATACATGGGCAGATAGAAAGCCTGTTTAGCAAATGGTGCTGGGAAAGAAAACTGGCTGTCTACATGCAGAAGATTGAACCTAGACATATATCTATCACTACGTACCAAAATAAAATCCAAATAGATCCAAAGACCTAAATACTAAAACAAACAATCTGCTGGAAGATAAAGTAGGTAAACTCCTAAATACACATCCATAATTATGACCTTTAATAAAGGTAAAGACTTTATTTTTTTAAAAACCAATTGCACAAGTAATAACATCAACAAATGGGACTGTATCAAATTAAAAAGCTCCCCCACACACAACAAAGGGAATAATCAATAGAGTTAAGAGACAACCTACAGAATGGGAAAAAAATTTTTTGCAAGCTATCCCTCAAATAGAGGACTAATATCTAGAATATATAAAGAACTCAAAAAATCAGACTCCCAAAAATAAAAGATCCAAAAAAATGGGCAACTGAAATAGATACTTCTCAGAAGAAATACAAATGGCCAGTTCATACACGAAAAAATGTTCATCTCTGGCCATTAGAGAAATGCTAATTAAAACAACACTGAGATTCCACCTTATTCCAGAAAGAATGGCTATCATCAAAAAATCAACCAATAACAAATGCTGGCGAGGCTAGTGGAGGGTGAGTTCTACATTGTTGATGGTAATATAAACTAGTACAACCACTATAGAAATCAGTATGGAGATTCCTCAAAAAAACTAAAATTAGAAATTCCATCCAACCCAGCTATTCCCCTTCTAGGTATCTTCCTGAAAGAGTTAAAGACATCATATTATGGTAACATACACATATCCATGTTTATAGCAGCACAACTCACTGCTTAATCTTGGAAGCTGTCTATAGGTCCATCATCAGATGAATGGAAAAAGAAAATGTGGCATTTATTCACAATGGAGTACTACTCTGCTATAAAGGATACATTTGAGTCATCTGAAAGAAAATGGATGCACCTTGAGACTATATTGATAAGTGAAATACATCAGACACATAAACTTAAATATCACATAGCTTCTCTTACGAGAAACCCAAAGTATAAATAATTTAAAGAGCAAATAAAAGATAGATAATAGGAAACAGTGAGATAGATCTCTGGCAAATGGGAAAGAAATCTAATGATGCAAGGAGGGGAGGGGACAGAAAAATAGAAAGAATTAAGGTGTGTTATATAGCTGGGTGTAGTGGTGCACGCCTATAATCCCAGCACTCAGGAGGCTGAGGCAGGAGGATCCCTCCAGTTCTTGGCCAGCATGGGCTATATAGTGAGTTCACCAGCCTAAATTACAAAGGGAGACCTTGCCTCAAAAAAACCAAAAAAAAAAAAAAAATGTTATATACATGTACCAACTCCCCACAACGAGTATGATCATTATATACTAAAAACATGTTATAATAAAATAAATTTTTTTAAATGTTGGCAAGAAACAAGAAATTAAAACTCTTCTGCACTTCTGGTGAGAATGTAAAATTAGGCAGCTATTGTGAAAAAAAACATGGCAGTCTCTCAAAAACTAAGAGTTAGGACTCGGAGTGTAGCCCAGTAAAATCAGTGCTTAGCATGCATAAGATTCTGGCTTCAATCCCCAGTACAAACAAAAAAACAAACAAAAACTCTTAAACATAGAATAACCATATGATGCAGAATTCCACTTGAGTATATATACAAAAGAATTGAAAGGGACTAAAGGAACATTTGTACAATCAATGCACATCCCAGCATTATTCACAATAGTTAAGGTGGAGACAACCCGAGTATCCATCAACAGAAAATGAATAAACAAAATGTGGTATATAGCTGGGCATGGTTGCACACTCTTGTACCCAGCTGCTCAGGAGGCTGAAGCACAAGGATCGAAAACTAGAGACCAGTCTGGGCAACTTACCAAGAGTGTCAAAAAATAAAAGGGACAGGGCATATAACTCAGTAGAAGAGCATCCCTTAGCAAAGCATTGCTGGGTTTGATTGCCAATACCACCAAAAAAACCCCACAAACAAACAAAAAAAGCATTTTGGGCCAGGCATGGTGGCACACACCTGTAATCCCAGTACTCAGGAGGCTGAGGCAGTAGGATTCCAAGTTCAAGCCCAGAGGGGAACTCAGGGATGCCTTGTCTCAAATTTTAAAAAATAAATAAAACTTAAAAGGGGGATGGGGCTGGAAATGTAGATTGATGTGAAGGCCCTAGGTTCAATCCCCAGTACTAAAAAAATAATAATATTCTCATTCTACCCCACCTCTACCTTCAAGGTGTACTCTATCATTTTCCATATGAAATTACATACTCTATCTTTAATATTTTTCTGTGGTACTGGGCAGGGCATTGTACATTCTAGCCAAATGTTCTACTACTGAGCTATATTTCCAGCCCCTTTAAAATCTTAACCAAATTATTTTGTTTCCCAAAGGCCTGATGTCCTCATTTTTATAATGGGAACAACAATACTATCTAAACTTGATGAAGATTAAGTGATACATGAAGGCTGGGGCTATAACTCAGTGGTAGAGTGCTTGCTTAACATGCACAAGGCCCTGAGTAAGAGCTCCAGTGCTTCAAAAATAAATACATAAATCCTCAGGGCCAGGGATGTAGCTCAGTGGTTCTGGCACCCGCCTCGCAAGCAGAAGGACCTGAGTTCGATCCCCGGTACCAAAAAAAAAAAATACATAAATCCTCACACTACTTAATGAATATTAACTTTTATTATTAACATCAGGCACTTATGCAACAATGTTGCTAGTGAATCAAAATAAACCTTTCCTCCTTTAAAAAAATACAACTAATTCTTAATAATCGGAGCAATTTGAGTTAACACAAGGGATGTATTAACAGACCCAAATAAAACTCTTCTGATTAGCTCTCATGGGCTAAATTTCTACTCAGAATTTGTGGAGAAGAAATGTTTTGTTTCATGAAAGGCCCTCAAATGAAGAAATGTTTGATCTGAAGAATTATTTAGTCCTAAATGATGACATAACAGCATACTGTTGCTGAGAACAGTTCATCTTCCAAACAGCCTAAAAGGAAACAATTTACCTGTTTAAATGCTACAACAGCTACAAGGATTTCAAAACGTCATTGCTTTATTTAGCCCACACTGATCTTCTAATCCCCACACCACATTACCTTGTACCAACTGGTTTTACACATCATACTGTCCAATCAAATGTTGGAGATTTGTTTCCTTGATTGTCTCCGGTCCCTTAAAAGCAGGAATAACACACTTTTACACTACTGTCACATCTCCCACAGAACCTGGTGAATAACCAGCAGACATGGTGAAATGCCTTAATTTATTTTATTTGGGGGGGGCTAACTAGGGATCGAACTTGGGACCTTACACTTGCGAGGCAGGCGCCAGAACCACTGAGCTAAATCCCTGGCCCCCTTACTTTATTTTTAAACATATCTCTGAGCCTAAACCCACTTTCCCCCAAGCAGCAATGTGACAGTCCTACAATATCTTTTGGGGATAGAAGGGCAGAAGATGGAAACTTGGAGGTAAAATTAAAGTATCTTTAATTATCCATTTCTGGGCTGGAAGAACATGAGAAAAAAATCAAATCTAAATCTCCTTACATTTCAAGATGAACAAACTGAAGAGATGACTTGCCTAAAATGAGACAACTTTAAAATATTCCTCGTTAAGAAACACAGGGGCAGAACAGACACAGGTAAATATCTTTCTAAATTATTGCAATACCAGTCTTACTGTCTCCACTCCAACTTATGAGATCTTTGGAGAAAAGTATTATTCAAATCTCTATCACACTACTTTGCCAAATAGCACACATGTAAACAACCATATATTTAACAATTTTTCAGTGGTTTCTCCCTACCCAGAAACCTAAAGATAAATGCATTAGAGAAACAGCAAAGAATCATCAAATATTTAAACCAGAATACCTTCCTTCTAAAAACAAGGAAAGTGAAGCACAAAAAGGATTGACGAATGACAAAAAAAAAATGGGGAAAAATTAGCCATCCCTACTCTCAACCCAGGACCAGTGTTTTTCAAAAGCAAGGAACAAAAATTATTTTACAACTAGCACTTCTTAAAAATCAAGATAAGTAGAAACCATCAGAGGGGCCAGGGATTTAGCTAAGTGGTTCTGCTGCCTGCCTCACAAGCACAAGGACCCAAGTTCGATCCCCGGTACCAAAAAAAAAAAAAAAGAAAAGAAACCATCAGAATAGATTGTACACACTACAGATTTTGTTTTGTGAAATTTTTCTCAGTTTACTTATTTTTATATACACATGTATACATAATTATACATCTATAAAGTCCTGAGATAAAAAGATCTCTTGCTATGGGTTTCAGTAAAAAAAAGTTTCAAAAACACTGCATTTCACACTGCCTGTTATGAAGTACTTCCTTGTATTTTTTATGCAAACATTGTAACAGCAACAATAAAAACATTAACAGATGGCTAATCCTACCTTAAAAATCTCTCATTCAGGCTGGGGATTTAGCTCAGTGGTTCTGCTGCCTGCTTTGCAAGCACAAGGTCCCAAATTCGATCCCCAGTACCAAAAAAAAATATCTCTCATTCAAATTCCACTATTGTATTTATTTAGTGCTATGCTTTCTATGCTATTATTATTATTATAGACAGCTAAGTTAGGTATTAATATTATAGGCAGTCAGACAGGGCTAGGCCCTCCAGGGAGTCAGGGCAGAAGATGAAAACATATTCAACTGTGGCTGGAGGCACATCTGTTGGAGGCCAGGCCTCGAGATAAAGAAGGAATGACCAGGCCTACAAACCTCCCCACGGGATAAAATACCTAGCATCCTGGCACCCCCTGGTCCAATAAACTCTAGATAGACATCAGTTTAGTGACCCCACAGTTGTTGACCCACTCTGTACCTACCTTGTGATTTTGTACGCACCTCATGATTTTGCTCTATAAAACTTTCTCTGTGAAGTGGGGTCTGAGGCTACCCACTTTCGGGTCCCCTCCTATCTCTCTGGAGCTATCTCCCTCAATAAAGTTTCCCTACTCTTAACCACAACTGTTCCTTAGAATTCATTCCCCAATTTGGGGCAACATGAATTCCTCATATCTGACATCTAGCAGGTTGAGAGTTATATTATTTCCCCTTTATCATTATGACTTACAGCTAAAAAGTATCTAACAACAATGGCAACAACGAGCAAGCAGAGACAACTCTCAGCCAAAGGTTAGCTCCTTAATAATTACTACTTATTGGCCGGGGATCTAGCTCAGTGGTTCTGGCGCCTGCCTCGCAAATGCAAGGTTCCGAGTTCGATCCCAGGTACCAAAAATAATAATAATAATAATAATACTTATTGCGGGGGAGGGCAGGGTGTATTAGCTCAGCGGTACCACACTTGCCTTGCAAGTGCAAGGTCCTGAGTTCGATCCCTGGTACCAAAAAAGAATAATCATCATCATCATCACCACCACTACTTATTGACAAAGAGGCATAGTTTCTTAGAAAAAGTCACAAGGAGCTGGGCACTGTGGTGTGCACCTGTGATCCCAGCTTTCTGGGAGGCTAAGGCAAGAGGATTGAAAATTCAAGCCCAGCCTGGCCAATTTGGCCACTTAGCAAGACCTTGCACTTTTTTAAAGGGGGGGGGGGGCAGGGAGACATGGTTCAGTGCTGGGGATGTAGTTCAGTGGTAAAGTGGTTGACTTGTATCCTAGGGGCCTAATACTAGGGAAGGAGGGAAGACAAAAAGGAAGGAAAGAGAGGTAAGAAGGAAGGGGAGACAGTACTTTCACCAGAGCCTGAGGGGCAGAGAGTTCTCAGGAAAAGACTCAGGAAAAAAAAAAAAAAAAAACCTCAATGGGAAAAAAAGACTCAGAAGCCCTCTACAGACTTGTTCCTGAAATGTAATTTCAGGGGAAAAGGTCCATTCCTAAAACATCGCCTCTACATATTGCCTAAGGCTAATATCTGGGGAAAGAAATTTAACACAGGACTTCATAATTACATCTAAGATTTGAAACACACTGCCTTGAGCCTGAAGGCATATTTACTAGGTTCAATCCACAGCACTAAAAAATTAAAAACAAAATCCACTGCCTTGATAGAAGCTACACTAGAATTCCTGCTAAGATACACAAATATCAATCTCAAAAAATCAGATCATTTTTAGATGGGATCTTTGAGTGAGAGAGAAGACAATAGCACAGAAAATTACAAAAGTAGGTAAAAGAAAAAGGGTAAAGCAGGAATAAAAATAGAAAATGTTACAGCACAAGGAAAACTACTTAATCACCGAGCTACAGTAAGAGCCTAATCTGAAATATATCATGCAGTATTAGATACTTCAATCACAGAGCCTAACCTGCCCACAGCTTCAGCCAATCATGATTCGCACCACGTAGCCACACCTCCCCTTCCACAGCTAACTAGTCTGACAACAGGCACCCTTGCCAGCAGCCACCTACAAAAAGAGCCCCAGAGGATACCAGGGTTGGCAGAAGACACTAAAGAGAATTCACAAAGAGAAACAATGAAGTTGGGTTAGGGGACTGACAAACTAAGGTTACAAAGAAGCAAGCACAATAGATAAGAGACTATGAAAAGAGAGTAAAGAGAAAGACAGCTAAGCATGTCAAAAATGCAGAAAAAACATATGCAGCTCCTGAAAGAGAGGGATTAACCAGCTGGTAAAGATTCTGATTTTCGGCAGCTTTCGAGTTCTTTCATGTGTGTCCCCTTCCTCAGAGTGGTCTGGGAGAACCATATGACCTGCAGCAGGAAAAAACCCTTAGACACAAATACAGGACTAAAACGGTTTACATCGATTTTTTCCCCCTTGTTTAAAAGAACCTTTAAAAACCCTTGGCCTTGAAAGTCTGATCTAGAAGAGTCCTTGGAATCAGACCAATTCACCATTTTAGAGATAAGGATATGGAGGACCACAATGTAACCAAAAGATACACAGTGACAGAGCTAGGACAAGGACCAAGGTCTTATTATTTCCGTAGCCATCACTCCCTGTCCTACGCTAGACTGAATAACAGCAACACAGAAACATCTTCCTCCAAATGAGTATTTTTGCCTCACATTTTAAAGTGAATCAGAAATCTTTATATGCATATATATGCCTTCTCCTACAATTTAAATACGTTTTCCACTTATTTACTCTCAGGCTCTCAGCCTTGTAAAATACATTAATTAGATTTCTCCTTCTTTTCCCCATGTAAATGTCTTTCAAAGTCATCTGTCACTAAAGAAACTACACAGACAATTTGGCAGGCCCACTGGCCTTCCCCCCCCAACTGTACATTTATAAACAGCATAAGGATATGTTATTTCATATACTGTGCAATAGTATCTGAACTCCAAATAGTACAGAACAGCCATTTTAAGTGAGAAATAAATTACAATTGAGGGCCATAAAGATTTCTCCTCAAGGGGGAAAAATAAAACCCCATCACCAATGTCAACAGAACTGAGGAGAAAACCATGAGAATAATCGAAACTGAAATGGGACTAATATGCATTTTTTCAAGTCATTCCTTATCAAATCTACTGAATACATTCCATGTGTATGAGAACAAAAACTACAACTTGGAAATACAATTCCCAAAGGGAGTAAAAATTATGAAACAGTGCAAAAGTGTAGCGAGACACAGGAAAAAGTTGACATAGGGTAAAGGCAAAGACGGTGAAGCCCCTGACAGGACTGCAGAACACCTAGATGCTCACAACACAGTTAAGCTCCTAGAAGAATCCTCACAGGACGCAGCTGGGGGTGGGGAGGTGAATAAGTCCTAGTACAGTATCTCTAGAGCTGATCCCCAGAAAAGCAGAGCCATCAATTTCCTAAGCACATCCTCAGCCATCTTACAACAGCGCAAATTAAGACGGCGGCATATTTTACAGAATTATTTGCTTAGGTTTAAGGTGAACAAAGTGTAAAATAAAGAACACACAACTTAGGGTGCTGATTAAACAAAACAAAGTATAAAACTCCCAAGTCCAAAGGCCACTTCAGTCCTGCTTAACGCAAAGTATAACGTTCAAAGGATCTTTGCAACAAATGAAGAAACCAAGGGTATTTCTGAATTCTGACAATTTAAAGCTCTGTGTTCTTACGTCCATCTGATGGATGAGGAAACTCAGGCTTAGAGCGTTTAATTAATCAAGATCACAAAAGCGGGATGATCAGGGTTCGAACCCCAGCTGTCTGAGCCACTCTTCCAACCGCCACCGCCAACAAATGACAAGGCAGTTTAAGTTCATCCTTACCGGTCACTAGGAGATAAATTCTGAAAGGGAGTTTTTTAAAGGGCATTTGACTTCCTCTTTCTCCCAAAGTAGAACCAAACTGAGCTGTCAAAACAGAAAACGAAGTGAGCGCGGCTGCCGCGGAGCTCCGCATCCCTGCAGCTCTCACGTGTCGCCCCGCTCGGCTACCACAGCCCGAGCCACACTCGCCCGCCCGCCCGCCGCCAGCCGCGACAGTCGCACCAGAGGGACAGGGACAAAAAGAGCTAGCGGCCGCCGCGCCCGCCCGACCCCAGCCCGGGTTCCGGGGCCCCGGAGAGCGGATCCCGGGCCGGGGGCGCGGCGGGGCCGGGGCGGCCCGGGCGAGACGCGGAGATGGCCCCTCCCCCGCTCCCGCGCCCCCTCCCGCTCCCTTGCCTGAGGGGTTCTAGTCACGGTGGCTGCCGCCGCGGGACTCCCGAGCCCGAGAGGCGCAACCAATGCAGAGGAGCAGGCGTCAGCGGCGTCTCGCCCTCGAGAAGCAGCCTGCAGGTCGGGATGGAGAAAGGCCGGGGCTTGGGAGTCAGGACGAGGATGTCTCCCGGCGAGTGGAGATTGTACTCTGCTGGCCCCAAACAGTCAGCTTCCGCTCCGCCTCCCGGCCCGGCCCTTCCCCCACCTGGGGCCGGCGCCCAAGGCGCGCGGCATTGTGGGGGATGTAGTTCCGGCAGGAGGAAGGGGCGGCACGTGCTCCCAGCTGCCAGACTCCAACTCCTGGTCGGCGCGACGCCGTTGCCTGGCAACCGGAGAAGGGCAACTGGCTCCTCCCTCCAGATCAAAAGAGAAACTGCGAGAAGCTATCTCAGCACTAACGCGCTGCAGGCGCTGAAAGGAGGACGGTGGTATTGTTTCTCAACCCTCTATCTGCGAACTAACTCTTCCAACACAATTGAGTTGAGGTGGAAGTTAAGTGTGTATGTGTCCATTAAAGCCAGTGGAGGTTGTTAGCCACTGGAGTAAGGCAAGAAAAGTAAAAGGACTAAAGATTAAAGAGGAAGAAACATAGTTACTCTCTTAAAGAATGATATACTTGCCGGTGATGTAGCTCAGGGACGCAGCACCTGCCTGGCAAGCGCAAGGTCTGGAGTTCGATCCCCGGTACCGCAAAATAATTTTTTTAAAAGAAATTAAAAGAATGATATACTTATGTATACAGCCGATTCAAAAGAATTTGAAGATAAATTGTTACGATTGACAGAGTTTAACAAAGTTAACAGATTTTTTTTTTAAATCTAGGTTTAGGGTTCAGCTCAGTGACAGAGCATTTGTCTAGCATACATGTGGCCCTGGGCTGGATACCTAGCATCAATAAGTAAATAAACACTTTTAAAAATTCAAGCCAGGGGGCAGGGATTTAGCTCAGTGGCACCATGCCTGCCTCACAAGCACAAGGTCTTGAGTTCGATCTCTGGTACAAAAAAAAAGAAGCCAGGCCTGGTAGCTCATGACTGTCATCCCAGCTACTGGGGAGGCAGAGGCAGGGGGATTGGAAATTCAAAGCCAACCTGGGCAACACAGTGAAAACTAGTCTCAAAAAGGACTGGGATTTTAAGTCAGTGGCAGTCTGCACCTATCCTGCAAGAGCCCTGGGTTCAATCTGTAGTACCACCAAACACAAACAAACAAAAAATATTTCTATATGCCAGAAAAAATATAATTAATTTTTAAAAGATACCATGTATAGTATCTTCAAACATCAAATGCCTGGGAATAAATCAAAGAAATGTATATTCATGAAGAAAACATTGAAAGACACCAAAGAAGGCCTAAATAATTCATAACTATAACATGTTCATAGATTGGAAAATTCAATACTGAAGATGTTAAGTCTCTCCAAATCTAGACAAAAAGTCTCAAAAGACTTTTCTGTGTGAAAGGTAGAGAAACTTGATGAGATAATTTAAAATTTTATGTAAGACCAAAAACAATCATTCATGAGAAAGAGAAATTAAAAAAAAGAGAGGACAAGAAAGATTTGTGCTATCAAATATCAAGCTTTGTTACAAAACCATAGTAATTAAGGCAGTATGGTGTTGGATCAAATATACCAATGTGACAACAGAATAGAGAGCCCAAAAAGTGTCACCCACACACACGAGAACTTGGTTCATGTTGTCATGGTGGCAGTGCCAAGCAAGCAATGCCTAAACAGTTTTCAATGAGTAATTGATGCTGAAAAAAAGTGAAATTAAACTCTTCACATTACATACAAGTAATTAGTTCCAGGTAGGTCATACATACAAATTTGAAAAGCAAAATAATAAAGCTTTGGTTGTTTTGTTTTTAAAGATAACATAAAAGCATATAGCCATGACCTCAAGGATAGGAAACAGACCTTTCAAAATAATCCAAAAACCACTACATATAACAGAAAAATGGATAAATGTGCTACACTAAGACTTAGTTTCATCAAATTACACCATTAAAAGAGTTAAAAGACAAACTTCAGAGTGGGATAAGAAATTTATAATATGTATAACTAAGAGAGGCCTTGTAACTAGAATATATAAAAACTGCATTCATAGGAAAAAATTTGAAGCTGGGATGGTGGTACATGCCTGTAATCCCAGCACTCAGGGAGGCAGTGGCAGGAAGATCACAAGTTCAAGGGCAGCCTAGGCTATATAACCAGAACCTGTCAAAAAAGGAAGGCTGGGGATTTAGCTCAGTGGTTTCACCACCTGCTGTGCAAGCACAAGGACCCAAGTTCGATCCCCGGTACCAAAAAAAAGAGAAGAAAAAGGAAGAAGAGAAAGAAGAAAAATGAAAAGAGAATGTATACTTAGGTGTTAAAGCTATAAATAAAAGTGAGGAATTGGTTACTATAAAAGTGTGATTCATGGCCAAATCTGAAAGCCCTGTGAAGAGGGAGTTGATATTGGGAAAAAGCAGGTTGGGATTAAACAAATCTATTTCTTGGTGCAGGTGGTGGTTACACCTTTATAATTTGTTAGACTTTAACATATATTTGGAAACATGTATAAGCAATAAAGTCTATTTTCCAATTTAAAATATCAATTTTTAAAGATCAATTTAAAAATAGATCTAGAATCAATTGCCTTCATTCAGTTCTAGGTTCTACAACTGTATGACTTTGGGCCTAGAATTAGGCAAGTTCTATAACCCTTCTTGCCACAACCCGCACAGCGTAGGGTCCAAAGCCAGGGAAAGCAGTGGAAGATGAAGAAGAAACCACAACTATTCTTGAAGTTTTGGAACAGGTGGAACCAAAGCTTGTTGGGAGCTAATGGCCGCCAGGAGCACCATGTGCTCTTTATTTGTAGTGGAAGGCAAACAGGAAGAGAAGGTGGGGCAAATAGTGTGTGGCCTACCTGGCCTAGGCGGAATGTAGCATGATTGTTTCACTACTGGGGCATGCGCAGGAGGGGAACAGGGAAGGATAAACAGTGTAACTGTCTCCTGGGGCTGTGCCATCCAGGGTCTACAAAATTAGCCACTGTCTACTCTATGGAAGAGAAAGGGACCAGGGAGAGGCAAAGGACCATCTTCAGGCTCAGCCCGTGCACTTACTGTTATGGTTTAGATCTATAATGACCTCCAAGGCCTCCTGTGTTTGGAAAGTGATTGGATTATTGGGGTGTTATAGCTGACGTGCTGTTAGGTGAGGTTTGGTCAAAAGAGGCAGGTCACTGAGGGCGTGACCTCCCTTCCCGCCACTCCCTTCACTCTGCTTTCTGGCTGCCTTGATGTGAGCAGCTTCCCTCCACCAGACCCTTCCTCCATGCCTCTTCTGCCTAGAGCCAGCCCATCATGCAAAGACTGGAACTTCTAAAATGAAAGCCAACATAAACCTCTTCCCCTCTAAGTTGTGGGTGTTGGGTGTTGTGTCTCAGCAATGAGAAAATGACTAAGATGCTCACTAAACCTGTTTTCCTACTTCTAAAATGTCAATCATATGGATACCGTGAATTAAAAAGAGAATATAAGGGGCTGGGGTTTTAGCTCAGTGGCACCGCACCTGCCTCGCAAGCGCAAGGTCCTGAGTTCGATCCCCAGTACCAAAACAAAAAAGAGAGAGAGAATATATATTGAGGTATATAAAGTAGTTTTCACAGTGTTCCATGCATGACAAGTCCTCAGGAAATGTCTCATCATTATGATCACATTAAAGCATTTAAGACTGAAGCAGGTAAATCATGAGATAGTCTCTTATGGTACAGAGTATAGAAGAGAAAAATTATCTAGTCTCAGCAGAACGTAGTATCTGCTGTATGGAAAGAAAAATGTGTATATATGGGAAACATCTGCATGGCAGGCAGGCACAAAGTAAAAGAGACAATACGGTTCATGTGCAAAATGAGATTATCTGGGTACAGATTTCCTTTAATCTCTACTATAGCCACATGTGACTCTTTTTGGTGGGAGGTTGGTTTGGGTTTTGTGAGACAGAGCCTTTCCCTATGTAATTCAGGCTGGCCTTGAACTCACTATGTACCCCAAGCTGGCCTCGAGTTCAAAGAATGCTCCTACCTCAGCCTCTCAAGTGCTGGAATTACAGGCATGCAGCACGACACCTAGTCACATGTGACTCTTGAGACCTTGGAGTGTAACTAATCTGAATTAAGATGTACTGTAACTGTAATGTACACACCAAATATTGACAATTTAGTACAAAGAAATGCAAACAAACTCCTAGGGTTTTAAAATATTGATTATATATGTCAAAATGATATTTTTGTATGTATCATTTAAATAAAATACATTATTAAAATCAATTTTTTTACTTTTAAAATGTAACTACAATTGAATTTAATGATTTGCCTCTGTTAATTTCTATTGAGCCATTCCCCTTATGCGGCTTAAATACTGATAAACTAAAGTTCAGGACAGTTCTTCCTTGGAAAAAATAAAACAAATCTTCAACTGAAAGAGAAAGGACTCAAAAAGATGAGACCCCCCCCCAAATATAAAGACCCAATCCAAAAATGGGCATCTGAAATGAACAGACATTTCTGAAAGAAGTAAAAGCAGCAAATAAACATACAAAAAAAAATGTTCAACATCACTGGTCATTCAAGAGATACAGATGAAAACAACACTGAGATTCCACCTCATCCCAGATAGAATGGCTGCTATTAAGAAATCAACCAACAACAAATGTTAGCAGGGGTGTGGGGAGAAAGGAACCCTGCTCCACTGCTAGTGGGAGTGCAGACTGGTACAACCACTGTGGAAATCAATATGAAGATAACTCAAAAAACTAGGATTAGAGGTACCATTTTACCCAGCTATTCCTCTGCTGGGTATCTTCCCAAAAGAATTAAAAGCATCA
>NW_004624739.1:7007928-7052676 GCF_000247695.1 Heterocephalus glaber
GCCTGCTCAGCTCACCTTCTCTGCCCTAGGACCATGGGATGGCGGCAGGGGAGCTTCCTTCCGGGTGCTGGGACCGGCTCACCTTCTCTCTACTATAGCTTTATAGTAAGTCCCGAAGTTGGCAGTGTCAGTCCTCTGGGGAATTTTCAGATCTTCGCCAAGATAATCTGTTTGTGTTCCCCTTGGAGTTTCTTGTCCTGGCAACATACTTTATTTAATGAACCTCTTGGGTGGAAGAGTACATCCCAGTAAGGTCATAGATACTGATGGATCACATGGCTGTGATTTTATTTTCAGAGCTAAATTTGGATGCTTCCCTTGGAATGAAGAATCCTCCCAAGCTGGAGGCTAATGCCTTTGAAGGCTTGGCTGGCATCACCCATAAATTTCCAGTCCACAGCCTCTGTGATGTGGACAGTGTCCTCGCGAGCAGAGAGAGAGAGGTCGCTGGCCACCTGTAGCCCCGCTCAGTTCAACCTGCCTCACCAAGAACAGAATATTAAAAGCTGTTAAGTTTGATTCCCAGTACCAAAAAAAAAAGCTGTTAAAGGGCCAGGGATATAGCTCAGTGGTTCCACCCCCTGCCTGGCAAGTGCAAGGTCTGGAGTTCGATCCCCAGCACCAAAAAATAAAATAAATAAAATTTAAAAATTTTTTAAAGCTGTTAGAGAAAAACAATTCACATACAAAGGAAAGCCTATCAGCATCACAGCAGACTTCTCAACGCAAACCCTCAAGGCAAGAAGATCTTGGAGTGAAGTATTTCAAGCCTTAAAAGAAAACTACCTCCAATTCATATTGATGTACTCTGAAAAGCTATCTTTCAAAACTGATGGAGAACTAAGATACATCCATGACAAAGAACACCTGAAGAAATTCATGACCTCCAAACCAGCATTCCAAAGTAGTCTCAAGGACATTCTAGAAAGACATAACAAGGACTACAACTTCATGAACCCCAACAGAATGAATCTACTAGGCAAGGCAAGTAATTAAACAAGGGGGAAAAAAGGAACCAACAATGGGAAAATAATATGACAAAGATAATGCAATACATATCAATTATAACCATTAATGTAAATGGCCTCAATGCACCAATCAAAAGAAACAAACTAGCAAAATGGATCAAGAAGCAAGATTCAACAATATATTGCATTTAATTCAAAGAGAAAATCATAGAATGAAAGTCCAGGATGGAAAACAATACTCCCTGTGACAGGAACCCAGAAAAAAGCTGAGGTAGCTTTTCTATTTGCAGACACAATGAATTTCAAGCCACAATTGATTACATGATACAAAGATTCTACATTCTTATAAAGGGAACAATCCAAAAAGAAGAGATAACAATCATAAATATATATATACACCAAATACCAGTGCACTGAACTGTATAAAAATATTAACAAACATGAAAAATTAAATAAGCACTAATACAATTGTAATAGAGGACCGCAATACCCCACTGTCACAAATAGACAGATTAACTGGCAAAAAAATCAACAAAGAAATATAGGAACTGAACGAAACTTTTGAACAAATGGACTTAGTAGATGTCTACAGAGTGTTCAGTCCCACAGCATTAGAATACACACTCTTCTCAGCTGCACGTGGGATGTTCTCCAAAATAGACCACATACTATCTCATAGTACATCCTTAAGTAAATGCAAAGCAACAAATTATCCCATGCATATTATCAGACCGTAGTGAAGTGGAAATGGAAATCAATGGCAAAAGAAACCACAGGAACTTGAAAAACACATGGAAATTAAATAACAACCTCCTGAACAACCAATGGGTCACACATGAAATTGAAGAAGAAATTAGTTTCTAAAATTAAACAATAACGCCAATATCACATCTCAGAATTTATGAGATGCAATGAAAGCAGTTCTATGAGGAAAATTTATCACACTGAATATCCATATCAGAAAAACAGAGCAAACTCAAATAAATAACCTAATGTTGCATCTCAAGCTTCTAGAAGAAGAACAAGACAAGCACAAAGCTTGCATGAGGGAGAAAATAATAAAGATCAGAGCAGAAAATGCAATGGAGACTAAGAAAACAAAACAAAGTATCAATGAATCAAAGAGTTCATTCTTTGAAAGATTACATAAAATTGACAAAACCTTAGCCAACCTTATCAAAAAAAAGGAAAGAAAAGACTCAAATCCATGCAATTAGGAATGAAAAGGGTGAAATCACAACAAATCCTGAAGAAATTCAGATCATGGATACCTACTTTGAGAACCTGCATTCTAATAAGATGGAAAAAACAAAAGAAATGGACAGATTCCTAAACACATATGAATTACCAAAGATGAATCAAGAAGATATAAAAATCCTAAATAAATGATTATCAGTCAATGAAATTAAAGATGTAATTGAAAACATACCACAAACAAAAGCCCAGGCCTGATGGATTCACTGCTGAATTCTACAAGAAATTCAGAGAAGACTTAATGCTGTTACTTCTCAAACACTTTAATGAAATTGAAAATGAAGCAACATTCTCAAATTCATTCCTGGAACCAAATTCATTCCCCCCCCAAAAAAGGACTACACCATGCCTGCCTTCCAAGCACATCCCCGGTACTGGAAAAAAAAAAAAAGCAAAAACAAAAAAGAGAACTACAGGCCAATCTTCCTAATGAATATAAAGGCAAAAATCCTCACTACTGGCCTAGAATTGAGCTCAGTAGCATTTTGCCTGCCTCACAAGTGCAAGGTCCTGAGTTTGATCTCCAGTACTAAGAAACAAACAAACAAACAAAATCCTCACTACAATACTGGCAAACAGAATGCAACAAATCATCAAGATGATTATACACCATGACCAAGTAGGATTCATCCCAGGGAGGTAGGAATGGTTCAACATCAATAAATGTAATACACCATATTAACAGAGCCAAGGACAAAAACCAGATGATCATCTCAATAGATGCAAAAAAACTTGAACACCCATTCATGATTTTTTTAAAACCCTACAGAAAATTGGAATAAATGGTCTTCATCTAAATCTGATAAAAGCCATCTATGACAAACCTAGAGCTAGCATCGTACTAAATGGATAAAAACTAAAGCTTTCACTCTAAAATCAGGAATACAACAAGAATGGTCCACTTATGACCACTCTTATTCAATATAGTTCTGGCAGCATTAGCCAGAGGAATTAGGCAAGAGAAAGAAATAAAAGGATTAAAGATAGGTAAGGAAGAAGTTAAATTATCATTATTTGAGGATGACATGATACTGTACATAGAAGACCCCAAAAACTCCACCAAAAGGGTTTTAGATTTAATATCCAAATTCAGTAGCATAGCTGGATACAAAGTCAACACTCAAAAGTCAATAGCATTCCTGTACACAAATAACAAACTCACTGAGAGAGAAACCACACCCTTCACAATAGCATCCAAAAAAAACCGAAATGCCTAGGAATCAATCTAACAAAGAAAGTAGAAGACCTTCACATGGAATACTGATACGGAAAAGTTTTAGCTAACAGTAGATTGAATATTAAGGTAGTTATAGAAGCAAAATAAGTAATGTGTTCTTTTAAGATTTGCTTTTTCCATAACTCCTTGTTTAAGGTGAGGATTATCTGACTCTAACCCGTTAACTTCATTAACCTTACAAAGTTACCATGCCAGGGTGAATTTACAATGTATATGGCCTATCTTGTGTCTGTGACTTGTAAATAGGAACTGGAATTGTATTTACATATCAAAGACCAGATTGATCAGACTGGTTTCTGGCATTCCCGTCCGCTCCAGAGAAGAAATTTTATTATTTTATCCGAATTCTGTGTCTCTGTGTATTTCTTTCTGAGATTTCTGCAACAATACTACAGTATTCTGAAAAAGGAGATCAAAGAGGATATCAGAAAATAGAAAGATATCTCTTGCCCTTGGGGAGAACTAACATGGTGAAAATGGCCGTACTTTCAAAATTGTTATACAGATTTAATCCAATCCTGATCAAAATAGCAATAGCATATCTCACAGAATTAAAGAAAACAATCCTAAAACTCACTTGGAACCAGAAGAGACACAGAATAGCTAAAGCAATTCTGGGCAACAAAGGTAAGCCAAGGGGCATCACAATCCCAGACTTGAAATTATACTACAAAGCTTCTGTGACAAAAACAGCATGGTACTGGTAAAAAAACAGACTTGGGGATCAATAGAATAGATTAGAAGATGCAGAAACAACTCCAAACACACTCGGCTACCTTATCTTTGACAAAGTAGCCAAACACCTTCCCTGGAGGACAGATAGCCTCTTTAATAAATGCTGCTGGAAAAACTGACTTTCCTTGTGCTGAAAATTAAAACTAGACTCATATCTGTCACCATGCACCAAACTACAATTGAAATGGATCAAAGATCTAAATATTAAAACAGAAACACTAAATCTTCTGGCAGAACTCTTGAAGACAGTGGTGTAGGCAAAACCCCAACAGCACAGGAAACATTACAAAGAATCAACAACTGGGATCTCATCTTATTAAAAAGCTTTTGCACAGCAAAAGAAACCACCAACAGAGTGAAGAGATAATCCACAGTATGGGGGAAAAGGAACCCTTCTCCACTGTTGATTAGGAGTGTTGACTGGTGCAACCAGTGTAGAAATCAGTGTGGTGAGTTCTCAAAAAACCTAAAGCTAGAGGTTCCATTTGACCCAGCTATTCCCCTTCTTGGTATCTTCCCAAAAGAATTAAATGCATCATATATGATGCATGATACATCAACACCCATGATTATAGCGGCACAGTTTGTAATAGCTAAATCTTGGTAACAACCCAAGCCCATAAAACAATGAATGGATAAAGAAGTAGTTTTTCATACAATGGCAGTACTACTCTACCATAAAAAAGAATAAGCTTGAGACATTTCTAGCTAAATGGATGCACCTTGAGACCATAAGTTTAAGTGAAATAAATCGGACACATGTGTTTAAATACTGCCATGTTTCTCTGATGTGAGAAACCAAAAGTGGAAATAAGGACCAAATGTATAATAGATATTGGGAAATGAGAAGAAAATGTTCAAATGGGAAGGGGAACAAAGAAGGGGGGAGGGAGAAAGGAAAGAAAGGACAAGGAAAACAGTAAAAATAGAAAGAAAAAATGGAAACAAAGCTTTTGTACATAGGGAGAAGAGGGGGGTTTGAGGGGAGAGGGAGGAATGGGGGAAAAGGAGGAGGCAGGATGTGTCCTGTGCAGGTAAAAAATCCCTATGATGAGCATTGTCATTGTGTGTATCTGGAATGTACCGATAAATGGTTTGCTAAAAATAAAATAAAAGTATGTGTTCTGAATAAAAATTTAGAAAAATAAAAAATAAACTGCAAAGTGTGTCTGTTGGTAAATTCTTCCAGCCCAGCCTCATTCTTCCCATAATAGTTACTGCAAATGATGCTTATATTTAAAAGGCACAGCTGTCTGGATGGGAAAGGAAATCTGCAGCAGTTCAGGATGGATAACAAAAGCAGTTAGTTTGAATATTTAAAAACAATCCATATGCAATTTAATTTTTACATTATCAGCTCTGCACCTTTTCATTCCTAAGTCCTTTTCAAAACATCTTTCCAAAAATTGATTTGACCATCATATAAAGCTTACCAAAGTGAAGAATTATTAGTCTAGTACACTTTAAAAAATTTTTGTTACTATAAAAGAAATTTAATTTGCTGACCGTGAAACAGACTGAGTAAAAGACTTTTAAAAATTGATTATTAAGGCCAAGGATTTAGCTCAGTAGTGCTGCTGCCTGCCTCACAAGCCCAAGGTCCTGAGTTCAATCCCCCATACCAAAAATAATAATAATTGATTATTAAAGGGCAAGAGCTGGACCAGGGATTTAGCTCAGTGGCACCACCCTTGCCTTGAAAGTGCAAGGTCCTGA
This sequence comes from Heterocephalus glaber, assembly GCF_000247695.1. The sequence continues at coordinate 7,013,839 of NW_004624739.1, forward strand.
GTTAGATCCCCGGTACCACAAAAAAAAAAAGGCAGGAGCTGTCAGGCATGGTGGCCCATACCTGTAATCCCAGCACTTGGGAAGCTGAGGCAGGAGAGTCACCACAAGTTTGAGGCTAACCTGGGCTTCATAGTGATTCAAGGCCAGCCTGCACTACAAAGTGAGACCCTATCTCAAAACAACACCACCACCACCAACAACAATAAAAAAGCAGGAGCTAATCTACAGCACCCCCCCCAGTGAGACCCCCACCCAACTGAGAAAGAAAAAACCCCAACAGATGCTTTCCTTGCAAGAACAGTGATGACAGAAAGCCAGCTACCACATCGCTCATTCACACCTGCAAGGAGACCAATTCTCTGAAAAACCACAAGGCCCCCACTGTGCCTTGCTGTACCTGCTCTGGCCCTGATACCCTCACCCCGTCGTGTTCACTAGCCTAAAGCCTATCACCCAAGAGACCCCCAAAATTTTCACCCTCTGAGCTGACACCCCCTCCCCTACTTAAACTCCCTTATATAAACCACGCACACCATCCTTTCTATGCCAATGGCCTTTTCACCCTTGGCACATCTGCACCCAGATGGCAATAAACTTATCGCGTGTTGCTTAGATTTTGCCTGCCTAGGCGGTCTCACTCATGCTCCACTCAAACCTTACACTAATCTAATAAAGCAAACCACTCTTACCACTCTGGTGCCTTCCATGTCCTCTTTCATCCTAAGTACAGGAGGGAGCTTCCCTCTTCCAGGGAGTTAGGAAGACTTCATATTTTATGTTTGATAAAATTCTGATCCTAACCATCAAATAACATGAGTTTGTCTCTCTATTCTTTTACAAATACAAGTTAATCGTTTATTTCAGAGAGGGCTACCAGCAACACTAGTGGAGATAGAGGGCAAAATGCTTCTTGGAACTAGGTCAGAATTGTTACCTACACACACACACACACACACACACACACACACACACACACAGTGCTATGAGAAAGTCAGTGGGTGCCTCAAGGCTCTTAAGAGTTTAAACTTTTATGTATTTCACAAAATTGAAGTTTTCCATCTTTTTAATACTTGCTGTTACACTGCAGGAAGAGAATGAACCCCCTACCCACAAGCCTCTGCTCACCCAGCATTTGCTTTTCCTTATGTGCAAATAAACCACCACATCTAGTATTACAGCCTTTCCATCTGCACCAATTTAAAGCATTCCCTTCATCTCTAGCTCCCTTTTCCTTGTTAACACCTTATGGGCCCTTTGGCTCATTCATTACCTTCCAGAGTTCCAGAGAAAAGAACTTGATACAAAATCAATTCTATTCTGATGTGTATGAAACACCATGGTGAAAATCAGACCCATCCAGGGGAAACTAAGCTTTAAATGGCTGATTCTCAACTCCATATATAAAATATTTAGCCCAGCCCCCTTCCCCAGCCTGAGAAAACTTGCATCTTAATTATATAATGTTCCAAACTCACTCTTGAGAAAATTCCTGTAGAGAAACTGCAGATGGGTCACATGTGGGGGTTTATCTCAGGGATAGGGTTCTAGTCAGAGCCTGGTTCTCACATCTGTTGCCTACAAAAACAGACTAAGGATGTTGCTGCTCTTCATAACCCTCCTCTAAACACCTACCGCTCAAGTTTTCTTTTTCTTAAATTCAGTCTCCTTCCAAAAGTGAAAAAGAAAATACCCTCATGGAATAGTGTTGAGACGCAAGCAATTGCACACCCAGCGGCTCTGTCTGCCTCCGCTGCTGAGGGAAACCTCGCCCTCTCCCATGCCCCCTGCGTGGGGGCGGGGGCGGGGGGAATAAATAAAAATAAATATAGAGAGATCTACCTAGGTTTACAGGATTCAACCTTCAGGGTTTCTTCAACTTTTAATCCTTATCTGTTGAGTGTAACTTTTGTAGCATCTTGCTTTTTTAAGCAAGCTAGTGAGGCATGACAGACCAGAAGTACGTCAATGTTACTGCGATGGACCTCTTTTTAGCATGTTGCAGTTTTGTTTTTAATAAATCCATAAGTGATATGACGGTAAAGGCAATTGTGTACATTTTAAACACAATGAAAATTTTAAATGTAATTTTCGCACTTGTGCATAATTTCAAAAGATTTTGTTTTTATCAATGTTGAGTAGCTCTTTGTAAGGCTTCAATCCATTTTTCTGAAATGTGCTGTTATTTAATGAAAGTAGCTAAAACGTTTTCACATCCCATGGAACTGCTGTTTACACATTGCAACTTTTTTAACTTAACCATATTTTTTAGAATTAATTTTTTTTGGAGGGAGGAAAATCCCCACTGGCTAAATGATACTAAACTGTTGTTTGAGCTCTTATAATTAGGTTTCCAGATTTTACAAAAAATATAGTCTGTAGCTTTCTAGGTTCTTCACTGAAGTTGGTTGTACATAAAGAATATAAAGTGACACTCAAATTATTTTAAATGTCTGGACCTTTCCACTAGTAATGTACTTTGGGGAATATTTTGTTCATGCATGCTTTAGCCATTCCCATTAAACTGAACAAGTCTTTAGCTTCTCTTAGTTAATGCAAGCCTTTTTTTTTTTTTTTTTTTACTGTGCTTGGGGAGAGAGGATGTAATATTTTTTTTCTCTAAATCAAATAGCCCACTCAATGCTAATTTTTAAATGTCAAATTTTGGTGAACCATCTATCTGGGAAGTAAGATTACAATATGCTTAAATTTAAGCAGTGGCTAAAACCAGAAAATTCTGGAATTTGTTACTATTAAAGCTTCACCAAGAGAAATTGATGGGAACTTTGTATTTTTGGTCAGTTGAATAGTACCAATGTCAATGTGTGGGAAATTTTTCTTAAAACTTGTTTGTGTATTATTTTGATCCATTTTCTGTGGCATTTGGTGCAACAAATCTTTGGAACTTATCTTGAAAAAAATAAAATATAACTACAGGCAAAAATAAAATCACATATGTGTTTGCATTGCATTTCTGTTGGACAAGGCCACTGCAGAAGTATATAAGAAAACTAAAAAATCAGGATACAGCAAGAACTTATTAAATGCCAAACTAAGGAATTTCTCCTTAATTTGAAGAGCCATTAAAAAGTGTTAAGTTGGGAGATGGTTCTGTGTTTGTCTATGTGAGACTCTGTTTTATTACCTATATGAATGTATGCTAAGCCAGTTTCTTCTATATTACATTGTAAATGCCTCACTCTCTACTGTTTGCAGAGATTGGTAGAAGCATTCAATAAATATTTGGTGAATGAATAAATCTTCCTCATAACTCAAGTATAAAAAATCTCTGGGGCCAGGGATTTAGCTCAGTGCTTCTGCTGCCTGCCTTGCAAGCGCCAGGTCCCGTGTTCGATCCTCGGTACCAAAAAAAAAAAATCTCTGGACACTGTATATATTCAATAGTGCTGTTTGACTCTCTGACAGGGGTTTCCCTGGACGCTTAATGGTTCATTCACCTAGTGTTATTTTCAAGACTTCCTGTTACCTCTCTACATCTTGGTAGACAGGGCAAATTATTTTGGAAGGTTTAAGAGATTAAAAATAATAATAAATGTTACTATATTTTACAGAATTTTCAACTTAGAAACCATTTTCTTAGAAGTAGTGGGATGTATTGCCAAACTCCTCCCACTCATCTGTCAAAGAGAAACCTAAAATCAAAAGAATGTAATTAGGTGCTCAAATGAATTTAATCAGCCATTCCTTTCTGGAATCAAAGACAAAAACAACAGCCAGGCTGTTGTACCAGGCTCCTCATCAGGAAGTGCCACCTTCCACAGCACAACACATTAGATGAGAAAAATAGTCTATTTCTAAAAGACAAGGGTAGTAACATCATGCTAACAAGTAAAACAGCCATTCCAGAGTTTGTGTGGTCTCTGAAGAAGAGTTAGCAACTGTTGCGCCAGGTAGCACAGGCATGTAATCCCAGCTACTTGAGAGCCCAAGGCAGAAGCCTTGCACATTCAAGCCCACAAGCCCTGCCAAAGCAGCTTGACAAGAACATATCTCAAAAAACACAAAATTTTTGTAAAGGTGGTAGGAATGGGGTGCTGGAGATGTAGCCTAGTGTAGCAGAGTACTTACCTAGCATGTATGAAGCCTGGAGTACCACCAATAAAAGAGGTGGCAACTGAAGGAAGGAAAGGAAAGTAGAACTGGAGTCCTGCTCCTATTCTTATTTGTGAGGTAGAGCATGATGCTCAGGTCTGAAATACAGGTTTGCTGAGGTCATGAAAAGAACTCTAGACTACACATATAGGAAAATGGTATCTCTCCCAAGAGCACTGTCTCCTTTGCTGAGACTTTGAAGTGAGGGGCAGAACAGTGGGAGAAAGTTGGAAATGAAGTTAGCTGCCCAGAAGGATGCCATTGTCAAGAAAGCCTAAATCCAAAAGCACCTTCCACTGGACTGTAGGGTCCCTGACCCTTCATGGACAGTTCCATTTTTCCACATAATGGTCCAAAGCATTCATTCCAGAGGAGTCTGACAGGCCAGGGGAGGAAGGGACTTGACCTTCCTCTCTTCTTTGGGGCCTGCTACCATGGAAAAAGCTCCTAAAATGGATTCAACTTTTAATAATTGTGTTTGATAAATCCCGAGGATCAAGTCACTTTACTTGGCTATATTTTAGCTTACCATTGTTATGGTTTGTGTCTAGATGTCCCCCCAAAGCCTCATGTGATAGGTGGGGCTTTGCAGAGGTGGCTGGATCTGGAGTGTGTGATGCTGGGATTAAAGGCGTGAGATTACTAAATTAGTCCACTGACTGGTTTGGTATAGTTCTGAGCAGGATTAAGGATGCCCTACCCTGGCTGTGAGTGCCATTTGCCTTAAGGGTTGGTAGGCTGGGTAAGATATAAGGGATAGAAAGAGGGTCCCTGCTTGTTACTTGCTTGTTGCCTTCCGCCTGCCCTGCTTTGTCATGAACTGTTTCTTCTCACAATGCCTCTCTCCCATGCCACCCTGCCTTGGAGCCAGCTAACTATGGCCTGAAACCTCTATGAATTGTGAGCCAAATAAACCTTTCCTCCTTTAACTTTGGGTGTTGGGTATTTTGTTTCAGCATCAAGAAAAGTAACTAAAACACTCATTCATTATTAAATGTATAGCTACCTCTCTTACTGTTTCCCAAATAGATTATGAGATTTAATAAGTTAAGATTGAAAACACTGGGCTGGGGATTTAGCTCAGTGGTTTCGCCGCCTACCCCACAAGCGCAAGGACCTGAGTTCAATCCCCAGTACCAAAAAAAGATTGAAGACACTGACAATCTAGAGAAAAAATATTATATAGTCCTGAGTTGTATTAATATTTTAGTCTAAGCATTACCTAACTTTATTATATTTAATTTTTATAATCCTAAGAGCTTTGTCTGTCATCTGTTCCACTTAACATGTTCTACAAAATTCACACATTCCAATACACTCCCCATCATACACAATTCCAATCAAAGAACAGAAAGATGCAGAACAGAAAGATGCAGCCTTGAAATTCTAGTCCTTGTCGGACCTATCTATTCCCACCCACAAACTGTCAGCCATCTCTCCTAAATTCCATAATAATTGAGAGGAGGAAAAGAAGAAAAAACTGGCAGGCATTAACTAGACTGTCTGCTCACTTGGCTGATAATAACAAATAGGGCACACACTCTCATTTCTCATACAGGTATCTTCCTCTTATCAGTCACTTCATCAGCAAGTATTTCTGGAGCACCAGCTGCCTAGGTTTGCACCTGGTGCCTTGGAAAACACATGACAAGCACAAAACAGGCCTATACTTGGTGATTTTACAAAGAGGTTAGGAAAAGAGAGTAGGAAAACAACTCCAACTGGGAAAGCAATTAAAGAGCTATGGAACCTATTACTAAATGCACTACTACTAAATGTAACAGTAGTGATAAGTATTGTAGGAATTAAAGGTTTCATAATGTTTATAATGTAAGACCAGGCGGTGGGTAGATAACATTCACTCATAAAAGGACATTGTTATATTTGGAACTCTGTTCTTCCGTTAAAATGATTGCTAGAAACTCATAACTCTACACAATTTAAAGAAACTGTGGAATCTATAGAAAAAAACATAGCGGCTGGCATTTGCAAAATTTTTGAAGCATTTTATTGTATTACCTCATCTAATTGTTATATTACCCTGAGAAAGAAACAGGAAAAATATTGTTATCTTGGTTTTTTTGTCAAGGAAACTAAGATCAGCAGAGTAAGATGACTTGCCCAAGAAGACAGTGTGTGGGTGGCAGAGGCAAGAGTAGAAACTAGGTCTTTTGAAGTATCACCTACTACTCTTCTCCTTCAATGATAGTACTAATATGTTTTCTGGACACTTGTGAAATTGGACAGGTTTTTAAAGAGAGTGTTTTAGTATAACTGCTATATAGATCAGTGTGAAGATTCCTCAAAAAACTAAAATTAGAAATTCCATTTGACCCAGATTTTCCTTTTCTAGGTATCTTCCTGAAAGAGTTAAAAACATCATATTACAGTGAAACATGCATACCTCTGCTTACAGCTGCACAATTTATAATAGCTAAATCTTGGAAGTGGCCTATGATATGGCTTGTGTCTAGATGTCCCCTCAAATCCTCATGCAGTCATAGGTGGGGCTTTTTTAGAGGTGGCTGAATCTAGAGTGTGTGATTGATTCATGGTGCAAGGCTAGGCTCAAGGGCACTAGGATTAAGGGTAGGGATGCTACCCACCCTAAGTAGTCTGGATAAAAGGGGCAGAAAGGCTATTAAGTTCCCTTGTTACTTTTGCTACCATGTAAGCACCATGAACTGTTTCTCCTCTGCAATGCCCCTCTGCCATGGGTCACTCTGCCTTGGATGCAGACAATTATGGACTGAAACCTCTACAAACTGTGAGCTAAATAAACCCTTTCCCCTTTAACTTTAGGTGTTGTGTATTTTGTCTCAGGAATGAGAGAAAAGTAACTAAGACACCTTATATGTCCATCAACAGATGAATGGATACAGAAAATGTGGTATACACAATGGAATACTACTTTGCCATAAAGAAGAATAGATTTCAGTCATTTGTAGGAAAATGGATGCACCTTGAAACCAAAATGTTAAGTGAAATAAATCAGATATACAAGTTTAAATATTGCATAACTTTTCTTACATGAAAAACTCAAAGTAAAAATAATTTAAAGAACAAAATAAAAGACAATAGGAAACAGGGAGCTAAATCTTTCACAAATGGGAAAGGCATCTGGAGATGAAAGGAAGGTAGAGGGATAGGAGGAGAAGGGAAATAAAAAGAATGCATTACGTGATACAGAAGTACTACACAATAAGACAGGCCTTTGCCTTGCCTCCATTTTTTTTCCCCACAGAATATTTTGTTTAGGAAATGTAAGTTTGTGCTGCTGGGCCCCTGCCCAATGTATCAAAATGGTTTGTGACTGGGCCAGGGATTTAGCTCAGTGACACTGCACCTGTCTCGTAAGCATAAGGTCCTAAGTTTGATCCCCAGTACCAAAAAAAATGGTTTGTGACTGTTGGAACTGTGTGACCTTTCAGAAATGTTCTGTTAAGCTCTGCCCCCTAACAAGAAGGTTCTGTTAAGCTCCACCCCCTCTCAGCGATGTTCTGTAACTGCTTAGTTTGTGCTCTGGGCAGCAGCTCCTGCTCAATGTATCAAAATGGTTTGTGACTGTTTGAACTGTACGACCTTTCAGCAATGATTTATTAAGCTCAGCCCCCTCACAAGAAGGTTCTGTTAAGCTCTAGCCCCTCTTAGGAATGTTCTGTAACTCCGTCCCCGTTTCAGTGAGCATGCTCACACAGCATGTTTCCGGAATGTTCTGTAACTCCATACCCCCCCCCACCTCACTTCAGTGAGCATGCTCACACACCATCTGTTCCAGGAATGTTCTGTAACTCCCCTTGCTTCATTGAGCATGCTCGCCTACCCTGTAGATCCCTATGTAAAGAGGCTCTCATTTCTGGTAGAGGGCTCAAACTCCTCTGAGCCTGCTGGGGCTTGCTGGCATAATAAAGGGGTTTTTTCCACCTCTCCAACTGACCATCAAATTCTTGAATCTTCAAATTATGAGAGATGTGTTCCAGAGCCACCGCACTGAGTTGTAAAGCTCAGCTGTGCCTCAGAACTGTAGCACTTAGCTGTGACTCTGAGCTGCAACACTTGGCTATAGCACTGACTGCTCTGCTGCAACATATGTACGTGTACCAATTCTCCACAACGAATGTAATTGAAGCAGGAAACTGTGAGAACTCCAGACAGACCACTCTTAACACGAAGATAGGAGCAAAAAGTGGCTTTTAATGATGCTGGCAGCTAAGTGACTACTATCAGTCTCGAGAGCCCCAAATAGAAGTTTGCACTTCTTTATATATCTCTTTTTACATCTATGAAGCTTAATTCCATTGGAGTTTCCTTAGGAGTATAGCAAGCAGGATTTATACAAAGAAGGGCAGTGGAGGGTGGACAGCAAGGAGTTCTGGCAGAACTTTCTGAGTCTGTTATGCTTTGTTGGTGACAGATTACAAAAGCTGTCATGGCTACTCAGGTACATTCTAGAAAGAGCATAGTTACCTAGTTAACCCACAGTTACCTAATAACACAGTTAACCCACAGTTGCCTAATAACACAATTAACCCATAGTTGCCAAATTCTGTACATAGGGTTGGTCTCCTCTCTCATAATCATTGCATACTGTATGCATGCACTAATAAAAAAATAAAAAGAGGATGTTTCCCTCCCTTTTTCTTGTGCCTGGTATCAACTACAGGATATCAGCTGCATGAGATCAAAGATTCAGTCTTCTTCTCGGCAGCCTCTCGCCACCTGTACCAGGGCCTGACTCATATCACATGTCCTCAATGAATATTTGTTGACAAAATCAACCCTATACTTTGGAAATATTTTGGAAAAGTTTTTTGCTTAAGGCAGAAGTTCTTAGAGACCTATCTACAATTCAGTGTCTGGCTGTCCAAATACTGATTTTAGATGTTGTTGTTGTTGTTTGAGACAGGGTCTTGCTATGTATATCGGGCTGGCCTGAACTCACTGTGTAGCTCAGACTGGCTTCAAATTCAGTGATTTTCTTGCCTTAGCCTCCCAATCCTTAGCTGGGATGACAGGTCTGCCACCTTGCCCAGAAAATATGGATTTTAAAACTATAAAGTACAGAGTCTTGTTCATGAAAATTTTGATTCAGAAAGCCTTGAGTGAAGAAGCCCTAGAATCGATATTTTTTAAATGATTCTAATGAACCACTGGGTTTGGAAACTTCTGGTTCAAAGCATTTATTTCTGTTTATTCCTCCCTCTTCATCCTACTCTATAGAGAGAAGCAAAAAAGGGGATGGGAAAAGAAAAGTAAAAATGAATAAACATGTAGCCCTAGAAAGAGGCCCTAGGGAGAGTACCTGTCCCAGGTCATGACGGTTTTCTAGCTCTTAGCCCCAGACTTTCATGACTTTCTGCTGTTTCCACCTGTGGATTCATTTATGTAAATACTGTAAGCTGTGATGGTTAACTTTTGTGTCAACTTCAAGAAGAAACACCCAACTGATTGGCTTACCATAGTTTTGTGTTGACTGAATGGATTTACTAAAGATGAAAGACCCACCCTGGGCATGAGTGGCACCAACCAATAGGCTTCTAGCCTGAATGTAGTGTAAAAGGGAAAGATGGAAAGCTTGCTTCTGTTTCTTCAGAGGAGCATGAGTCTTTGCCTTTGCCTTGGACGTCTGTCTCCTAGCTTCCCTTGTGGACTCTTTAGTCTTGTAGCTCAGACCTTTCATCCCTCCATTGCAGACCCTTTGACTTCCCGATGCGGACTTGCATGGAACATTACAGTGAGCTCCAGGCCTTTTGACTGGATCCCTTGAATCTCCAGTGGGCAGACAGCCCTTTTTGCATTCTTCCATACATCTCTGCAGGGAGCCAACGTAAGCCCACTTTGTAAATCCATATATAAAATTAAATCTGTCTCACAAGTGAGCATAGACTGATACTTAAGCAGTGCTCTCATAGATCTGGTGGTCCTGTGTTGGGAGACAGGAGATGGATGGTCAGGCCTGGGGATGTAGCTCAGTGATTGACCACTTGCTTAATATGCATGAGATGCTGGGTTTAATCCCCAGTTTTTCCAAAAACAGGAACACTCTGAGGAAAAGTAAAGCAAAGTAACAGAAAAGAGACTGGCAAGTGAAGGGAACCTATTTTACACTGGGTGCTTGGGGAAAACCTACTGAAATTAGTTCCTTGTGACACCTGTGTATTCCTGTAATAAATTTGTCTGATCTGAAGTCACTTTGACTGAAGGGATTAGAGTCCTTGCTTGCAACTAAAAGACACTGTATCTTTTTTAAGTACCCAAGGCCTTGTGCATGCTAGGCAAGCACTCTACCACTGAACTATATTCCCAGCTCTATTTAGGATCTCCCTATTTGCCCCAATCTGGCCTGAAACTTTTTTTTTCTTTTTGGTAGCAAGGATTGAACTCAGGACCTTGTACTTGTGAGGCAGGCAAGGTGCCACTGAGCCAAATCCCTGGCCCCTAGCCTGAAATTTTTGATCCCCCTGTCACAGCTTCTGGAGTAGTGGGGATTATGAGTACATGTCACTACACCTGCCTTCTAATTTTTTTAAAGGATAGAGAGATAGAAAGTAAACATAACAGAGGTTCAATGACTAAGAAGTTATAGAATGAAATTTCTTTTTTTTTTTTTACACTAGGAATCAAACCTAGGAATTTTTACAGTAGGAATCAACCAGGGCCTCACACATTTCAGGCAAGCATTCTACCCCTGAACTACATACCAAGCTCTCAGCTGGATTTTAACAAGGATAACCTGGCCAGCATACCTCTACCAGTGTTGTGTGACACTGCTGGCCTCTGCAGAAGTATTTAATGAAAAAATCTTTTGAGGCAAAACCGTCATTGGTACATTTCAGATGTAACAGTCATTACATGATAACATTCATCATAGGGAATTTGTACCTGTACATAATATGTCTTGCTTCTTTTTATCCCATCTCTCCCTCCCTTTGACCCCTCTTCCCTTCCGTTTTTGTGTTGTTGGTTTTTTTTGTTTGTTTTTTTTTGGTACTGAGGATTGAACTCGGGACCCTGTGCTTGTGAGGCAGGCAGCAGAACCACTGAGCTAAATACCCGGCCCTTCCCTCTCTTATTTACAAAGGCTTTCTTTCCATTTTTTTCCTTCTATTCTCTTTTTTTCCTTATCCCTTCTTTCCTTTCTCCTTCTCCCTCCATTGTTCCCCTTCTCATTTGAACATTTTCTTCCCATTTCCCAATATCTATTATACATTTTGGTCCTTATTTCCACTTTTGGTTTCTCACACCAAAGAAACAATGTGGTATTTAAACACATGTGTCCGATTTATCTCACTTAAGAGTATGGTCTCAAGGTCCAACCATTTAACTAGAAATGTGTTATGGTTTGGGTCTATATGTCCCTCCAAAGTCTCATGTGGTCATAGGCTTGATCTAGAGTGTGTGAAGCTGGAATTGATTCATGATGCAATGCTAGGCTCAAGGGCACTAGGATTAAGGGTGTGAGTGCTACCCCCCTTCAAATAGTCTGAATAATATAAAAGGGGCACAGAGCTTTGTTATGGTTGTGGGCTAGTCACCTCTACTGGGCCGAGAAGCTGGGAACGGGTCCTCAGCAGCCGCGTCTCTTCCTTGACTGTAGCCCTGCCACTGCCTGATTGGTAGATTCATGTGGCCTTTTTAATAATTGAATAATGATGAAAATGGATCCAAGACATTAAGTTACTTCTCCACCACAGCAGTAGAACATTCTTCACATCAAAAAAAAGAAAAGAAAAAAGAAAAAAGGGGCACGGAGACACTGTTAAGGTTCTCTTGTTACCTTTGCTGCCTTACGCGTACCATATTGTTTCTCCTCTGTGATGCTTGTTTGCCATCCCGGCCTTGGAGCTAGCCAATTATGGACTGAAACCTCTACGAACTGTAAGCCAAATAAATCCCTTCCCTTTAACTGTGGGTATCAGGTATTTTATCTCAGCAACAAGAGAAAAGTAACTAACACAAAATATTTTAAGCTTATCCCTTTTTTTTTTGTACCAGGAATTGAACTCAGGACCTTGCATTTGCCAGACAGGTGCCGTGCCACTAAGCTACATCCCTGGGCCTCCAGCACCATTTATTAAAGAGGCTATCTATCTGCCTTCCAGTGAAGGCGTTTGGCTCCTTTGTCAAAGCTAAGGTGGCTGAGTGTGTTTGGAGTCGTTTCTGCATCTTCTAATCTGTTCTATTGATCCTCTGGTCTGTTTTTTAACCAGTACCAAGCTTGCCTTTGTTGCCCAGAATTGCTTTTGCTATTCTAGGTCTCTTCTGGTTCCAAATGAGTTTTAGGATTGTTTTCTCTAATTCTATGAGATATGCTATTGGTATTTTGATTTAGATTACATTAAATCTGTATAAAAATTTTGAAAGTATGACTATTTTCACTATATTATTTCTTCCTGCAAAAAAGCAAGGAATATCTTTACATTTTCTGATATCCTCTTTGATTTCCTTTTTCAGAGTACTGTAGTTTTCCATGTGAAGGTCTTTTACTCCCTTCGTCAGATTGATTCCTAGGTATTTCATTTTTTTTGGATGCTATTATGAAAGGTGTAGTTTCTCTAATTTCTCTCTCAGTGAGTTTGTTATTTGTATATAAGAATGCTATTGATTTTTGAATGTTACCTTTGTGTCCAGCTGTGCTACTGAATTTGGTTTTTAAATCTAGAAGTCTTTTAGTGGAGTTTTTGGGGTCTTCCATATAGAGTATCATGTCATCCTCAAATAATGATAATTCAACTTCTTCATTTCCTATCTTTAATCCTTTTATTTCTTTCTCTTACCTAATTCCTCTGGCTAATGCTTCCAGAACTATATTGAATAAGATCGGTGATAGTGGACATCTTTGACTTATTCTTGATTTTAGAGTGAAAGCTTTCAGTTTTTATCCATTTAGTATGATGGTTTGTCATAAATGGCTTTTGTTAGATTGAGATAAAGAGATCTATTCCAATTTTCTGTAGAGTTTTATCATGAATATGTGTTGGAGTTTGTCAAATGCTTTTTCTGCATCTGTTGAGATGATCATCTGGCTTTTGTCCTTTGCTCAATTAATATGCTGTATTACATTCATTGATTTGCAAAGTTGAACTATTTCTGCCTCCCTGGGATGAATCCTACTTGGTAATGGTGTACAACCTTCTTGATGATTTGCTGCATTATGTTTGCCAGTATCTTATTGAGGAATTTTGCATCTACGTTCATTAAGGAGCTTGGCCTGTAATTCTCTTATTTGGTTAGATCCTTCTCTGATTTTGATATCAGGGTAATGCTTGCTTCCAGGAATGAATTTGGGAATATTGTTTAGCTTTCAATTTCAATACCAAATTCAAGAAGTAGCAGCATTTAGTCTTCTCTAAATTTCTTGTTGAATTCAGCAGTGAATCTGTCATGGCCTGGGCTTTTCTTTGTTGGTAGGGTTGTCATTACATCTTCAGTTTTATTGACTGATACTGGTTTACTTAGAATTTTTATATCTTCTTGGTTCCGCTTTAGTAATTCATATGTATCCAGGAATCTGTCCATTTCTTCTATGTTTTCCATCTCATTAGAATACAGGTTTTTGAAGTAGATATTGATGAACTTCTGGATTTCTGCAGCCTCTGTTGTGATTTCACCCTTTTCATTCTTTTTTTTCTTTTTTTTTTTTTCGGCACTGGGGATTGAACTTGGGTCCTTGTGCTTGCGAGGCAGGCGGTGGAACCACTGAGCTAAATCCCCGGCCTTACCCTTTTCATTCTTAATTGCATGGATTTGAGTCTTTCCTTTTTTTTTTTTGGTAGCAGGGATTGAACTCAGGTCCTTGAGCTTGCGCAGCAGGCGGCAAAACCACTGAGCTAAATCCCTGGCCCTAGTCTTTCCTTTTTTGATAAGGTTGGCTAGGCTTTTTAAATTTTATGTAATCTTTCAAAGAACCAACTATTTGATTCATTGAATCTTTCTTTTGTTTTCTTAGTCTCCAGTGCATTAATTTCTGCTCTGATCTTTATAGTTTCCTCCCTCTTATCAGCTTTGGGTTTGACTTGTTCTTCTTTTTCTAGAAGCTTGAGGTTCAACATTAGGTTCTTTATTTGAGCTTGCTCTGTTTTTCTGATATGAGAATTCTCCACTATAAATTTCCCTCATAGAACTGCTCTCATTGAATCCTATAAGTTCTAGCATGTTGTATTGGCTTTATTATTTAATTATAGAAACTGTCTAATTTCGTTTTTAATTTTATGTGTGACCCATTGGTTGTTCAGGAGGTTGTTATTTAATTTCCATGTGTTTATGAAGTTCTTGTGGTTTCTTTTGCCATTAATTTCCAATTTCAATGCACTATGGTCTGATAATATGTATGGGATAATTCATTTACATTTACTTAAGCAAGTTCTATGACCTAGTATGTGGTCCTTTTTGGAGAACGTCCAATGTGCAGAAAGAATGTGTATTCTGATTTTGTGGGGTAGAACACTCTGTAGACATCTACTAAGTCCATTTGTTCAAAAGTTTGGTTCAGTTTCTATATTTCTTTGTTGATTTTTTTGTTTAGTTAATCTGTCTATTTGTGCAGTGGGGTATTGAGGCCCCCCATTACAATTGTATTAGCGCTTATTTTATTTTTCATGTCCATTAATATTCATTTTACATAGTTGCATGTGCTGGTATTTGGTGCATATATATTTATGATTGTTATCTCTTCCTCATGGATTGTTCCCTTTATAAGGATGTAAAGACTTTCTTTAATAAGGAGACAAAGACTTTCTTTGTCTCTCTTATTCAGTCTTGGCTTCAAATCCATTTTGTCTGCAAATAGAATAGCTATCCATGCTTTTTTCCAAAATCCTGTCACATGAAGTATTGTTTTCCATCCTTTGACTTTCACCCTATGAATTTCTTTTTGAATTAAATGTGTTTCTTGCATGCAGCATATTGTTGGATCTTGCTTCTTGATCCATTCTTGATCCATTCAGTCTATTTCCTTTGGTTGGTGCATTGAGACCATTTATATTGGTGGTTATAACTAATATGTTTTAACTTATCCTTGTCATGTTTCCTATTGTTGATTTCTTTTTTATCCCCATTTAATTACTTGCCTTGCCTGGTGGATTCATTCTGTTGAGGTTCATACAATTGTAGTCCTTGTTATCTGTTTCTAAAATGTCCTTCAGAACATTTTTGAGTTTTGGTTTGGTGGTATGAATTTCTTCAGGTGTTGTCATGGAAGTATCTTACTTCTCTATCAATTTTGAAAGATGGTTTTGTGGGGTACATTAATCTGGGTTGGAGGTTGTTTTTCTTTAGGGCCTGAAATACTTCACTCCAAGCTCTCCTTGACTTGAGGGTTCATGTTGAGAAGTCTGCTGTGATTCTGATGGATTTTCCTTTATAGGTGATTTGTTTCTTTCTCTAACATTAATATTCTGTTCTTGTGTTGAATTTCTGGAATCTTGACTATATGCCTTGATGTAGATTTCTTTTTTTCATGGCTAATTGGTGTTCTATATGCCTCACTTATCTGTTTGTTAGTTTTTTGGTACCAGGATGGAACTTGGGTCTTTGCACTTTCAAGGCAGGCTGCAGAACCACTGAGCTAAATCCCCTGCCCTGCCTCACTTATCTGTATGTCAAATTGTTTTTCCTTGCTTGAGAAATTGTCTGCCATTACTTCTGTGAATAGGTTTTGAATGTCATTTGCTCTATCTCCTGCTTTTTTATTGACTCCTATCAATCATATATTATTCTTCTTTACTGAATCTGGAAGCTTTTAGACTGATTTTTTTTGTGGTTTCTTGATATTTTTAAAAGATCTTTCTTGTCGTGATCACTAACTAAAATCCTGTCTTCTATATCTGATATTCTGTCCCCCACATTTGCTCATTCTGTTGCATATACTTTCAATGGAATTTTTAATATCCTGGATATCTGTTTGAATCTGTTTCGTGGATTCCATTTCTTTCCTATGTTGGGTGTTCATGATTTCCATCATTTTTCTGAGCTCCTCTATTTTTTTTTATCTGTATCTGCTCTAGAGTCACTAACCATGTCTTTCAGTATAGTCACTGTAGTTACCTGAGAAATTATTTCTGATCTGATTTTTTTCTAGAGCCTCATTCATCTGCTTTGTTACTTCCACTGTTGCCACTTCAGAGTGTCCAGGTGGGAGGGTTTCAAAATTGTTGCACCTCATTGCCCCCTGGGTTTGCCTTTGGTGAACTGAAAGTTTGGGGTGGCATGTTGCTTACCTGTCTTCTCATTTTCTTTCTTTTTCTTTAGTTTAATCCCTGGGTTCAGTAAGAACAGAATTTTAAAAGCTGTTAGAGAAAAGAAACAAATCATCTATAAAGGAAAGCCCATCAGAATCACAGCAGATTTCTCAACACAATCTTGAGAAACAGACTCCTCAAGTCAAGGAGAGCTTGGAGTGAAGTATTTCAAGCCCTAAAGAAAAACAACCTCCAACCCAGATTAATATTCCCCACAAAACTATCTTTCAAAATTGATGGAGAAATGAGATACTTCCATGACAAAGAACGCCTGAGGAAATTCATGAACACTAAACCAGCACTCCAAAGTACTCTAAAGTATATTCTAGAATGAGATAACAAGGATTACAACTCCATGAACCCCAGCAGAATGAATCCACCAGGCAAGGCAAGAAATCAAACAGAAGAGGAAAGAAGGAAGCCAACAACAGGAAAATAATTCCTGGGTTGATGCTTGTAAATTGCATATGGCCAGTAGCTTTATTGCTAGTATTGAGAACACTTAGGAAGTGACTACTTCTCAGAGATCTTTGCTAGGTGTAGCTGGCTTTTGTGTTTTGAGTCTGTTGCAAGATCCTACCTCTTCAGTTTATTGGGCATGAGAATTTGACCTAGCCCATTTTTTTGACACTGGCCTATAATATTATTTATGACCCTTAGGCAATCTCAGTCTTGGCATACCAGGAAGAACAACTGATTAGAACAATTATGTCACCTTGGCTAATGTAGTACTATGGGCAATAACAATAGCATCAAACATAGCCTAGAAAATTACAAACTGTGGTAACTATTGATGTGCCACCTTTAATCATGTGAACTAAATTTGTGGTTATATAACAAAATCTAAAAAAAACCCAGAAAATTGCATACAGTAAATATGCCCTCAGTATGGCAATTGTACCCTCAGGAGAGAAAATTTTAAAGGGGCTGGGGAAAAAATAGAGAAATAGAAGAAGAGGAAGAGATTAGAAGCAAGGCTGGAGGACAAAGAAAAATTATGCACACTTTGGAGAACTGGTGAAGAAGATAGAAGGGAAAGGGAGAAGGAAGAAATAAAAATAGGAACAGAACAGAATAACAAAAAAAATTAAAACAATGTTCATATTTATATAAAAACAAGAACAAACAATGAAGAAAAAACAAAACAAAACAAAAGAGAGGGAGAAAGTGAAAAAAAATATCTACTTCAAGGTGTGTCTCTTCTGTCCCTAGTTGACAAATTGGGCACACAGAGCCCAGATCCATGTTGATTAATCTCAGTAAGCCAGCCATAGATTCATGGTGTGGTAGTGGATAATCCCAACAAGCCTGCTCCTTTAGTTCTAAAACTCAGGCTGGTTTCTGGCTGTGAGGCTGGAACCCAATTTGTTCAGGCTGCAACACTCCATGTGTCTCCTACCTGCTTGAACTCAGCTCTCTGCCACTTGAACTTGGCTCCTGCCGACTTGAACTTGGTTCTGCATCACAGGAGTCAGACCACAGCTGGCTGATGGAGTCAGCTCACAGCTGCTCTGAGTTCTGAGCTCAGTTGGCCCCACTCTAAGATGACTACTGGCCAATCACCCTCTCCTGGAGGATCTCTGAACCTAAATAACTCATCATCCACTGCAGTCTGCTGCATCCACTGCTCTGTCACACCAGTGCATTTCTCCATGGAGGGCTCTGGGGTCACCAGTAGTCACTGTGCATCTGCAGGTTTGCGCCACCCTTCCCACACAGAAAATTAGGGCTTAGGGAGAAGGCACCCGATACCACCTCCTTCTTCTTCATTGAAGTCTCTCTTCTCACTCTCTCCATAGGCTTCAATTCTCACATCAGATCCTTGCTGGGTCCTGGGGACTCACGTTCCTCCTTTTTCTCTTCCTTCTATGGCTATATTGCAGCATCTGGACACCAAATATCAGAGATGCTGTTTCTCTCCTGTTCATGACTCCACCATCTTCCCAGAAGTCTTAATGAATCTTAACTATCTCCTCATCTTTGCAGCATTTGATCCAGACTTAAAGCCCCAACAAGGAGAGGCTGAAGGATGAATACTAAGCAATCTGTTAGTATCCTGGCTGCAAAGTGAGAGAGCAAGGAGCTACCTTCTGGGACAACGAAGCACAGTATTCCCACAAACTACCATCTAATGAAGGATTCACCAAATAAGAAGGGCTTGGATACTGGGCTATCAGAAAAAGGACTGAATTCGATGATGGCTCCTATTTCTCGCATCTAGATGATCCCTGACCTAGCCCCCAGAGAAAGGCTGAAAACTAGGATCAAGTCTCAACATAGAGTAGAAGATTCTGTTCTATCCCAGGATATCTATAATATAATATATCAGCCAGGCATAAAGCCCAGGTGCTGAAGAAACAAATGTGAAGTAAAAAGAAAAGAAAACAAAAATATATTCTTGATTTATCCTTAATGTCTACATGGGGAGACAAAATGTATTTTTTTAATTTCAAAACAAAATAGCATATAGCATGAGCCAAAAAAAAGTCTTACTGTCAATAGTAGCAGTTTAGTACAGTATAGTGCTAAAACCCCTTTGTCTAGAGGCAGCCCACTTGAGTTTGAATCCTGCCTCTGTCCCTATTATGGGTGAAAGCCCAGAAAGAGAAAAAATTTACTTTATAAAAATGTGAATAATGTAATTACCTGCTGGACAGAGTTCCAGCAAAGATTAAACTGAGATAACCCATGTAAAACCCTTCATAAGAAGTCTGGCCAAGACGTGGTAAGCCCTGATACACATTTGCTAAGTTAATAGCTACTCTATTTCATCAGTATCATTTGATGGCATTGATTGTAAATCACATTGTTATTTTATGAGTTACAATGAAAAAAAATCATTCTTAATTAAAGAATGACACAATGTTTTTCAGTAAGTGTTACAGTTTGAATCTTGAAAATCCCCAAAAAACCCATGTGTTAAGTCTTGTTTCCCAGGGGGCAGCTACTGGGAGTGGTGAAGTCTGTGAGCAGCGGAGCCTTTTGGAAGGCCCTTATATCACTGAGGTGTGCCTCAAACAGGGTTGTGAGGTCTTGGCCCCTTCTCTCACTCTTGCTTCTTGGCCATGAAACATGAGGTTTTCCACCATATTCTTCCCCTCATTGCCATTGGGTACCCCCACCAGAGGCCTAAAAGCAATGGGTCTGCCTGATCATGGGCTGTGAGCAAAAATAAACCTTTTCTCTTTATAATTTCATTACCTCAGGTATTTTGTCATAGTTATAGAAAGCTGACTAGCACAAGAACTTAGAATTTTTCAACACAACCTCATCTTCCTTGTCATCAAAAGTGTAGGTAATGCAGCATTTCTTAAAAGAGTGCTCCCAAACTATCTCTTGGATTCTCTACCAAGCTATTGACACATTCTATAAGTCATTCTGGACAGCAATTACACTCAACATGTGTGGTACCGATAATGCATTTAATTCAGTTGAACTGATGACAATTTGAATAGCCATGTTCAAACTCATGTTTTCCTTCCATTATACCCATGCTATAACTGCCATCTGGCTGACCATGATTTCTTATCCTAATTTCAGAGCTGTTTATATGTGAAAAAAATTAGTCTTGGAAATCATGAAATTCTAACAGACTCAGAAGACAAGGGTTTGTTCAGGAACTTAAACTCTGAAATTTTATTAACTGTAAGGACAAAAGGCAATAGCTTACACAGATGTTTTCAATGAATCATCTTTGTTGCGTAAACTTTGTAGAAAGCTGTTAAATTTGTAACTACAAGGCCGGGGATTTAGCTCAGTGGTTCCTCTGCCCACCTTGAAAGCACAAGGTCCCCAGTTCAATCCCTGGTTAGTGAATACTAAAATGAAAGCATTTTCAAAACTGCCATGCCAAGTATATGCAGAATCAAAAACTTGGAAGGGTAGAAGGGACCTATGTGAGACTTTATTCCAACTATTCTACATCATCCCTAATACAGGAAGGTCATTCAGTCTATTGAAATAAAATAAAAAACAACAAACTCTATCAGTGATAATAAATTCATTACTTTCAAATGAAGTTTAGCTCATCTTTAGGAAAGTTCATTTGAAGTTATCCCACATATTGAAAAGATTTTTGTTTGTTTTGCAGCACTTGGGATTGAACTTAGTGCCTCATGTATGATAGGCAAGAACTCTACCACTGAGCTACATTCTCAGTCCTTGTAAGAAATATTCAACTTGGCACAGTGCCTGCCTGGCAAGCACGAGGTCCTGAGTTTGATCCCCAGTATAAAAAAAAAGAAAGGAAGAAAAAGAAACATTCAGCTATTAGAAGGCTGAGACATGAAATTTACAAGTTTGAGGCCAGTCTAGGCAATTTAGTGAGACTTTATCTCAAAATAAAAGATAAAAAGGAATATATCTTAGCACGAGAGTACTTGCCTAGCATGGGTGAAGCCCTAGGTTCAACCCACATCACTGGAAAAATGAAAATAAATAGTCCTGTGCCATCCACTTCTTGGCCTGAGTCCCACCCTTTAGGATGATATTCTCCAGTGCAATCATCCTCCGTGACCCCTCTGTGTCTGTTCTTTTCTAAGGACTCTCAGTTCCCAAGGGTCAACAATGTGGAAAGAGCTCAGCTGTGTCATTCTTCCAGTCTACCTTGGAATCATTTATGCAGCTGCAGTCACCTGGCAGCTTCACTCACATGTCAGGTGGCTGTGTCCTTGTCGATTTTGCCTCCTTCTTTTTGTGGTCATTTGTTCCGGAGGAGTTCAGACTTCCTTAACAGTAGTGTCAGAATATAAAAAGCAGAATATTCGAGGACTCCTAAATCCAGACTAAGAACTCCCATAGAGACAGGGCTGCTGAAACCACAAACCAGCCAGCTCAGATTAAAGGGAGTAGAAAAATAGACTTCATCTCTTGGGAGGAATGAAAAAGTCAGAACACAAAGGGCCATGCATGTTAGGATGGAAGACATTTATGACCATTTCTTTTTCTTTCTTGCTTTTTTTCCTCGCACTACTGGTGATTGAACCTAAGGAGCACTAAGCTACATCCCCAGCCCTTTTTAAAACTTTTATTTTGAGACATAGTCTAAGTTGCCCAGGCTGACCACAAACTTAATCCTCTTGCCTCAGCCTCCCAAGTAGCTGGGATTAGAGGTATGTGTAATCATGCCTGGCATGACCATTCATTTGGTAACTACCACATAAAATAATAATCCTCCATTTTCCCCTCATGGAATATGGTCTTTGGTCCCTTTCCCATGGGCTCACTGCCTTTTCAACATGCCCCAGTTGGAGAAAGAGATGTGAGAACAAAGAGCAGAGGGGGGAAGCACGAGCAAGAGATACACCCTCCAAAGGCGTACCTCCATAATCTACATCCAAATGAGTCCACCTCCTAGCACACCCTGGCGTGAGCATAAGTGGATTGATCTACTGAAAAAATCACCCAAGTGAAATTCTTCAAAAGTCTGAATTACTGGGAAAAGCAATTAAGGAAAGAGGATGAAAATATTCGTGTTAGTAATGAAGAAAGTAAGGAGAGAAAAGTAACTAAGACATGGTATGCAGTTTGCTGGAGTCATCATCTGCAGAATGCCATTGAAATAATGTAAAAGAAAAGAAATTGAAAACTATTTTGCTTTGGAGTCTACTTAATTTCAACATATAAAACTGCATTGATCACACTGATGGCCAGAAGTCTCCACTGCCTTCCAATCATGATGATTCCTCTCATGAACACTGAATTGCCCCTCAAATGAGGAGGAATCAACCTGATGTAGGAAACCAAGATGGAGATATGATCTACTGGATCAAAAATTACTAAAAGCACTCCTTAAAACTGGTTCTCTTGCTGCTCTGTTGGACTGGTGTCACCCTCTCATCAGTGTGACCCTTCTGCTATTGCTCTACCTGGAGTTCATTCCTTTTCTTCCCTATCCTTTCAATTAAAGCTTTTTCTTGTGTTTTTTAATTTCTATTATCACTAAAGCAAAGAACCATGCTAGCTGGTGACAACTAGTATACATTAGGCAAAAATATAACTTAATTTTTCTAATCTAAAATAAAAAGAAACAATAATGTAAAAAAAACAACAAAAAACCATACCCCAGTTGTCTTTGTTCCTCCTAAACTGAAAGGCAACCAGAAATAAACTGAAGGGAACCAGAAAAGATATCCCATAGACATCCTTTCTTTTTTCAAAGCCATACATACTGTAAGTTTTCTTAAATTTATAGTTAGCTGAACCCAGTAGTGGGTACCTGTAGTTCCAGCTACTCAGAAGGCTGAGGCAGAAGTATTGTCCAAGGCAAGCCTGCACAATATAGTTAGGCCTTGTCTCAAGAGATGAATAAACTAAATTCTCTTATTAATGCTGGGGGTGTAGCTCAGTGGTGCCTCGCCTGCCTGGCAAGTGCAAGGTCCTGAGTTTGATCCCCAGTACCAGAAACAAAAAATCTTGTTAATGTGTACAGTACATATATACTGCTAGAATTAAGGGGTACCTGGTACATTCTAATTCCTGCTGGTCAGTCTATAGCCTGCCAGGTTTTGCTTGTGGACCATAGCACCCTGGAAGCTTGACCCGGATGAATGAGCAAGGCCTCTTGTGGGCTCATGCTAGAGGCACTTCTGGACAAGTCTATGAACAGGTGATCAGGGTTGCCCTGTACTCACTCAACCTGCCAACTCTGGCCTCTGGGCCTGGCTGTTTCTATCCCCTTGTCTTTTCCACAAGCTTTCTCTGGAGCTTGGGGCTCTTGTAAACAGTTCATAGAGTGTTTTCTGTGAATGCGTTGGGAGCAGGGACTGAAGGTACCAGGGGTGACCACAGGCTCCTGGACCCCTTTGCTGGGCAGATGGTTTTGGAGTGATGTCGGGCTGGAGCTGGTGGGACTTGTCTGGACACTGATCTCTTACTGCAGCATTTCTGTCCTTGTGCATGTGACAGGGAAGGCCAGCTCAGCAAACTGTGACCCATGAGCTCACTGCTGTGGACAGAGATCTGATCCCTGGGGCAGCAGACTCCCTGCCCGGTTGTAAACATGTTTTTCCAACTTATCTCTGAGGTGGGGGCAGCTGTGGGCTTCATCTCTGGAAGCCAAGTTCCTGAATAGAAATCTCTCTCTCTCTCTCTCTCTCTCTCTCTCTCTCTCTCTGGATCAGGGCTGGGGTGGGGAGTTCCTGTGTATAGGGAGGAACAGCCTCCTGTCCTGGAAGAACAAGGAATCCTGTGACAGTGCACTGTGATAGTAATCTGATTTGTTGATCACTGTCTTAGTCACTTTTCTCATTGCTGAGACAAAATACCAGACACCCAAAATTAAAAGGGACAGGTTTATTTAGCTCACAGTTTGTAGAGATTTCAGTCCATAATCCGCTGGCTTCAAGGCAGGGTGGCACATGGCAGTCAGGCCTTGCAGAGGAGAAACAGTTCATGGCAGCCAGAAGGTAACAAAAGCAACAAGGGAAATTTAACCATGTCTTTCTGCTCCTTTTATCTTATCCAGACTACCGGGTTTAGAGTGGTGCCAATCAATCAGTGTATTGGTTTAGTAATCGCACACCCTTAATCCCAGCATCATACACTCTAGATTCAGCCACCAATGAAAAAACCACCCATGACCGTGTCTGGCTTTAGGGGAACATCTAGACCCAAACCAAACCATAACAAGCACACTGCTGTGCCTGGTGAAACCAGCTTCCCTGGATCCCCACCCCTGGCTGGGCATCAGCTCTCCTCTCGCCTCCCCTCTGCTCTGAAAAAGAAAAAAAGGAATACCTGTCCTTACTTCTATTCAGGCTAAGAATTTTTTACTTAGTGATAATGGGAATAATAATAATTTCATTTACTGAGAATTTATTAGTGTATTTAACACAATGCCTGGCATTTTACTTGCATTACCTCATCTTCCTCAACAACCTAAGAAGCAGACATTGTTATCGTGTCATATTAAATGTGGGTATGGCTGACACACCAAACAGATGGGACTCAGAAGTTAGCCCAGGAAAAACAATTGTCTTTTCTCCATTGTTCTATAGGGATAAATTCTAAAACAAGCCTTGCAACTTATCTGGTCAGTTTTAGGCAATAAAAAGCCTGAATTTTAAGTTTCTGAAACAGTCTTAGCGCAGAAATTATAAATGTCCATTTCTATGTAATAAGTTAACTTCCAGCCTCAATAATCATAGTGCTGATTGGCTCAGGAAAGAATCAAGAGTGGGTGCTAAAACTAGTTGGTAAAAATTTGGTGAGGAGCAGCAGCTTTACAGTGTCTCATAGTATCTCTCTTCCCGAAACCAATTAAGTGTGAATGCAAAAATTTTAACTTCATAGTGGAGAAACCTTGCAAACACCACCTTATCCAAATGATCAAAATTAACCTGAAGGATCATGCCATAAACTGACAGCAGGCATCTCATGATGTGATGCATTAAGGGAAACAAAGCATCAGCTTTAAAATATTCGTGGTAAAAATCCAAAACTCAAGCCAGCCACGGTTGCACACACCTGTCATCCCAGGGCTCTGGGAGGCTGAGGGAGAAAGTTCACAAATTCAAGCCTAGCCTGGGAAACTTTGTGACCTAGTGAGGCTCTGTCTCAATAAAAAATAAAACAGGACTGGGGAGGTAGTTCAGTATGAAGGTCCTGTGTTCACTCCCCAATACCACCCCTCCTAAAAAAAAGTCCAAAACTTGAATCTAATCCTGAGGAAGCTTCAATAAACTGAAATGGCGGTGCTCCAAATTAAATGCTTCAAAAGTGTCTCTTCACTCTTCAAGTGTCAGGAAAAACAAAGGTTGAGGAACTTTTCAGATTAAAAAAGAATAAAGACACAAAAATGAATGTACGACATGATAGGGAGCCCTACTTTGGGGTCAGGGCCTCACAGGGTACCAATGATGACAGTTCTCTCCCAAATGCACTTATCTATTTCTCAACCTTCCCTAGCAAGGGCGGTGTGACCAGCTGAGAACTAGGATATCAGGTCTCAGCCACCACCTCTTCAACTCCAGATTTGGTGTTCTACCCATCACTTTGGAATTTGGGAATAGCTGACCATCATTTTGGGGGTGCTCACTCAAAGTGTGAACAATAGTCCTATTTGAACATTTCTATTCCATGAGGAAACTAAGGCTTTAAAAATCTAAATAACTGCCACTAGGTCTCAGGTAATAAAAAGGAGAGTTGGCTTTAAAAATGAATGTCTTCCATTTATGCTCACCAGCTTCACCTTGGTAGATGTAGCCTGTTGTTCCGGGTACTTGTATCTTTTAAATGTTGATTAAGGAATTCGCTCTCCTGTTAATTATTTATGAAGTTTTTACCATGATAAGTGCTCTACATATATTGTCTCTACTTTTATAGCCATATCATGTAGCTATTATTCCCATTCAACATATGAGAAAACTGAGGTGCAGAGAAATGAAGTGGCATACCCGGGATCTCCAGTAAGGGTAAAGCCAAGATTCAGAGCCCTGTGCATCTTCAAATTTGTGCTCATATCCACAATCCTATTCACTTCACTATATTCACTGTGCAAATTTATCTCCAGCTTTTACTTTACCTCTTTCCCAAAGAATTTGAAACAGTGCTTAATGAGATGCCTGGACACATATCAGCCTCAGAGTACAGTGGTATAAAACATTCATCCCAGGAGTGGGAAGGAATGGGCATTTGACAGAGGTGAAGGAGAGGATGATTATTCCAACACAAAATAAAAACTTAGAAGAAGCTCAAAATGAGTACAAAATGGTCCTAGTTTCCTGAAAGTGAAGGTGGAAAGGAAAAACATCACTGTGAATTAACAGCTTTCATGGTAAGCAGAAGAAACAGCAGCATTCTTATCGAGTCATAAGGGATATGTCCCTTGATAAAAGAATGTAGCTCAGTGGCTTATCACGTGCGAGTGCTTGGGTTTATTACCAGAGTGGGGGGAGGGGGGCTTATCAATTGTGGAATAGAAAACCACCCCAAAACTTAGTGATTTCTGAGGGATGGGCAGCGGGCTGGAAGGGAGCCCAGCAGGAGTGAAGAGAGGTCCATGTGGAAGTTACACCAGAAAGACGCCAGCTCAGTGGGTAGGGAGGGCAAGCCGAGGTCACACTGCGTGTTGATGGCTTCCTCCCCTCAGGTGCAAGCGCAGGCCCCATGGTCCTATCCCTTGGCCAGGCCTGCTTGGTGGAGGGGACAGTGTAGACCAGAGGAAGGGAAGGCAGCTCGGGCAGTGGTCATGTTTTAACTGCTTCTGTCTTGCTTCTCCCTCCCCAGCTTTCCTTTCTAGCAGCTCCTGTCTCTCCCTAGGGTTTCTGGTGGTAGAAAAGCTCAAGTCTTTGCGAAGCTAATGACTTCCTTCTGTGTGAGGCTTACTGGAGGCTGGACCTTGACACAGACTCCGCTGACGGCCTTTTGGACCCTCTGCTGGCTTCCTGTGAGCCTGGCACTGGCCCCTGGCCACTCCCATACTGGTGGCTCTGGCCCTGCAGTGCATACCTGAGCTTCCTGAGGATGACTTCCCTGAGCTTTTAGTTTATTAGGAACAAAGCCCTAAAAATAAAAAAAAAATTAAATAAAAAACCAGGTCTAGAATTTAGCTCAGTGGTACCACACCTGCCTCTGAAGCACAAGGTACTGAATTTGATCCTCAGTACCGAGGAAAAAAAAGAAACCAAGCCCCGATCTCTCCTCTGGATGCCCACCACAGCCTCACTTCTTAGACGCTCCAGAATCCAGGAGCCAGGGTTCACCTCTCAGGAACACTGGGGAGAGTTTGCCAGCCACTTCCAGGGTAGCCCAGAGTCATCTCTAGTCACTACTTTCCCAGCCAGTCAGATGGGAGGAAGTTGAGAACCTTCCCTGTGGCCAGGGCAGATGACTGACAGCAGGAAGACGGCCTGCACATGTCAGAGTGGACAGTGTTAATGAAGTCCAGCCTCCTGTCCTTAGGCCATGGTGCATGTGCAGAGCCCTCCCACTGCCTTTTGCCCTGCACACATGTCCATGCCACAGGCTAAATGCAGGGTCATATGAGAGGGCTTCTTGCCGCACCATGCCACCATGTCCATTCTGCCACTTTCATAGTGAGACTAATAACACCATCACCCTTTTTAAAAAAATGGCTTAAAACAAGGAACACTTTATTATTACTTTATTATCTAGGCTCAGCTGTCTAGTTAATCTTGGGGCTGAATTAGGTTGGAGAGGATCCAGATGTTTCATAATTCTAGCACCTTGGCAGGTAGCTGGGAAGATTCTCAGCTAGGGTACTGGGAGGGCAGGGCCTTCTCCACCCCTTGAGTCATGGCTGGCTCTGCACCTCTCCATGGACCCTGTCTGTGCAGTCTCTTTTTGTTGCCTCTTGAGCAGGTTAACTGGACAGCTGACAGGGGCTCAGAGCTCTCCAAAGTGAGCATTCTATGAAAGTAGAAGTGGAAGCTGTCAGACTTCTTAAAGAGTCACTTTTGCCACATTCTATTTGTTAACACGAGTCACAGGCCAACAGGATTCATTGTGAGAGGGACTATGCAAGGGACAAAGGCCTGAACGGTGGGAAGCACGGTTTGTTGGAGGCATGTTTGGGGACCAGCTACCACAGAGAGACCACCTTTTCCTGGAGCTCTCATATGAAATAATTCTACATATTCATGTAGGCATGTCACAGAAAATACAACGGTCTACTACCTCTCCCCATGACTTTTTATATTGACTCTTAAGAAAGTTAGAATATAATGTAAGATGAGAGGGAGAGATGATGAGAGTATTATTTTCTTTCTGTCTTTCTTTTCTTCTTTCTTCTTTCTTTTTGGCAGAGTCTTGCTAAATTGCCCAAGCTGGCCTCAATCTTTCAATCCTCCTGCCTCAGTCTCCTGAGTATCTGGGATTATAAGAAAAAAAGATATTTCTGAAGGAACTCGGGACTAAATTTCAAACATTTTGCTTTGTGATAATTTGAATTGATATAAAACTTAGGAAATTAATGGAAATGAAAGGGTTAATATTTCTTTCACTTTAAAGTAGTCATACAATAGTTTTAACAGGGAGCATTTTTGAGGTACAATATATGTAGTTAATAATTCAGGAACTAAGATGAGGTTACTAATGTCCTCCAGCCAAAGAGCATCAGAAACACATCTGTATTTGAAGAAGTATTAGATGCATTAGGAAGCAGAGATAATTGTATGTTTTTTATATTAATAAGCCTTAGCTAGATTTAGAGATAACTAGAATAAGGTTAGAGCCATAATTAGGGAAGATGCAGTAGTCACTTATTGGTCTGTGATAGGGAGATACGTGGACATTTTTGTGGTTTTGGAATGTGTGCGTGTTTTCTTAGTGTTCCTGAATGGCTAAGGAGTGGTAATGAGGTTTTTTTGTTTGCTTGCTTTCATTTTGGTCTTGATTTTGCAGTGCTGAGGATTGACTTCAGGCATGCAAGGCAAGCACCCTATCACTGAGCTACACCTTCAGCCTTAGTATTTTGTCTTCATCCAGAACAGTCACTGAGCACCTCATTTGATATTGGCATTCTGTGAAACTATTTTCAGGAGGAAATGTCAAGGCCTAATTGTTAGTTCCAGGCCAGCTCAGAATAACATCAAGTACAGATGGGAGTAACGTCACTAGTTACTCCCAGGTGTCAGAGATGGCTTCTCTATCTCAACTTCAATAGCAGAAAGGGAGAGAGAAGAAGAAAAAGAGAAAATTAAAGCCAGTGGTGGTGGCACATATCTGCACTCTAGGAGGCTAAAGCAGAACTGAAAGTTCAAGCATACCTTGAGCAACTTAGCAAGACCATGTCTCAAAATAAAAAATTAAAAGGCCCAGGAAATAAAATTTAAAAACAGGAAAAAAGAAGAGTTCCTGCTTCCAGAGATCCCCCTGGCTGAGGTCTGAAGCAATGATAAAGATCTTAGGCATGTTAGGGGGGCTTCTCATGCTTTTCCAGTTGACTCATGTTCATGCCAATTTGTTGGCGAGCTGTACCCCAATGTGACTCGTGGTTAGACAGGATCGATGGCCTCTGGTGGATGACCTGCAAATCCAGCCCCACAAGCTTACTCTGGGTGACAGCTGCCCTGTCTCTATCATGCTGCCGAGTTCTTTGACTTCTTGTATCCTCTAAGTTTGTGTGGGATTAGGTATGAACAACAATCAGGTATTTTCATTGAAACTGCAATCATATATAATTCCAGGTATTTATATTTTCCTCCTGTCTATCTCCGCATAACATGCTTTGTTCCAAGAAGGGTGTCAATGAGCTTTATAGTAAGAAAGAAAGATCCTTGCCTTAAACACCAAGAGGGACCAGGACAGATGTCATTGCTGTCAGGTGAAATGGAATAGCCAGGAAGACTTCTAGGGGCAGTTGTCCCTTATTGGGCCATAGAAACTTTACTACTTCCTATTACATGGAGGCATCTAAACTATAAATTCAGGGCCATGAAGTGACCTTACCAACCCTAGCTGCTTGAAGATTTCACTGGTCCTTAGATATTGGACAAATGTCTATGGGGATCATCCTTGACCACTTTCAATATGACCTTTTAAAATGAAAAACTTGGTATGCTATCCATATTTATGAAGTCTTTAAGGGGAGGGCTTCTCCAGATTTTAAATTTGTGATAAAGGCAATTTTACAGAAATAAATGTTTTCAATTCTTAAAAAAAAAATAAGAAGACCAAGATACAAAAAAAGAAAAAATTAAAAACACACTCAAAAATAAATAAATAAATGAAAAGGCCTAGAGATGTAGCTCAGTGGTAGAGTGTCCCTAGGTTCATTCTCCCCTAACCTCCTTCCAAAAAAGAAAAAGCCTTTTCTGGCTGTGGTTGTGTATACCTATAATCCCAGCACTCAGGAAGCCGAGGCAGGAAGATCACTGTGAGTTCAAAGCCAGCCTAGGCTACATAATGAGTGCAAAACCAGCCTGAATCACATAATAAGGCCCTGTCTCAAAAAATAAAACAAAGAAAGAAAAAAAGGAAAGAAATAAGGTCTTATTACAAAGGACTGAAAAAATATATTGTGACATTTTGCATCCACATAATAGAATATTAAGCAGCCATTAAAATGCAATGGAAGAATATTTAATGACATATAAATATATTCTTTATACTGTTTTGTTTTTTGGTACCAGGGATCGAACTTGGGTCCTTGCGTTTGCGCAGCAGGCGGTGAAACCACTGAGCTAAATCCCCAGCCTGTATTCTTTATACTGTTAAGTAAGGCTGATTACAAGCCAATATTTATAATAAAGGACTGAGAACATAAACACCAATGTTAATATCAGTAGATCTGGTTGATCAGATCATGGATAATTTTTTTCTTTTTTTTTTTTTAATAGCATTAAGGATCAAACCTAGTCCCTTGTGCATGTTAGACGAGTGTTGTACCATAGAGGTACATACCCAACCCCGTGAAAGAAATTTATTTTCTTTCCCATCAATCTATATTCCCAAAGTTTCTTAATGCAGGTATATCACATTTGTAACGAGAAAGGCCAGCATTGTTGTTGTTGCGGTTTTAGCATGTTTGTGTTATATAATTGTTACATTCATTTTGAGAAATCCTTTTCTTAATCATTTTCAAACCCTGTATCTATCTCCCTCTGTTGCTGTTGTGAGAACAAGATTGTCACATGAATGAAAAGCCAGTGAGACTGAAAGAGCAATTGAGGGCTTCAGACTCTAGTGTGTTAGGAGCAAGATTTACATTCTGACATAAGCTAAGGATCTGACTTACATTCTTCTCCAAGTAGAGGATCAAAAAATAGGTTTACATTTGCCCAAAAAGATTGGCTCAGCATCCTAGATTCCTGCATCATTAAGCAAAGAATAAGGGACAAATTTCTGTGTGCCAAATATCATTATAACCACTTTACACATATTAACAAGTCTTCACAGTAACCTTAAGGTGCAGATACCATTATTATTATTCCCATTTTACCCATGGGAAAAGTCAAACACAAAGATAAGTCAATAACTTGCCCAAAGTCCTGTAGGCAACTGTAGGGAACAGGGAAAGGAGACGTTACTGGAACCTTTGCAGTAAGTCCTAGTAGTCTACGAGCCACAACAGCACAAGGCAAATTCATTAATATATAGACAGAAATGAGACAGAGAAGAAGCTGAGCTTTGGCCTGATCAGTGCCGCTCCGGGAGGCAAAGACCCCAGACCCTGAGCTTACCACACCTTTATTCAGAACATCAGCAGAAATAGAAGTAGCAAATAACTGAGAGGGCAGCTGGCAGCAATGATCCTATAACAATGAGGAACTATGAGGAAGAAGATTTGGTTCCTCCCAGGATGTCTCCAGCTGGTGTAATCCTGCCCTGAAGCATCACAGCATCACAGGACCATTGAGGTCTTAGCTGTGATGGGAGGCAAAAACAGAGTTATGTCTCGACATGCCTTAGCTGCCCTGTAGACAGGAAAACTAGGCCCTAATCGAGATTTAAGTATGAAATGATTTTCCCCCAAATCATGTAGAATTGCTCCTGACAGACAACCAGTAGTAGAAACAGGATTTAACATAGACTATCCATTCCAAGGGTCTGTCTGTGCTCCTAATTTTTCTTGGTGATGAAGGCAGAATTTAAATGTATTTCTCATAAAATTATATAAATATTTCTGTACTTTCCTTAGACTTCTAAAAATCTGTACTGTATACCAATGGACAAAACCTAAATTGCATAGACCAAATAACTGACAAAAATGTTGGCCAGCACCAAAGACAGAGCCTAACAGGATTAGTGTGGAACATTACTTTAGTGCATGAAAATTGAAAAT
Organism: Heterocephalus glaber; assembly: GCF_000247695.1. The sequence goes on from NW_004624739.1 coordinate 7,045,933, forward strand.
CTCTCATAATCCCATCCTCTAAAGTAGCTGCTTTTAGCTGTATAAGGTTCAAACGTCACTCAGGGCCTAGAATTGAGATGGTCATACCTCTCGGGTCATTTCTTCCTACTGTTATTGGTCAGGACAAAGGTCCTTTTATTTTTATTTGTACCATTTATTCCTTCATCCTCAATCCTATTCCCTCCCCTGACAGGAACACATGCTAGCATCTTCCAACACACTTTCTTACATTTATTTAAATAAATAGCATTGAGCACAGGGGCCAGGGATGTAGCTCAGCAGCACAGCATCTGCCTGGAAAATATAAGGTCCTGAGTTCGATCTCTGATACCAAGAAAAAAAAAATAGTATTAAGTACAAATTAGGACTCTGATCCCAGACTCCTGAGTTCTATCCCAACTCTGCCACTTACAAGCTATGTGGTCAAGAGTGAGTTACTTAGTCTTCATGTGCCTCAATTTTCCTCAATCAAAAAAAAGTAAGAGTACTGGGCTGGGGATTTAGCTCAGTGGTGCTGCGCCTGTGTCACAAGCACAAGGTCCTGAGTTCGAACTCTGGTACCGCAAAAAAAATAAAATAAAATAAGAGCACTAATTTCACAGGATTGTCATAAAGAGTTGATATTTAGTTAAGTAGCTTAATACTTATTATTAAGTGATTAAAACATATTAAATGCTATATAGATATTAAATGTCAAATAAAATGTGTGTTGTTGAAAAATAAATGACATTAAATTTCTTCTTTATTTCTCTTAATGTTCCTTTTTTTAGATCAACCCATATTATGATATATATAAGTACCACACCAATAACCAATTGCACCACTGGAGCTCCATATTATGATACATAAATCTAACTTCGTGACACATTTTGCCAGTCTATTTACTTAGTCAGACCCACCTTTAACATTGTGGGGCCTGAGGAAACAGACCAAATGGTATATCATAGTCTAAATACTTTTAAGGTTATATGTAAAGATAATGTACTATAGGCTGGGGATTTAGCTCAGTGGTTTCGCCGGCTGCTGTGCAAGCACAAGGACCCGAGTTCAATTCCCTGTACCCCCCCAAAAAAAGATAATGTACTATAAATTTAGATATTCTATGCTTAACAAATATTCCTTCATAAAGACAAAATCAAAACATATCTGTAAAGTTCTGATTTTTATATGTATGGCATAACATATAACAGGAATAAATTTAATTATGTTTGCTCATGTGTCATTGTTTTGTTGTTGGTCTCAATTGGATAAGTTACCTTAAGTGAAATAAATGGGACCCATATGTGTAAATACCAAATTGTTTCTCTGATGTGAGAAACCAAAAGTAGTAATAAGGACCAAAATGTATAATTGATATTGGGAAATGGGAAGAAAAGGGGCAAAGGGGAAGGGGAACAAGGGAGGGGGGAGGGAGAGAGGAAGGAAGGGACAAGAAAGAAAAGTAAAAATGAAAGAAAATGGAAACAAAGCTTTTGCATGTAGGGAAGGAAGGGGAGCATGTGGGGAGGGAGGATGGGAATAAAGAAGAGGCGAGGGCCGGGGATTTAGCTCAGTGGTTTCACCACCTGCTGTACAAGCACAAGGACCCGAGTTCAATCCCCAGTACCAAAAAAAAAAACCCAGCTAAAAAAAAGAAGAGGCGGGATATATCATGTACAGGTGCAAATTCCCTATGATGAGCGTTAGCATTATGTATATCTAAAATGTACCAAAAATGTTTTGCTAAAGAAAATTAGAAGAGTTAAAGACATAAGTAATTCAAAAATTAGAACTTTATCCCAAAATTTTATTTTCCTTGCCTTTATTTCACCAAAATCACTAAGGAATCTCAAACTGTAAATTTAACCCTTAACCAATGCCTAGAAACTATAGCAATATGAAATACATAAATGCCACATTTATTGCCGTACTTTTCTGCTCATTTTAACAAATATTACTTATTTTAAATTGGGCATGGTGACATACATCTGTAACCCCCAGCATTCTTGAGAGGCTGAGACAGTAGGATCATAAGTTCAAACCCAGCCTGGGCAACTTAGTGACTTATCAAGACCCTGTCTCAAAATAAAGATAAGAAAAGGGATAGGGATGTAACTCAGTACAAAGGCCTTGGGTTCAATCCCTAGAACTACAAAAAAAAAAAAAAGAATTATTCATTTTATTATCTTGTGATTTCATTCTTCATGTTTTTCACTCTGATTTTTGGGTTGTTGGTTTTTGGTTTTTTTTTTTTGAGACCTCAAACTCATGGCAACACTCCTCCCTCAGCCTCCTCAGTGCTGGAATTATAGGTGTCCACCACCACACTCAGCTGATTCACTATGATTTTTAATAGTGGTACTATTAGGAAAATAAAATCTAAATCTTTTCAGAAAAAAAAACCCTGTACTTTATTAAGCAAAATTTCCTCCATTTTGTTTTTTACTGGTAGCCAGGCCAACGTAGACAAACATTTCTTTTCCTCTTTTTTCTTCTTTAACAAGTATTAGGGATTGAACCCAGGACCTTTGCACTGAGATACATCCCCATCCCTTATTTTTTATTTATTTGTTTTTCCTTACTTTTTATTTCGAGTCAGCCTCACTACATCACTAAATTGCCCAGCCTAGGCTTGAACTTGTGATTCTCCTGTCTCAGCCTCCCAGAGTGAGTGAATTATAGGCATGTACCACCATGCCTGATTTACACAAACATTCCTGAGTGGTTACAGTTCTCATGGAATTTTTTTTGGCGGGGGGGGAACCGGAGATCATACTAGAACCTTGCGCTTGCGAGGCAGGCGATGGAGCCACTGAACTAAATCCCCAGCCTGTAATTTTTTAAATTAATTGGACGATGAAGGGAGATAATCTCAAAAACAATTACTCAAAATATTAGCCAGAGGGCTGGGGATTTAACTCAGTGGTGCCGCTGCCCGCCTCGCAACCTCAAGGACCCCAGTTCGATCCCTGGTACCGAAAACAAAAACAAAAAACAAAGTCAACACACAAAAATCAATAGCATTCCTGTACTCAATAATGAACTCACTGAGAAACAAATTAGGAAAACAATTCCATTCACAATAGCATTTAAAAAATGAAATACCAGATCCCGCCCGCCCCAAGACATGTAGCCACTCTCGGACCCGGATCTGTGCAGCAGAGGCATCTGGGGCCAGAGAGCCTTTGCTCTGAGCTCGGGAAGACCGTGCAGTGGTGAGCGGCAGAGAGGACCTCTCCGAGGCTTGGTGTTGTTGAAAATTGAATCCCACTGGGGGAGCAAAGACAGAGCAGACTACAGCAGTTGGTGAGTTGGGACCAACACCTCCTACCAAACCTGAACTTGCTACGGGGAAGGGCGGCTCAAACCTGCAGTAGAAACTTGAAGAGTTCTAACCCGCAGGAGGTCAGGGAGCTCAATTCTGGCCTCACAGCCAGAAAGCAGCCTGAATCTCATTGGACTACAGCTGGCTCACTGAGATCGATGGACTCAGCTATGCACACTGCTACCCACCTTATATACCAGCAACAGCAGAGTCATTCCTTGAAGAGGACCTTTTTTCTTTTTTTCTTCTTCTTCTTTTTTTTCCTCTTACTTCTTTTTTCTTCCTCTTCATTTCACTCCCTTCTTACTCCTGTTTTTGTCCTATTGTGTTATTTTCTTGATTGTTCTTATTGTTAAAAGAGTGTGAATACAGTTTCTAGTTTTCTTGTTGCTGTTAGTTTGTTTCGTTCTTGTTTCTGTTCCTTCCTCCACCCTTTTCCTCCTGTCTTCCCCAGTTTCCCAAAGTTTGTGGGATCCTCCTGTGTCCTTTAGCCCTATTTCTAACCTCTCCTTCTGTCTCTCTACCCCACCCCCAACTCCTTCTAAGTCTTCTTCCTGGAGGTGAAGCCCCTATATACTAACTATAAATATATTTTCAGATGCTCCTGAATTTTGACATATAACCACAAGTCTAGTTTGGGCACTTAAAGGTGTAAGAATAATAACTCCCACAATTTGTCATTTTCTAAGCTGTGTTTGATGCTATTGTTGTTGCTGATTATATTACTTTGGCCAAGGTGATGTGATTGCTTTAGTCAGTTGTCTTTACTGGTATATCAAGGCTGAGATCGCTTAAAGGCCATTACAGACACAAAACCCAAAAGCCAACTATACCAGAAAGACAATCCAAGAAGTAGTCATTCCCTAAGGGCTATAAATATTAGCAATAAACTAGTATTTATACTGGCAATAAGCAATTTACAAGTAGCAAATTTAACCAAAAATTTCAACAATAACAAAAAGAAAGAAATGAGAAGATACTCAAGCAAGATGCAAACCCAGACTTCCAGATAACCAAAAGGAAATCCAGGGGGTGAGATGGAACCACCTGAAACCCAACCACCTGGACTCCCTGAACTGGCAATGAAAAAGGGAGGATCTGGAAAAAAAATGAAATCAGAAATAATTTCTCAGATAAGAACAGAGATTGTGTCCATAGTGCAAGACATGATTAATAACTCTAGAGAAGACACAGATTAAAAAAATAGAGGAGTTCAGGAAAATGAGGGAATCTCAGCATAGGAAAAAAATGAAATGCATAAAACAGATGCAAACAGATTTTCAGGAGATTAAAGACTCCAATGAAAGTTTATGCAGCAGAATGAGCCAATGTGAGGACAGAATATTAGACATAGAAGACAGGATTACAGTTAATGACCAGGAAAGAAAAGAATTCTCAAATATAGCAAGGGACCATGAGAAATCAATCCAGCAGCTGCTAGATGATGCAAAGAAGAATAACATGAAACTGATTGGAGTCAATGAAGAAACAGGAGATAGTGCAAATGACAAACTAAAACTTCACAGAAGTAATGGAAGAAAAATTCCCAAGCAGGGGAAAAGAATTTGACATACTGATAAGTGAGGCATATAAGACTCCAACTAGCTGTGATCAAAATATCTACATCTAGGTATATAATAGTCAAGATTCCAGAAACCAAACAGAAGATGAAAATATTACAAGCAGTTAGAGAAAAGACACAAATCACACACGAAGGAAAGCCCATCAAAATCACAGCAGACTTCTCAACAAACCCTCAAGTGAAGAAGAGCCTGCAGTGAAATATTTCAAGCCCTAAAGGAAAACAACCTCCAACCCAGATTGATAAACCCTGTTAAACTATCTTTCAAAATTCATGGAGATGTAAGATACATGCATGACAATGAGCACCTGAGGAACTTCATGAATACCAAACCAGCACTCCAAAAATTTTTAAATCATGTCCTAGGAAAAACAATGAGGATCACAACCCCATGAAGCTCAATAGAATGAATATATCAGGCAAGACAAGAAACTAAATGCAAAGGTGGGGGGAATCCAACAACAGAAAAAGATCATGACAAGGATAAGTCAATACATATCAGTTATAACCATCAATGTTAATGGCCTTAATTCACCAATCAAAAGAAATAGACTGGCAGAATAAATCAAGAAGCAAGATCCAACACTATGTTGCATAAAAGAAACACACTTAATTCAAAATGAAATTCATAGACTGAAGGTTAAAGGGTGGGAAACAACATGCTATGAGACAGGAACCCAAAAGAAAGCAGGAGTAGCTATCCTATTTGTAGATAAAATAGATTTCAAACCAAGACTAAATAAGACAGACACTGAAGGAGGGGAAAGAGCTGCACAGGCACACAAGCAACAGCCAGAGGCATGCCCATATTCCATTTGTAAGTGCACACAGATATCAGCAAGAAGCTGGCAGAGCCAAAGTGGCACAGTTTTGATCAGGTCCTAGCCAGGACCCCACCCCAACCCCAGCAGGTCTGACCCACAGGCCCAGGCAAAAGCTCACTTGGAAAAGAGCTGCACAGGTGCACAAGCAATAGGCAGAGGCCTGCCCTGATACCATTGGTAACTGCATACAGACCCCAGCCAGTATCCCACTCAGACACCAGTAACTGGGGTGCACAGCCCACAAACAAAGACCCTCCCAGACAACAGCTACATGGGGGGCAGGCCCCATCCAGAGGCACACCCACATACCTTCCCAAGTGTGCACAGGCCCTAGCCAGAACCCAGTCAGGACAACAGACCAGCACAGAGATCCAGAAGGCCACCATTCTGAAGCCAGGAATTGGTGAAGAGGTGAGCAGCAGAGAAAAGGCCTCTTTGGGGCTTGCTGATAGCTGAAGACCACTGGATGAGCAAAAAATTGTCTCAACAAAGGCGCAGCAGGCTGCATCTGTTGAAATAAGAAGACACATAAATAAGTCTCGAAACCAGACTTCCAGATGACCTAAGGCAACCCCAAAAGGCAATGAGATGGAACAATCTATTACTCAAACACCTGGACTCACTGAACTGGCAATGAAAGAGGATCTGGAAAAAATGTAATGAGAAATAATGTCTCAGATGAAAACAGAGATTGTGTCTATAGTGCAAGACATGATTAATAAATCTAGAGAAGACACAGATTAAAAAAATAGAGGAGCTGAGGAACATGATGGGATCCCAACATAGAAAACAAATGGAATCCATAAAACAGATGCAAACAGATTTTCAGGAGACTAAAAACTCCATTGAAAGTTTATGCAGCAGAATGAGCCAATGTGAGGACAGAATTTCAGATATAGAAGATAACATTGCAATTAATGACCAGGAAAAGAAAAATTGCTACAAAATTATAAGGCAACATGAGAAATCAATCCAGCAGCTGCTAGATGATGCAAAGAAGAATAACATAAGACTGATTGGAGTCAATGAAGAAA
>NW_004624739.1:7054739-7081307 GCF_000247695.1 Heterocephalus glaber
GAGAACTATAGGCCAATCTCACTAATGAACATAGATACAAAAATCCTTAATAAGATACTGGCAAACAGAATGCAGAAGATCATAAGGAAGATCATATAACCCAACCAAGTGGGATTCATCCTAGGGATGCAGGGATGATTCAACATATGCAAATCAATAAATGTAATACACTGTATTAATATAGCCAAGGACAAAACCATATGATCATCTCAAAAGATGCAGGAAAAGCATTTGACAAAATCCAACATGCAGTCATGATAAAACCCCTACAAAAAATTGGAATAGGGCCAGGGATTTAGCTCAGTGGTTCCGCTGCCTGCCTCGAAACCTCAAGGTCCCGAGTTTGATCCCTAGTACCAAAAAAAATCAAAAAATTGGAATAGATGGTCTTTATCTCAACCTGATAAAAGCTATCTATGAAAAACCAATAGCCAATATCAAACTAAATGGTCAAAACTGAAATCCTTCACACTAAAATCAGAAACAAGACAAAGATGTCCACTGTCACCAGTCCTGCTTAATATAGTTTTAGGAACATTAGCCACAGCAATTAGACAAGAGAAAGAAATAAAAGGAATAAAGATAGGAAATGAAGAAGTCAAATTATCATTATTTGCAGACAACATAATACTCTATATAGAAGACCCCAAGAACTCCACCAAAAGTCTTCTAGACTTAATAAGCAAATTCAGTAAAGTAGCTGGATACAAGATCAACACACAAAAATCAATAGCTTTCCTGTACATGAACAACAGGCTCACTGAAAAAGGAACTGGAGAAACAACTCCCTTCACAATAGCATCCCAAAAAATGAAATACCTAGGAATCAACCTAACAAAAGAAATCAAAAGACCTCTACTCTGAAAACTATAGCACTCTGAAAAAAGAGATCAAAGAGGATATCAGAAAATGGAAAGACATCCCTTGCTCCTCGGTAGGAAGAACCAATATAGTGAAAATGGTCATACTTCCAAAACTGATTCAATGCAATCCCAATTGAAATTCCAGCAGCATACTTCACAGTCCTTGAGAAAACATTCCAAAAATTCATTTGGAACCAGAAGAGACCTAGAATAGCTAAAGCAATTCTAGGCAAGTAAGACAAGGTAAGAGGTATCACAATCCCCAACTTGAAACTATACTATAAAGCTACTGTGATAAAAAGAAAAACAGCATGGTACTGGCAAAGAAATAGACCTAAGGATCAATGGAACAGGGTAGAAGATGCACAAACAACTCCTGACATACTCAGCCACCTCATCTTTGACAAAAGGAGCCAAACACCCTAATTGGAGGAAAGATAGGCTGTTTAATAAATGGTGCTAGAAAAACTGGGTTTCAACTTGCCAAAGATTAAAACAAGGCCTATATCTCTCACCATGCACTAAACTAAAATCAAAATGGATCAAAGATCTAAATATTAAAACAGAAACACTAAACCTGCTGGAAGAGAGGTTAGGTAGAACTCGAAGACATTGGTGTAGGAAAAGATTTTATGAACAAAACCTCAGTCACGTGAACTAGCACAAAGTATCAAAAACTGGGATCTCATCTTATTAAAAAACTTCTGCACAGCAAGAGAAACCACCAACAGTGTGAAGCGACAACCCACAATGTAGGAAAAAAAATTTTACCAGCTGTTCCTCAGACAAAGGTCTACTATCTAGAATATACAAAGAACTTTTTAAAAAATCAGACCTCCCAAATTTAAAGACCCAATCCAAAAATGGGCATCTGAAATGAATAGACATTTCTCAGATAAATAAGTAGAAAGAGCAAATAAAAACATGAAAAAAATGCTCAACATCACTGGTCATCTGAGAGATACAAATGAAAACAAGATTCCACCTCAGCCCAGAAAGAATGGCTGCTATCAATAAATCAACCAATAACAAATGCTGGTGGGGTTGTGAGGAAAAAGGAATCCTTCTCCATTATTGGTGGGACTGCAGACTAGTGCAACCACTATTGAAATCAGTGAGAAGATACCTCAAAGAACTAGGATTAGAGGTCCCATTTGACCCAACTATTCCCCTGCTGGGTATCTTCCCAAAGGAATTAAAACCATCATACCACAGCGATATATGCACACCCATGTTTATAGTGGCACAGCTTGTAATAGCTAAATGTTGGAAACAGCCCAAATCCCCATCAACTGGTGACTGGATAAAGAAGATGTGGGGGTATTTTAGTAAAATGGAGTACTACTCAGCCATATAGAATGAGAAAGAAACATTTATAGCTAAATGGATGCACATTGAGGCCATACTCTTAAGTGAAATAAATAGGACACACATGTGTAAACATCAAATAGTTTCTCAGGTGTGAGAAACTGAAAATGTAAATAAGGACCAAAATGTATAATAGATAAAGTGAAGTAGGAAAAAAGTTCTAAAGGGGAAGGGGAAGTGGAGGGTAGGGAAAGGAAAAAATATGAGGAAAAAAATGGAAACAAAGTCTTTGTAAATAGGGAGGAGTGGAGGGGTTGAAGGGTGGGTGGGGGGAATGGGGAAAAAATACAAACCAAGATATATCATGTAAAGGTACAAATTCCCAATGGTAAGTGTCATCATATTGTATACCTAAAATGTACCAATAAAATTAATGAATAAAAATAATGAAATACCTAGGAATTAACCTAACCAAGGAAATGAAAGTCCTCTACAAAGAAAACTACACTACTCTGAAAAAAGCCAATTGAAGAGGATATCAGAAAATGGAAAGATAGCACATGTTCCTGGATAGGTAGAACTAATATGATCAAAAGGGCCATAGCTCCAAAACTCATATATTGATTTAACACAATACCAATCAAAATAACAATAGCATTCTTCACAGCACTAGAGAAACAATTCTAAAGTTCATATGGAACCAGAAGAGACCCAGAATAGCAAAATCTATCCCGAGCAACAAGAGCAAAGCATCATAATACCTGATTTCAAATTATACTACAAAGCTTCAGTGATAAAAATGAAATGGTATTGGCACAAAAACAGACACGTGTATCAGTGGAACAGAATAGAAGAAGCAGAAACAACCCCAGGCACATTCAGCTATTTGATCATTGACCAAGAAGCCAAAAACTTACGTTGGAGGAAAGACAGCATCTTTAGCAAATGGTACTGGGAAAGCTGAAGAAAGCAGAAGACTGAAGCTGGACCCATTATCTCTCACCATGCACTAAACTCAAACAAAATGGATCAAAGACCTAAATATTCAAACAAAAACACTCTTTATTTGCTGGAAGCAAAACAGGTAAAACTTTGAAGATATAGATGCAGGCAAAGACTTTGAACAGAACCTCAATTCCACAAGAAATAATTACCAAGAACCAACAAGTAGGATCGCTCAAAAAGCTTCTGCACAAGGGCTGAGGATTTAGCTCAGTGGTGCTGCGCCTGTCTGGCAAATGCAAGGTCCTGAGTTCAATCCCAGGTACTGAAAAAAAAGCTTCTGCACAGCAAAGGAAACCATCAACAGAATGAAGAAACAATCTATAGAATGGGGGAAAAAATTGCCAGCTGCTCCTCAAAGAACTAATATCTACAAAGTATAGAGAACACAAACAAATCAGACTCCCCCCCAAATTTAAAGACACAATCCAAAAATGGACATCTGAAATGATGTGTCTACACTTCTCAGATGAAGAGTACAGCCAATAAATACAAGAAAAAATGTTCACCATCACTGGTCATTCGAGAAATGCAAAGTGAAACTTCTGAGATTCCATCTCACTCCAGAAAGAATGGCCATCATCAAGAAATCAACCAATAGGGCTGGGGATTTAGCTCAGTGGCACCGCGCCTGCCTTGCAAGTGTAAGGTCCTGAGTTCGATCCTCAGTACCAAAAAAAAGAGAGAGAGAGAGAGAGATTAATATATAAAGAAATTGTGGTGCTTATACACAGTGGAGTACTACTCTGCCATAAAGGATAAACTCAAGTCCTCTGTAGGAAAATGGATGCACCTTGAGACAATAGTGTTAAGTGAAATAAATCAGACACATAAGCTTAAATATTACATGATTTCTCTTATCTGAGAAACCCAATATATAAATAAAGTACAAAATAAAATACAGACAATAGGAAAAAAGAGAGAGAAAAGTTATTGTAATCCAGCATTGACAATGTACTTAAAAGTATACTTTTAGTGTAATTGTTTTATACTAGTATAAGTACACTAGTTATACTTAGTAGAATTGTCTTATAATTTATATTCACTATAATTGTCATGTTTTTTGAGTTTATTAGTCCAGCTATTAATCTGTATGTATGACAATTAATTTTACAAAGACCTACCTGGTGTGGTGATGCACACCTGTAATCCCAGAACTTGGGAGGCTGACGCCAGGCGATAGGTGCAAATTCAAGGCCAGCCTGGGCTACATAGTGAGTTCAAGGTCAGGCTGAACTACATAGTGAGACTCTGTCTCAAAAAACAAAAAAACTAAACAAAAGCCAGGGATTTAGCTCAGTGGTTCCACCACCTGCCTCACAAGCTAAAGGTCCCGAGTTCAATCCCCGGTACCAAAAAAAAAAAAAAAAAACAAAAAAAAAACAAACCTCATAAGCCCTTAAAAATAAATGAATCTGATACTGGCAAAAAAAATTTAAGGGGGTGGAGAAGGGGGGAAAAATAATTGAGATGTGTTATGTACATTTACCAGTTCTGCACAATGAATGTAATCATTATGCACTACAAACATGCACTAAAAAAAAATTAAAATTAATAAAAAAGAAGCCAGGCCTGTAATCCAGCACTCTGGAAGGCTGAGGCAGAAGGATCACAACTTTTTAACCCGACTTGGGCAATTTAGCAACCGAGCAAGAGCCTATATCCAAAAAAATTTTTTAGGGCCGGGGATTTAGCTCAGTGGTTCTGCCACCTGCCTCGCAAATGCAAGGTACCTAAAAAAAATTTTTTTTAAGTGTTAGGGATGCAGTTTAGTATGAAGACTCTAGCTAGTGATGGAGAATCTTTCAGAGCTTTCAATGGTAGCAAACAGCTCGCTGCAGCATGTGTGCTGTAGTTTCACCACCACTGCTAGGCTCAGTCCCCAGCACCGAAAAGTAAATAAATAAGAACAAAACTCTTATGAAGTGTGAAAGCAAGATAGACTTGCTAATTTTTCCCAAACTGCATGTTTTTTTCTATCATCAACATAACCTTTATGTTTTCCCCACAGTACTGGGGATTGAACCCAGAGCCTTCACACTGTGCCATGGCTCTGGCCTTTTTAAAAATTTTGAGAAGGGTCTAGATAATGTGCCCAGGAGGGACTCAAACTTACAGTCTTCCTGCCCCAGCCCCCCAAGTGCTGAGATTACAGGCCTGTGCCACCCCATCTGGCTTTATTGTTTGTTTTTGTTTTGTTGTTGTTGTTCATTGTTGGTGTTCGTGTTGTCACTGAGACAAGGTCTCACTATGTAGGCCAGGCTGGCCTTGTATGCAGCTCAGGGTGATCACCAACTTGTGATCCTCCTGCCTCAGCCTCCCCAGTGCTAGGATTGCAGGCATGTGCCACCATGCCCAGTTATCTTGGATGAAACTCCTAAAAATATAGCCTTACTGGGCTGGGGATTTAGCTCAGTGGTTCCGCCACCTGCCTCCCAAGCGCAAGGACCCAAGTTCGATCCCGGTACCAAAAAGAAAAAAGAAAAAAAAAAATATATATATATATATATATAGTTTTATTTTTATTCCCATTTAAAGATTTATTTAAGATGAATCTTCCCATTTAAAATCTGATCTGCAGTGCTGGGGATGCAGTTCAGGACAGCACTCAGCTGACATGTGTGCGGTCCTGCGTTCATTTCCCAGCACCAAAAACAAAACAAAAAGCTGCTGACATATTGTATCATTCTATTTACATGAGATGCTCAAAACAGGCAAATCCATAGTAGATTAGCAATTATCAGAAGATGAGGGGAAAGGCCAGGCATGGTGGCACATGCCTATAACTTCAGAACTCAGGAGGCTGAGGCAGGAGGATCGTCAGGAGTTGGACAGTCTGGGCTGCAGAGTGAGTTCAAGGGCAGCCTAAACTGCATAGCGAGACCCTGTCTCGAAAAAGAAGGAGAAGGAATATGCAATTATCCTAAAATCCACTGAATTATATACTTTAAAAGTTTTTTTTATTATTTTAAAAATTTACTCTGGGGCCAGGGATTTACCTCAGTGGTTTCGCCGCCTGCTGCGCAAGCGCAAGGACCCGAGTTCCATCCCCCGTACCAAAAAAAAAAAAAAAATTTAGTCTGATTAGCAATTTAAATTTAATATTGCCAAATGTAAGAGAAAATATGAAACACAAACATATAAATATGCATAAAAATGTTAATGAAGATAAGTTGGCCAGAAGAAGAAAGCACAGTGGAAACGTGTATGTGTGGGGCGCCCACCCGCCAACACGGACCTCGCGGCGGGATGCCCGATCTTGGGTTCCAGCAGAACCACACTGCCCCCTGGTGGTAGTCTTGGGTCCTCAAACCAGGCAGGTTCTTACCGGTCTCTTAACTCTTTTCTCCAAGGTTGTCCTCTTCTGGTTGGAAAAGATAACGCAAAATGAATTCCTTGACAAGGTTTGAAAATCCAAGCAGTTCTGGGTAGTGTTACAATCTAGTAAGCACCGAATAACCGAGCAATGTCTTAGAGTAAGAGCCGCTGTAGAACGGCAGACACACCCCGTTCATGTCATCAAATAAATGTGAGCTGAGTGTGCAAGGTGCCAGGCCCCAGGAATATGGCAGAGGATAGAACCAACTGAAATCTGTCTTCGTAGAATGTATGTTCTCTCAGGGTAAGGAAGGACAGGGAAAATGGACGCCTCTCTACCTCAGTTCATCTCATAATCACAGTGTTAGCACTGTGGGGAGAAGCTTACATCAGAAAACATAGCAACCGGGCATGGTGGCGCACCCCTGTGATCTCAGCACTTGGGAGGCTGAGGCAGGAGGATTGCCGCGGGTTCAAGGCCAGCCTCAGCTACATAGTGAGTTCAGGCCCAGCCTGAACTACAAAAGGTGACCCTCACTCAAACAAACAAACAAACAAAACTACCATATTAGCTGGGGATTTAGCTCAGCGGTGCTGCCACCTGTCTACCAAGTGCAAGGTCCCGAGTTTGATCCCGGTCCAAAAAAAAAGCATATTAAACCAGATATATAAATGGGCGGGCTGGGTGTGTAACTCAAGGGTAGAGCACTTGTCTAGTATGCAAAAGGCCCTGGGCTCGCTTCCCAGCACCAGAAAAAAGATGCCCCATTCCCCCCCACCAAAATTTAAAAATCTACAAAGCAACATTATATTAAGGTATATCACAGGAATATGCAAAGTACACATGTTGAACAACCAGGTCCCCGAAAGAGAGAATAGTGATCTGTAGCATTTGCTGATTTTTATCATATGAACACTCCTATCATGGTTGACTGCAAGCTACCAATAGTTTAACATCCAGCTCTCGTAATTCCTGCAATGTTCATGTCAGCGTTGGGAGCCCGTGCAGGTGGCTGCAGCGCACCGCCGCAGGGAGATCAGTAAGGCTGGGAGCGGGACAGTTTGTCCACAGCACCGAGGCAAGGGCTGGTGCTCGGACAGAGCTGCTGGCGGGTGAGGTGGAAGGTGGTGGAAAGTTCAGAAAATTCTCTTCCGTTTTCCTAGTGAAACAGGAAGTAAGGTCACCAGCTGAGAATAAATTTAAGGAGCCGAAAGGCTTCAAATTTTAAAAGAGAGAAATAAAATAGTTACCTAGAAGACAGTAAATAAGTTAGGGAAATATATCGTTGGGCAATGTTAAGGTTAGTGATCAAAAACGTTACAAGAGAAGGGTTGGCATAATTGAAATGTTTTCCTGCCACATTTAGCCACATGGGTGCAAGCTCTAAGATGGACACTAGATTTTATCAGAGATAGGGAAAATTGTGGGGGTCAATAGATTGTCATTAATGAGATCAAAAGTTTGATGAAATCACACTGCTAGAAGAAATGGGGTAAATGGAGGTCAGAACATGGACTGTTTGAATTGAAATGAAGGTGGAAAATGGGTGTGGTTTGCACACGCCTGTAATCCCAGCACTTGGGAGGCTGAGGCAGGAGGATCACTACAAATTTGAGACCAGCCTGAGCTATATAGTGAGTTCAAGGCCAGCCTGAAGCACACAGCAATATCCCGTCTTTAAAAAAAGGACCCAGGTTCAATCCCCAGCACCACAAGGGGGTTAAAAACTCCAGACATTGCCAAATGTCCTTTGGGAAGGGGGTCAAAATCATCTTCAGTTGAGAAACTTTAGGCTAGAGAAGAAGGTGAAGGAAGCATTCAGGAGGGCATTTAGGACATGGTTAACCATGAGTCTCAAAGGCACAGTGAAGAAGCTAGGAATAAATACAAGCTGAGCACCCATAAAATGGTATCAGTACAGCAGCAAGCAGAGCTAAACCAGCCCAGCCAACATGTTTAAAGAGGCAGTGGATTTTCTGTTTTCTGGAACGGTACTTCTGCTTCTAAGATTGTTTGGTTGTTTCCTTCCTGCTGTCCTTCCTTCCTTTTTTTCTTTCAATTCCACATGTAAGTGAGATCATGAAATATTTTTCTTTCTGTGTATTATTTCACTTAGCTTACTGTCCTTCAGGCCATTCTGGATTGTGGCAAATGAAAGGATCTCCTTTTTTTAAAGACTGAATAATATTCCACAATATTTACCTATTGATTTCATATCTTGACTATTGTGAATAATACTGTAATGAACATAGGAGTGTGGGGGCTGGGGATTTAGCTCAGTGGTTTCACCGCCTGCTGCACAAGTGCAAAGACCTGAGTTCGATCCCCGATACCAAAAAAAAAGAAGAAAGAAAGAAAATAGGAGTGTGGTGGTGGTGGTGGTGGTGGTGGTTGTTGTTGTTGTTGTTGTTGTTTGAGTCAGGATCTCCCTATGTGCTTCAGGCTGGTTTTGAACTCACTATGTAACCCAGGCTGGCCTTGAACTCATAGCAATCCTTCTGCCTCAACTTCTCAAGTGCTGGGATTACAGGCATGCGCCACCATGCCCAGCGAGAGTCCAGATATCTTTACAAGGTTGCCTTCATTTCCTCTGAGTATATACTCAACAAAAGGATTGCTGGGTCATGAGGTAATTCTATTTTTAACCTCTTTAGAAGCCTTCACACTGTTTTGTGTAGTGACTGTACACAGAGACCTTCCCAACAGTGTACAAAGGCTCTCTTTTTCCCACAACCTCATCAACACATATTTCTTCTTCTTTTTTTTTTTTTTTAACCTGTGGTTCTTTGGTTTATTTTTCAATGCTTAGTTATCTGTAACATGTTGTCAAAATTGGTTACATCCATTCTGGATAGACTCAGGCTTCAGGCTGTACTAACTGTTTACAACACTAAAAATATATGTACATTTCCTTATCCTGATTGGCTCATATGAAGAATTCCAAACACAACCTCAGCAATCTCATAATTATGGCGGTGCCTCTTTACTTTTCTTAAAACACATTATGCAAATTTGTGAAAGTATATTCTATTCCTTAAAAAAACAAAACAAAACAAAACTGGGCCGGGGATTTAGCTCAGTGGTTCTGCCGCCTGCCCTGCAGGCGCAAGGACCTGAGTTCGATCCCCGGTACCAAAAAAAAAAACTGGAAGCAATGGCAGTTTTATAGAAATAGTCCATAGCAAAACCTGGAGTGCTTTATCTAGCCAGAACTTAGGATAAAGCAAGTTTTCAGACATATCTCTTGCTTCTGAGAACCGTCATCCTAATTTGTCAGGTGACGCTGTGGTTTGGATTTGCATTTCTTCGATACTTAATGGCCTTGAGCACCATTTCACATACCTGTTGGCCCTTTTTTTTTGTTGTCCAGGATTGAATATAGGTCTTATGCAGGCTATCACATGTCCTGTCGTTGAGCTGTACCCCTACCCTGTTAGTCATTTTTGTGTCTTCTTTGATGAAATGTCTATTTAAGTCTTTTACCCTTTTTTTAAAAAAAACTGAATTGTTTTTCTGCCATCAAGTTGCATAAGTTTAAAGTTGCTTTCCTTGATGTCACCATTGCCCTGGATAAATTAATAGACCTGGCTATTCCTGTAGCTCTTAAGATTTAAGGTTCATAAAACTGCTATACAGATACAATGCCATCCTGATTGAAATCCCAACAGTATATTTCACAGAACTAGAGAAAATAATCCAAAAATTCATTTGGACCAGAAGAGACCTAGAATAGCAAAACCAATTCTAGGCAACAGAGACATGGCAGGGGGTATCACAATCCCCAACTTGAAACTATACTACAAAGCCACTATGATAAAAACAATGTAGTACTGGCAAAGAAACAGACCCGAGGATCAGGAGAATAGATTAGAAGATGCAGAAATAATTCCAGACCCACTCATCCACCTCATCTTTGACAAAGGAGCCAAACACCCTCACTGGAGGAAAGACACTCTCTTTAATAAATGGTGTTGGATGGGCCAGGGATTTAGCTCAGTGGTTTTGCTGCTTGCTGCACAAGCACAAGGACCCAAGTTCGATCCCCGGTACCAAAAAAAAAAAAAAAATGATGTTGGAAAAACTGGATTTCAACCTGCCAAAGATTAAAGACCCCTATCTTTCACCATGCACTAAACTAAAATTGGAGTGGATTAAAGATTTAAATATTAAAACAGAAACACTAAACTTGCTGGAAGATAAGTTAGTTAGAACTCTTGAAGACATTGGCATAGGAAAAGATTTTATGAACAAATCCTCAGTAGCATGGGAACTAGCACAAAGAAGCAACAACTGGGATTTCATCTTATTAAAAATTTTTAGCATCTATGGGCTGGGGATTTAGCTCAGTGGTTTCACCGCCTGCCTTGCAAGTGCAAGGACCTGAGTTCAAGCCCCAGTAGCAAAAAAAAGCTTCTCCACTGCAAGAGAAACCACCAACAGAGCTGAGAAACAACCTACAATGTGGGGAAAAATTTTATCAGCTGTTCCTCAGACAAAGGACTACTATCTAGAATATATAAAGAACTTAAAAAAATCAGACCCACCAAATATAAAGACCCAATCCAAAAACAGGCATCTAAAATGAACAGACATTTCTCAAAGAAGTAGAAATAGCAAATAAACATATGAAAAAATGTTCAACATTAGTGGTCATTCGAGAGATGCAGATGAAAACAACACTGAGATTCCACCTCACCCCAGAAAGAATGGCTGCTGTCAAGAAATCAACCAGTAACAAATGCTGGCAGGGCTGGGGGAGAAAGGAACCCTTCTCCATTGTTGGTGGGAGTGCAAACTGGTGCATCCACTGTAGAAATCAGTATGGAGATAACTCAAAGAACTAGGATTAGAGGTCCCATTTGACCCAGCTATCCCTCTGCTGGGTATCTTTCCAAAAGAATTAAAAGAATCATACCACAGTGATATGTCCGCACCCATGTTTTTAGCGGCACAGTTTGTAATAGCCAAAACTTGGAAACAGCCCAAATGCCCATCAACTGGAGACTGGATAAAGATGTGGTTTTTCTATAAAATGGAGTACTACTCAGCCATAAAGAACAAGAAACTAGAGACATTTATACCTAAGTGGATTCACGTTGAGGCCATACTCTTAAGTGAAATAAATAGGACACACATGTGTAAATACCAAATAGTTTCTCTGGTGTGAAAAACAAAACGGGTAACTAAGGTTCCAAATGTATAATTGATAATGTGAAATAGGAAGAAAAGGTCTAAAGGAGTAGGAGAAGTGGGAGAGGTAGGGGAAAGGAAAGAAGGGAAGGGCTGGGGATTCAGCTCAGTGGTTCCGGTGCCTGCCGCACAAGCGCAAGGTCCCGAGTTCGATCCCTGGTACCAAAAAAAAAAAAAAAGACAGGAAAGAAGGGAAAAGAAAAAATATGAGAAAATGAGGACAGGGATTTAGCTCAGTGGTTTCACTACCTGCTGCGAAAGCGCAAGGACCTGAGTTTAATCCCCAGTACCAAAAAAAAAAAAAAAAAGAGAGAGAAAAGGAAAAATGGAAACAAAGTCTTTGTAAATAGGGAATGGTGAAAGGGGTGAAGGGAGGGCAGGGGAATGGGGGAAAAATAAGAACCAAGATACATCATGTAAAGGTACAAGATCCCAATGATGAATGTAACTCTATTGTATACCTAAACTGTACCAATAAACTTAATGGACAAAAAAAGATTTAAAGTTCATGTCAGCACAGGTCTAAGTGACAGTGATAAAATTCCATATGATGTTGAGGATTTGAAATATCTAAGAATGTAATCACAGAATTTTCTGGACAGAGCCAGGGATGGTGGCGAAAGCCTGTAATCCTATACAAAAATGTTATGGTAGCTGGGTGTGGTGGTACACACTGCAGTCCCAGCACTCTGAGAGGCTGAAGCAGGAGGATCCCAAGTTGGAGGCCACCCTGGGCTACACAATGAGTTGAAGACCAGCCTGAGCTACATTGTGGGAAGACCCTGTCCAACAACAACAACAACAACAAAGAATTCTGAAAACTGGAACAGGTTCCATAGAAAGAAATTAAGTTTAATCTCATTACCCTATAAAAATAGTGTTGATAGTTTAAAATGCTTTTTGAATAATCAATATATTGACATAGTTCAAAATTCAGAAGAGATGTGAAAGGTTTATGATAAAAAAAGACTCCTTTTACTTAATCTTTTCGGTTTCCCCTTCCCCAACTAAAGACAGATCTCAGCTTTTTCATATCCTTTCCGGGATGTTCTGTGTGTTTACAAGCTAGTATGAATACATAAATAGATTTTTTTAAACTCTGTTACGTTCAGCTGGGGATATAGCTCAGTGGTAAAGCATGTGTTTAGCAAGTGTGAGATTGTGGGTTCAATCTCCAGCCCTGGAAAAACAAAAAAGTGTTTTATTCTACAATACAACCACACCATTACCATATTCAAATAATTATAAATGATATTGGCATAAACTACACAGTTTACAGCTGCTTTTATTTTATATATCAATTTCATCAGTTTTTATAATCAATTTATGTTATTTAACATTTTGCAGCATTTTTTTGTTTGGTTGGTTTGGTTCTGTGGTATTGGGAATTGAACTCAGAGCCTTTGCACTGACCTATGTCACCAGCCGTTTTTAGTTTTTTATTTTGAGACAGGGTCTCACTAAGCCACTAAATTGCCCAGGCTGGGCTTGAATTTGCGATCCTCCTTCCTCAGCCTCCCAGAGTGCTGGGACTGCAGTGTGTACCACCACGCCCAGCTACCATAACATTTTTATATAGGGTCCTTCCATTCTTTGCTCATAGCATGAGATTCAACCTTAGCACTGCAATAAACTGGACAGGAAGCCTAGCATAATAGTTTTATATCCCAGGTAGATTGATTATATGCTCTTTTTCTCAGTTCACTTCTCATAGTAGCTGGGCGTGGTGGCATACCTTGTAATGCCAGCACTCTGGGAGGCTGAGGGAGGAGGATCATAAATTCAAGCCCAGCCTGTGAAATTTAGTGCCTTACTGAAACCCTATCTCAAAATTTTAAAAAATAATAAAAATTCATAGCACTTTAAAAACTGAGACAAACTCGAGGCCAGGGATTTAGCTCAGTGGTTTCGTCGCCTGGTGGGCAAGCACAAGGTCTGAGTTCGATCCCTGGCACCAAAAGAAAAAATTGAGACAAACTCGACACAACATAAAATCCACCTTTTATTTACTTTTTGTTGTTGTTTTTCTTTGTTTGTTTGTCTTTTGAGACAGAGTCTCACTATGTAGTTCAGACTGGGATTGAACTCACTATGTAGGCCAGGCTGGCCTCAAAGCAATCCTCCTGCCTCAGCCTCCTAAATGCTGGAATTACAGATGTGTATCACCATGCCTGACAAAATCTACCATTTTAAACTTTATAATTCAGAGGCTTTTAGTTGTATATCAATTAAGGATGAGGATATACTGTGAGAACATCATCATCAGGCAGTTTCGTCATATGAACAACATACAGTGAGCTTACACAAACATATCTGGCCTAGGTCAATCACTTCACTTCACATGGCCCCTCTCTCTCTCTCTCTCTCTCTCTTTCTGTAGTACTGGTGATTGAACCCAAGGCTTTCACACCAAACTACATCCCCAGTCATTTTTTGAAAAGACAGGGTCTCACTAAGTAGCCCAGGCGGCTGTGTGGCCTCTTGATGCAATGAAGTGACAACATAAATTGGAGATGTATGAAGCTGCTGCTGGTGTGACACAGCATACTCTTTCATGGTAGACTTCTTTTTTAATAAGAAGTATACTCTAAGATAATAATAGTTATAGTATACTAAATGAACAAATCAGTAACATAATCATTTATTTCCCAGTATTCTATCCTATATAAAATTTAAGTGCTATATTTTTTTCAGAGTGATGCATCACACTCTGATGTTACAATGACTACACCCACCACGAGCCCATAGGAATTTTTGAGCTCCATTATCAACTTCATATATTATAATCTATCATACCTGTGGTCTGTCACTGATTGCACCTTAGTTATGCAGTATAACTGTATATTTGCTATGTTGTACAACCATCACTACAAACTTCGGAAGATTTCCATCACCTTGGAAAGAAATCCTGTACCACAGCCTTCGGTCCCAATTCTGCCCCCAGCCCTCACCCACTGATAATTCTTACCTACTTTCTCTATGCGTGTGTCTTGTCCTGACAGTCATACAACAAAATCACACAATCCTGAGCCCCATGTGTCTGCTTTCTTTCACTGAGCATAATGTTTTCAAGGTTCACCCACAGTGTACTATGCTACAGCACTTCATTCTTTTTTAAAGAATGAAGAAAACTCAACTGTATGGATACACCTCATTTTTAGCCCATTCATCAGCTGATGTGCATTTGTGTTGTTTCTACTTTTTGGTTAGTATGAATAACACTGCTACAAACATTCATGTACACATTTTTGTGTGAACGTATGTTTTCAATTCTCTCCCTTGCATACCTAAGAACAGAACTGCTGTGTCAGGTGGTAATTCTGTGTCGAATTTTTTGAGGAATTACCAAACTGTTTTCCAGAGGCTGGAACAGTTTATATTCCCACCGTCAATATATAAAAGTTCCAATTTCTCCACATCCTTGTCCACACTTGCTATTTTCTGGTGTTTTGAATATTATTATTATAGCCATCCTGTTAGATGTGAGGTAGAATTTCACTTTGCTATTGATTTGTATGTTCCTCTGACTGGTAATATTGAGCATCTCTTCTTGTGTTTATTGATAGTTGCTTATTCTCAGGGAGTACTTTTCAAGACCCCCAGTGGTTCCCTGAAACCACAGAAAGTACCGAACCTCGTATATACTGTATTTTTCCTACAAATAAATACCTATGGTTAAGTTTAATTTATAAATTAAGTGCAATAAGAGAGCAACAATATTAAGACAATTATAACTATACTATATTAAAAGATACATGAATGTGATCAATTTGTCCTGAGATATCCTATTATACTGTAGTTACCCTTCTTGTGATGACTACGCTGGTGCCCACACGATGAGATGAAGTAAATGGATGATGTAGGCACTGCAATGTAGCATTAGCCTATTACTTAAAGGTTACATAAGCATCAGCAATGCCATACTGCAGAAATAGATCCCACAGTGATGGATCTGCAAGGGTTACTAAGTGAGTAACAGACAGGTAACATACACAAGGAGCATACTGTTCACTGGAAAGAGGGATGATTCACATTCAGGCAGGACACAGCCAGATGGTAGAAGTTTTCATCAGACTACCTGGAGTAGCACACAATTTAAAACTTATGTATTGCTTATTGCTGGAACAATCTATTTCATATTTTTGTTTTTTGTTTTTTGGTTTTTTTGGTACTGGGGATTGAACTTGGGTCCTTGCACTTGCGAGGCAGGCGGCGGAACCACTGAGCTAAATCCCCGGCCCTTATTTCGTATTTTTGGATCTTGGTTGGCCACAAGTAACTGGAACCATGAAATGAGAAACTGCAGGCAAGAAGAAACTCCTTGGTGGGCTTGGTGGCACACCCCTGTAATCCCAAGACTCAGGAGGCTGAGGCAGGAGTATTACCAGGAGTTGGAAGCCAACCTGGGCAACATAGTGAGTTCAAAGTCAGCCTGAATTACATAAAAAATATATTTTTAAAAGAAAAATAAAGGTGCTGTCTCCAGGAGCCAAAGGGGAGGGGAGGGGAGGCGAGGAGGTGTTGGAACGCAGAACCAAGCCCAGGGGAGGCAGGAATGAGGGGAAGAGGCGAGAAGGGGAAGGAGGAGGACCCTGCAGGCTGGATGGCTGGTGGCCAGTCGGCAGAGACCAGGCCTGCCAGGTCACCGTCAAGACCCCCAAGGACAAGGGTCGCTTTGGTCAGAGTTGAGAGAGAAAAATCTCCCGGAGGTTTAAGGCTCAGCAGAATCAGCTGGTCCTGATCTGAGTCTGAACCTGATCAGCTGGTCCTGATCTGATTCTGAACCTGATCAGCTGGTCCTGATCTTCGCAAGCAAGATCCTCAAGGATAGAGACACCCCAAACCAATCTGGGGTCAAGGACAGGCTCACTGTCCATCTGGTCATCGAGACCCCACAGAGGACTCAAGATCCAACTGCTGCCAGCACTTCTTCCCCCTCCATTCCTGGCCCTGCCTCAGAGCCCTCCAGCATGCCTGCTTCACCTGTCACCCCATCCAGCCTTCCACCTGTGGCAGTACCACTCTGGAGGTGCTTCTGCACCTATTCTCTCTGGCCTGGGGGAATCCTGGGGCTGGGCAGCCTGGGCCTTGCAAGGGTCTGCCAACTTCGTGGAGCTCCAGCAGCAGATGCAGAGGCAGCTGATGCTTAACCCTGCGATGCTGTAACAGACCATGGAGAACCCCTTGGTCCAGGATATGACGCCTAACCCTGACCTCATGTGCCACATGCTCACACCTCCGGTCAGAGCAGCTGATGCGGAACCAGGATAGGTGCTGAGCAATCCTGAGCGCATCCCCAGCGGGTATAATTCCCCTGCCCATGCACATGGACATGCGGGAGCCCATGTTCAGTGCTGCCCTGGATCAGTTCAGCAACAATCCTTTCTCGTCCCTGGCCAGGAACCCCGATAGCACATCTCCCCAACCCCTGCAGACCGAGAGCCCCTCCCTCACTCCTGGGGCTCCTTGCCCCCACCTCCCAGGCCCCTGTGTCTGGTAGGGAGGACACCAGAGGATCAGGGACCAGCCAGGTGCACCCAACATTCTCCAACCCCTTTGGGACCGATGCGGCTAGCATGAGGTGGAGGATATTCAACAGCCCAGACATGCATGGACAACATGATGTAGAGGCTGGCCCAGACCCCTAACTTTACTGCTCAGATGCTAGTGACTGTGCCGCTCTTCACAGAGAACCCCTAAGTGCAGGAGCGAGCAGCTCTGCCTGTCTTCCTACAGCAGATGCAGAACATGGAGTCAACTGTCCATCCTCACCAATCCCCCGTGCCAAGCGGGCGTTACTACAGAACAACAGGGACTGCAGACTCTAAAGACTGAGGCTGGTGGGCTGGTCCCCAGTCCTGGCTTCTTCAGGGTGTCCTGGACCCCAGCACCCTGGGCAGGCAGCAACTCTGGGTGTGCATCTGAGGCCCCCACCTCCTTGAAAGCCACAGCAGCCACATCTCCTACGGGGGCTTCCAGTACCCAGCTCATGCAGTGGATGATCCAGCTTTGGGCTGGAAGTAGAAACTCACAGGTACAGACACCAAAAGTAAGATTTCAGTGGAAACTGGAGCAGCTCAACTCCATGGGATGCATCCGTTGTGAGGCCAACCTGCAGGCCATGATTGCCACAGGAGGGGACATCAATGCAGCTATCGAGATTCCTGGGCTCCCAGCTCTCCTAATTCCTTGCCCCATGCCTCCTGCTTCTCCTGGACTTAGTGCCAGACTTTGGTGCCTCTGTTACCCCAACCCTTGCACCCTGTCCCTCTGCCTTCTTCCTTGTCCTCTCCAAGCAGCAGGTGATCTTAGAGGTGTGCGTCCCAGCCCTGTAGCTCTGAGAATTTCAGTTTTACTGCTGTCTCTTAACAGAATATTCTCCGCTGGTCCTCCCTGAGCAGAGCTCTTCAGACTATTTTCACAGCTCTGCTGATTGCCCCACCTCCTTGCTCACAACCACCTTTGTAATCTTCAGACTTCTCAGTGGGCCTGCAGCATCAAAGAAGGACTAACTGGAACGGTCTTCCATCAGTACCACCAGGGCTTAGCTTGTCCTATGTGTATTTTGATAACTCACTTCCTTCCCGCCTCCTCTCTACCCCAGCCCAACAGGCTAGAATGCTGCACTGTGAAGGGGAGGGCCAGGTGGCCACAGGCTGTGGTTTTTCCTCAACTTCTATTCCAGTTACTGTGCTTCATCCAGCATTTTCTCACAGTCTCTGTTGGGCTTCCAGGAAAAGCTGGGAGATGCCTGTTCTCCTTGTCCGAAGGGGAAACTGAAACATAGAACTCTGGACAGGAATTAACAGGCCTCAGGCCAGCCCAGTATAGACTGGTGTGCAAGAGGAGGGACTGAGATTTCTTGGAGGAAGGGAATGGGCAAGACAGCCTGATCCAAAAGCTTGGGGCTGGAATTCACAGCTGGGGTATGGAAGCTCTCGTAGCTCTTTCGTAATTCTCTCAGGAGAACTCAGGCCTGGCCTGGCACAGGAGTGATATAGAGCCTGACAGAATCTGGATTGAAGAAAGAGGTTCCCTGAAACTAAGCAGTTTGACCCACAAGGAGTCACGGCTCCACTTCCTCAAAGCACATGCATGGGTCTGTTTCTGGTCTCTCTCACCAGAACAAGTAGGTCAAAGGGCCAGTCTAGCTCGGGAATACGTACATCCAGGAGAAGTAGGAACTAGGTTCCCTGAGCCTCTGGAGACTGCGCAGCTGGAAAGCAGTGTCGGACCCCTTCTGTAGCTGTCGGGCTGCAACTGGCACCCTTACTTCCTGTCACTGCTTTGGGAAAAAGCAGAAGGGCTTCTCCCTCCAGAGTTGTTGGCCTTTCAGTTCTTCACTGTTTCCTTCCAGGCCAGAAAGTGTTTTGTTTATTTGGATTTTTTTGTGTGGTGCTGGAGACTGACCCAAGGTTTCGCACACGCTAGGTAAGTGCTGTACTGCTGAGCTACATGTCCAGCACAGAGAGTTCTCTTTGAGAAAGGAGAAGGAAGAGTGGAAATGATGCTGTTAATCTGGAACTGGGCATGCTCTGTTCTAGCACAGAGGGGGCTCTCGTTACCCCTCCCTCTGCTGCATGGGCCTGCTCTTTGAGGACTCCTGGCTGATGACAGGCGGAGGTAAGAGGAATGGGTTCTGCCATGAGTGGGAAAGGATCCCAAGCATCCAGAGAAGATGTCTGCCCTTTCCCTCCTGACCTCCCCCAAGTCCTACCCTGGCCTTTGTAAATACATGGTGTGATGTTTTTTAAAAAGTAAATAAAATTAATTAAGTAAATAAAATAGGCTGTGAATGTAGCTCAGAGCAAAGGCCTTGGGTTCAATACCCAGTACCAAAAAAAAAAAAAAAGGAGAGGACAACTATATGTCAGTTTCCCGGTTTAATGATTATACTGTGGTTACATGAAACATTCAAACTTGGGAAAGCTGGGTGAAGAAAAATATTTTTACAACTTGTATTATATATATTTTAAGACAGGGTCTCTCTATGTAGCCCAGGCTAGCCTTGAACTCACTATGTGGTCCAAGCCGGCCTCCAATTCACAGCAACCCTCCTGCCTCAGCCTCCTGAGTGCTGAGATTACAGCTGTGCACCACCAAGTCCGGCTATGGAAAATTTCTAATACACAAAAATAGAATAATAAACCTTTTGTACCCATTACCCAGTTTTAACAACTAGTATTCTCCCCATAATTACACTGTTTATTTATTTATTTTTTGTACCAGGGAACAAACTCAGGACCTTGCACTTTCGAGGCAGGCACGGTGCCACTGCGCTAAATCCCTGCCATCCCTAGAATAATTTAAAGCAAATCTCAGATGTTGGATTGCAGGGTGAAGTTTTTCTAGCTCTAAACATAGCTCTAAACATCATTATCACACCTAATAAAATTAACAGTTCTTAAATAACATTGAATTCCCAGCTCTTATGCAAATTTTGCTCATTGTCTCAAAAGTTTGAATCAAGATCATAAACACTGACAATGTACTTTAAGACTCTTAGTACATAATAGTCCAACCTGTTCCCATCCTTGATTGTAACTGGTGCAGAAATTAGGTTATCTGTCCCATGGAAGTTGATTATGTCCTCTTGGTGTTTTTCTTATTTGCAATTCCACTTAACTGTTGGTTAAATGTCTCAATTAGCCTTGAGATCAATTTGAGGGACCAAGACTACTTCATAGGAGGTACTTGGTGTTTTCTATTGCATCATCGCATGCAGTGTTTCACGTCTAGTTGTCTCATTTTTCTTTTTCAGTACTGGGGATTGAACCCAGGGCCTTCACACTGAGCTTTATCCCCATCTATATTTCCATTTTTAAACTTTGAGACAGAGTCTTACTAAATCACTAAATTCCCTGGACTGGGCTAGAATTTTCAATCCTCCTGCCTCAGCCTCCCAGAAAGGTGGAGGCTTGTGTCCTGCTTAACCAAAGTGGTCTCACTTTTAATGTACTAAGATTGACCAGAGGTGTGCATAACATGAACCTGATGCCTTTTTCTCTTTTTTTGTTTTGTTTTGTTACCAGGGATTGAACTCGGGACCTTGTGCTTGCAAGGCAGGTGCTGGAACCACTGAGCTAAATCCCCACCCCCCACCCCCTTTTCTTTTTAAAAAACAGATGTCATATATGTTTAAAAATAATAGACATTGGGCCGGGGATTTAGCTCAGTGGTTCTGGCGCCTGCCTAGAAAGCGCAAGGTCCCGAGTTCTATTCCCGGTACCAAAAAAAAAAAAACCTAAAAATAACAGACATAGTTAAATGTTGAAATTTTACCCAGGGGTAGCAATCTTCCCAATAATGCTCCGTTAACTTTCATAACATTGAACTATAGTTGAAGGACATGTCACCTTTATCATCACAAAGCATTATGGGAGCAAGACTGAAAAGTAGTATTTAAAATTGCATTACACAGCTGAGCACAGTGGTGCATGCCTATAATCCTAGCACTTGGGAGGCTGAGGCAGGAGGATCCCTCGAGTTTGAAGCCAGCACCGGCCAAGGCCAGCCTGAACTACATATCGAGACTGTCTGGGGGAGGAAAAACAATTGCATTACACAAAACCCAGCACGTTGGTGCATGCCTGTAATACTATCATTGTGAGAGACTTAGGCTGGAAGATCCATAGTTCAAACTCAGTCTGGGGAATTTAGAGGTTTAGCGAGACCCTGTCACAAAATAAATTTTTTAAAAGGGGCTGAGGTGTACTTCAGTGCAAAAAAGCCTTGGGTTCCTTCCCCGGTACAAAAAAAAATTTTTTTTCTTGCATTATCTAAGCTCAAAGTCATCTCAGAAATTATAACTATGATTGGGATTCGAGTGGGTAGATTTCAGAGGTTTTGTCTAAACTGTTTTAAGGAAATACCTATTTAAACTAGTCGAGATGGGAGTGTGGCTCACGCCTGTAATCCCATCAGTGGAGATGCTGAGGCAGAAGGATTTTGAGTTCAAGGCCAGCCTGAGCTACATAGGGAGTTCCAGCCCAGGTTGGCTACTCGAGATTCTCACAGAGAGGGGGGTTGGGGGGAGAAGTGTGGTTTTCACTACTACTCCATCTGTGCGCGTTACTTCGATGCCATTACAAAGGACAAATGTTGAAGAAAATAGTCTGCTGAAAACATCCAAAAATAAAAGCCTATTCATTACACTTCCAGTATTTCTGTTCCCTTACACGAGCATCCACGTGGACAATATTTAAAGGGGCAAAGGTCATTAAAAGCTCCTCTGATGACCGAAACTTCAAAAGGGTTGACGCGTTAGAGGCTGGTCTGAGCTCCGCGGTCATCGCTGCGGAGCGGCTCTGAGGAGCCCAAGCTCCGGGTGCGCCTGGCCCGGCGAACACAAAGCTCGGGGGCGGGGCCTCGTGGCGTCAGAGAGAGGCCCGCCCCCTTACGTCGTGCACTGGAGAAGCCAGAGGGTTTCTGGCGGCGCCGGCGCCATTTTGACGGAGCTTGCGACCGAGTGGGAGTGGAGTGGAGCGGCAGTTGTTGCCGACTCTTTCCTGCTCCCCAAGGTCCAGTCAGCGGGGTTATTAGGCCGTCGGCCCTCGAGCCGAGACTTGTCGCTTACTTAGTTCTGGGGAACGCCTGGCCGACATGAGTGATGTAGAGGAGAACAACTTCGAGGGCAGAGTGAGTACAAAGCCGCGGGAGACGTCTTCGGCGGCGGCCGGATGCCCGGGGTTCCACCCGGACGAGCGCGGTTGGGGGTTGCGGGGAGTCCTGCGGGGCCCGCGGGAACAACCTCCGGAGCCATCGCGATTTCTTCCTCGCATCCCAAGATGGCTTCTGGGTTCCACTGCTTCCCCAGGCGCTACGAATAACCCTCCGCCCCCTTTTTTGGAGGCTGACTGGTACCTGGACTCCGGTCTCCTCGGTCCCTCCCGGTCCCCGCCCCGAGGCTTCCCTGTCTCGGTTCCGAGGTGTGGGTCCCCGTCGCGGTGGGGCGGGAGGCGGCGGCCGGACGGTGGTAGGTGCTGACTGCGGCGGCGTTGCTGCGACCCCCGAGCTGCGCAGAGGGTGTCGGGGTCCCCGCGAGCGGGGCTGTCGCCTGGGCGGGAGCAGCTGGCGTGGGACTAGCTGGGGCCTGTGTCTCCTTGGCTCTCTGTTGCAGTGAGCGGCCGCGTCTCTGTTGGAACCGGCGGCGTTGCGTCTATACAGGGCGAAAGCCTTGAGGTTGAAGGTGGGACGAGCCCAGTGAAGTGGTTAGTGACGACCGCACCGACCCTTAAGCGTCCTTAAGACGTGAGCTGTGAGGGAAAAGCACCTGAGGAGCCCTTCTCTCTTGTGTCCCTTTCCCTTTCCTTTCCCTTCAAAATGAATGTGGAAATGGTGTAACGCCTGATTTTTCTAATTCCTTGATGTTGGATTTTTTTCTCTTTATATATCTTAACTTCCAATGCTTTCCTTCCTGTGACTTTTCATCTAAAAGCAGACCACGCCTTTACAGGTTTTTACAGTTTAAAAAAATCTTTTAAGGCATTTTCTGTCTTACTTTAGTCTTACATAATTGAACAAATTTCATGGCTCAGTCTTAAAAATATCTAGTCGGTTTATACTACTCTTAAAAGTTTACCTAAAAATTACAGGTACTTTGACCATTTCTCATCCCACCCCTCTCCCTCAGGAAAGAGGGCTCAGGCGAAAGTTTTCATTATTGGGAGTCGGATAAATAAAAACATCCAAAAGAATGTGTTATCCTCGACCTACACGTCCTAGAACGTTATGGGTGTTTTGGGCTTTAGTTTTGAAGTTACTCTCATAGTGGAAATTGATGGTAGTGAGTTAGTGTGAAACCCTGAAAAGAAAACAAAAGCGCCATGCAAAACGTTCCGGCTGTTTGGGTAGTCACCGGGGAAACTCAAAACACTTGAGGGGTATGATGGAGGGTATCAATTTGTCCTCTTTGGAAGTTCGTATTGCGAACACCTGAGATCCTTCGGTCAAACTAGTGGGATAGAAGCCAAAAAAAAAAAATGCTGCCTTTAAGATTGGATTTTTAAAATAAATTTGGAGCATGGATTTAGTTGAACCTGCTCATTTTATTTTTTAGGATTGTGTTCTGATTGTCCCAATGAAATCTTTAAGATCATGTCCTAAAATACTTGGTGGAAGTTGTGTTTCTTGCTTTGAAAATGTTTAGATATAAAAAGAAATTTTTTTTCTTTTTGGTACCAGGGATCGAACTAGGGACCTTGTCCTTGCGAGGCAGGCGGTGGAACCTGAGCTAAGTCCCCAGTCCTGAAAGAATTTGTTTTTCTAGCCATTCGTTTTTATTTCAATTTAACATAAAAGCTCTTCTTGGTTAATGTTTGGTTTGTAGGATGTAGACTGCTAGAGGGACTTGGATTCCTTTAGTTCCTTTAATTTCACATCTAGTGTGAAGGAAGTTAGTTCTAGGTAATTGTCACCAAGAAAGTATCATACAAGATTCCCACCTATTTTTAAAATGTGTTTAAGCATTACCAACTTATTTCATAAAAAGGGGATTACCTTTTTTCACTTGTCATAAGTATTTTTTTGTGGGTGCTACCCAAGTGTATTTTAATGTAAATTAAATCAGCAGATTGAATAATTAATACTTCAGGGCTTACCTGTTTTTTAGGTTCAGGTATTTGTCTTGCTTTGTAATTGGTTAAGGAAATAGAAGAACACTAGAAGCTTTTTTGGAGGTGAACTTTTATGTATTTCTTATACGATTTAACAGTCACTAGTGCATTTGGTTTTTAAAATACAGTGACCTTTTTCTGCTGGCCATAAACCAGCATTTTATGTAACCCATAAGATGTATTTTTATGTAATACAGCCTCTGTGCTCTTGTATTTGTATCAAAAGATGTCTAAAGGTAACGTAGGTTCATAAAAAGATTTTCAAGTACTATGTGTTGAGTTGTTTAAGTAGTTATGCTTCCAGTTTATTTTTACTAAAACAGATTAGCTGGGTGTGGTGGTGCACACCTGTAATCCCAGCACTTGGGAGACTGAAGCAGGAGGATTGCTGCAAGTTTGAGGCCAGCCCCAGCTACATATTGAGTTCAGTGTCAGCCTGAACTGCATATTGAGACCCTGTCTCAAAAAAAAAACAAAAAACCATAGAACATTGACAAGTCATTAATCAAATGTTAGGGCTACCAGAAGTGTTTGTGGAGATTAACAAACTAGTTTCTGGGTTATTAACTCTGTAGGAACTCTTCAGTGAGAAGGTTGTTTCTAATATATTTGTTTGTTTGTTTGTTTATTTTGGTACCGGGGATTGAACTCGGGACCTTGGGCTTTCGAGGCAGGCAGTGGAACCACTGAAGTAAATCCCCGGCCCATGTTTTTAATATATTAAGTTGGCACTTGAACTACAGTATCTTTTAGCTGTAATATATAATGGGGTGCGTGTGAATACCATCTCAGAAAGAGTATTTAGAATTAAATGGAAACATTATACAGGCCATGAAAGAAACAGCATTGATTTTTTTTTTTTGGCCAGGGATTAAACTCAGGACCTTGCACTTTTGAGACAGGTGGGGGAACCACTGAGCTAAATCCCGGGCCCCGAAACAGCATTAATATTAATAATGCCTCCTTCACAGCATTTTAGACTCTTATCACTTCCAATATCTTTGATACATTTTCTAACTTACATCTCATGATAATCTTGCAATTTAGAAATTTAAGTACTGAGACCCAGAAAACCATATAGCTAGAATCTGAAGCAAGTTCTAGTCCACACTATGCTGTATGTGGTTTTATTTACCTTGGTGAGGAAAGAGCACAATGCTCTTGTGTCTCAGAGCCATTAATGGAATTAGCTAAAAGCAGTTACCAAAGCTTACTTTTCCATTTTAATGTCTCTTCCATTTTGAATACTAAACTAAAAGAACTTAAGGAAAGAAAAGATAATTGGCCGAATTCTGTTTTAGGTAAGATGAGGTAAAACTCACTGGTTGAGTTTCAAGGACTAGCTATAGCTAGGGATGTTTTTTGTTTTGGCTAGGTGTTCTAAGCAGTTTGGGACACATACCAAGTTAACAAATACCTTAAGTGGAAATGTCCTTTGGAGCTGGGGATAAATTGGGCACTTGTGTGTTTTGTGTGTCATCTTCAAAAGGTAATTGTTGCCAGGCGTAGTGGCGGACACCTGTAGTCCCATCCCTTGGGAGGTTGAGGCAGGAGGATAACTGAGTTTAAGGCCAGCCTAACAGTGAGACTATGTGTTAAAAAAATTTTTTTGTTTTGCTTCATACAGCTTCAGCTAAAATGAAGATTTTGATCTCAAAACCTTTTATAAAAAGAGTAAGGAGAGTGAAAATTAAGCTTTGTAATGGGCTTTGTTGTGCTGCTGCTGCTTGTCTCCTTTGCAAAGCTTGTTGAAGCTTCTTGAATGGATGGAATATTTTTAAAAGACTTAAGAGTGGTAGCAGGTGCTTGTAATCCCCAGCACTCAGGAAGGCTGTGGCAGGGGGATCATAAGTTTTCCATCTTGGACACCTTACTGACTCAGCAAGACCCTGTCTCAAAATAAAAAATTAAAAGGGTTGGGGATGTAGCTCAGTGCAAAGGCCCTGGGTTCAAACTCCAGTACTGCTCCTCCCAACCCCACAGAACTCCTAAGGGTCCTCGTCTTCCTTAATAGATGATTAGATGATACAAGAAAAGGAGAACAAACACATTGGAACTCAAAGTTGTATGTTGTTAAAGAATAGATGTAATATGGAGCCTATAATCAGAGGCTTGCCTTTATGGAGGCCAGCCTGAACTCCATAATGAGTTCAAGACAAGCCTGGACTACATAGATAGCAAGAACCTGTCTCAAACAAAGAATATGGGAAGATCTTTTTTTTCACATTCTTTGAAATTGGATTTGTTGAGACCCTATCTTTTTTTTTTTTTT
>NW_004624739.1:7115774-7133624 GCF_000247695.1 Heterocephalus glaber
AAAAAAAAAAAAAAAAGTCTTCTTCTATGACAAAAATAAAGCAAAATTTCATAACAAAGAATAAGATTAGTTGGGCCGGGGATTTAGCTCAGTGGTTTCGCCGCCTACTGCGCAAGCACAAGGACCCAAGTTCGATCCCCAGTACCAAAAAGACAATAACATTAGTTAATACTCTGTGTACCATAATCTTAAAATCTTAAAAGAATCTTAAATGAAGAAGTCATAGACAAAAAAGACTTACAAAAATAAAACAAATAGGGCCAGGGATTTAGCTCAGTGGTTTTGCTGCCTGCTGCGCAAGCACAAGGACCAGAATTCAATCCCCAGTACCAAAAAAACCCCAAAAAACAAAAGTAAAACAAATAATTGCACAAAACGTTCTTGTTCAATAAACTAAAAAGACCTAGCGATATAAATGAAACAAATTGGCATATATATTGAAATATTTTTGAAACCACTGAATATATAATTTGGGGACTTATTAGAACTCCCTACTTCTATCTTTTTTTAATGTTTTCTTTAACAGTTAATAGAAACTATGTACAGTAAATTTTTACTGTATTTTACCTAAGATAGCAGCCACAGAAATTTACATAGATTAGAAGGAAGATAGATGATTAAGGAGGGACCAGTCCTGTGGGATATTTTCTCAGAGCTTAAAAGTTAGCTCAGTTGGAAAGGGTTCAGCCTGCCAGAATAAGTGGATGTTAAAAAGAAAAACTAAAATCAGGCCTTTGGGTAGACAACCAGATGCCAGGACCAGCAATATTTTAATAAAGGTACCATTCTTAAACACAGCCCACATCTAGTCATCTATGTAGATTCTTGCCCCTGACTTAGGAAATACCATTCCAAAGATGTCTTCCCCATTAGGCAAAGTCTCAAACATTCATTCAATCCCAGACATAGAGATGACCTCTCCTTGCCCAGAATAGGAAGAAACCTGTGACTTTTGGACATTACTGACCCAGTCTCCTCAATTTTAGTCCTTATTTCCACTTTTAGTTTCTCTCACCAGAGAAACAACGTGGCACTCAACCATGTGTGTCCAATTTATTTCACTTAAGAGTACGGTCTCAAGATCCATTGATTTAGCTATAAATGTCTGAAGCTCATCCTTGTTTATGACAGAGTAGTATTCCATTGTATTAAGAAACCACATCTTTATCCACTTCATGGGCATTTGGGCTGTTTCTTTTTTTAAGGAAAGTAGAGCTTTAACATGTATAAGATGGAAGGGGTGAATGTCAAAGGGACAGACAGAGCAGGAAGGAGAGCTGTAGTGAGTTCAGAGAACAAGAATAAGAATACTTTTTTTCTTAGAAAAGAAAAGGGATGGGGGCTGGGGATTTTGCTCAGTACCATGACTGCCTCGAAAGCACAAGGTTCTGAGTTCGATCCCCCCCAGGGTGGGGGCGTGGGGGATGACAGACTGGGGATATCCTCCAGGGTAGAGAACTTGTTTGATCTCATTATACAAAAAAGGACAGAAGAGCCATGAACAGTCAGGGATCTGTATTTACATCCTTGGAATAATAAGACTGCTAGGCATTTGTTGCAGTTTTGTTGTTGTTGTTTTACCTAAATTTATTTCTCTCAAAGGTCGAGGTCAAGGAGGCATTCTCATAGACGTTACACTCGATCCAGATCCCACTCTCACTCTCACAGAAGACGCTCTCGAAGTAGGTCATACACACCAGAATACCGGCGGCGAAGGAGCAGAAGTCACTCGCCAATGTCTAACCGGAGAAGGCATACAGGAAGCAGAGTATGTGATATAGAAGTTACTTGTTTTTCTCTTTCCTGTGTAGTGATAGCATGATATCTTGCTTCTTGTAGAGTTAGGCCATTGTTTTTTCTTTCTATTTTTGTTTTGTTTTGGTTTTTGGGGTTTTTTGGGAGGTGGGGTTGTTGTTGTTGTTGTTTTTGGTACCAGGGATCAAACTCAGGGCCTTGTGCTTGCAAGACAGGCATGGTGCACGGAACTAAATCCCTGGCCCCTGTTTTTGTTTTTTTGAGACAAGGTCTCACTCACTGAGTAACTCAGGCTGTCCTGAACTCTGTAGCCCAGGCTGGCCTCAAACTTGTGGCAATCCTCTTGCCTCAGCCTCTGGAGT
Source organism: Heterocephalus glaber (assembly GCF_000247695.1). Next base: position 7,117,892 of record NW_004624739.1, read on the forward strand.
GCTGGGGTTAATGGGCATGTGTCACCAGGCCCAGCTATGTTTCTTCTTCTTTTTTTTTTTTTTTGGTACCGGGGATCAAACTTGGGACCTTAAACTTGCGTGCCAGGCGCCGGAACCACTGAGCTAAATACCCAGCCCTCATTTTTGTTTTTTTGTTTAGAGATGGGGTCTTGCTATGTTGCCCAGGCTGGTCCAAACTCCTGAGCTCAAGCTGCCCTCCTGCTTCAGCCACCCAAGTGATTGGGACTACAGGTACACATCACCAGCCCAGCTTAGGTCATTTTTTCAGAAGTGATGTTCCAAAAACTCCTTAATTAACTGCCTTAGCTTTCAGAATTTAAAAATTAAAAAAGGAAAACCTTTTATGCTATAGATGTGCTAATAAAGGAAATGTCATCATCTTAGCAAGCCTATGTAGATTTCATGACACCTATTATTATAAAGGAACTATATTTTCTGAACTTTTGAGTAGGTTAAAAAAATGAATTTGGGGGCCGGGGATTTAGCTCAGTGGTTTCGCCGCCTGCTACACAAGCACAAGGACACGAGTTCAATTCCAAAAAATGAATTTGGGAGAAATGTGGTCCAGGAATTAAAATGAAAAGTATAAACTTGAATGAGAGAACAACATTATAATACATTCAGAGTTTTACCGTCATGGGGAGAAAAGCAAGAAAATAACAAAATATTACCAGATGTGGTAGCAAACACCTGTAATTCCAACACTGGAAGGCTGAGGAAGGGGAGGATCACAGGTTTGAGCCCTCCCTGGATTACTTAATGAGATCTCATCTGAAATTAAAAGGTTCCAAGGGTCTAAGTATAGGTCAGTGGAGACACTGGGTTTAATCCCCAGTACCGCCAAAAAACAAAAACAACTATGTGCTAATTATAGCTAACAAGCTAACATTTTTCTACATCTCTGAGGCAAGCTATCATGTTATAGAATGGAAAAATGAAGTGGGATATGTGATATTAAAGTGCTTTTATTTTAATTTACTAGCTGGCAGAACCCAGGCATTGATAGGCCTCCTGATTCTGTGCCTTTCTGCTGTGCCAATGTGCTTCTCCTACATAGGACTGACATTTACTCTTTTTTTTTGGTACCAGGGATTGAACTCTTGATCTTGCGCTTTCGAGGCAGGCAGCAGAACCACTGAGCTAAATCCCCAGCCCTCAAAAAAAAAAAAAATTTTTAAAGCAGGGACTATGTATGTGGCTCAGTAACAGAGCATGCATAGCATGCTTGAATCCCAGGGATTTAGTTCCCAGTACCACACACACAAAAAAATTATTTCCAAATGACTAGAAATAGTATATATTCTACACAAAGCATTACAGTATTTTATTGTGATTTAGATTTTTCAAAACAAAGTCTCATGGGATGGGGATTTAGCTCAGTGACATTGCACCTACCTGGCAAGCCCAAGGTCCTGAGTTCAGTCCTCATTACCAAGAAAAAAATCAAAGTCTCACTGTGCAGTTCAGGCTGGCCTTGAACTCACTGTGTAGTCCAGGGTGGCCTCACACTTGCAGCAGTCCTCTTGTCTCAGCTTCCTGAGTGCTGGGATTATAGGAATGCACCACCATGGGTGAGTATTCTGGTTTTTTGGGAGTTTGTGTGTGTGTGTGTGTGTATATGATATCAGGGATTGAACTCAGGATCTTGTGCCTGCTAGGCAGGCATGGCACCACTGAGCTATATCCCAAGCCCTATTCTGGTTTAAATTAAGTCTTTTAATTAAACTTTAATAATATCTTTATTCAATAGGCCAATCCAGATCCCAATACTTGTCTTGGAGTGTTTGGCCTCAGTTTGTACACAACAGAGAGAGATCTTCGTGAAGTATTTTCTCGATATGGACCATTGAGTGGTGTCAATGTGGTTTATGATCAGCGAACTGGGCGATCTCGAGGATTTGCTTTTGTGTATTTTGAGAGAATAGATGACTCAAAAGAGGTAAATTTACTTTTATACTTTTTCTGTTGAAATTGTGTGATTTGCATTGCATTGTATTGAATTGCTATTTAACCATTTTCAGGCTGGGGCTATAGCTGAGTGGTAGGGGACTTACATAGCCTAAGTGAGTCCCTCAGTTTAGTCTACTTCACTGCCCCCCCCCCAAAAAGGCTAATTCGTATTTCTGTAAGTATTATTTTCTAACTCAGATTTTAAACCCATCCTCAATCATTGCATTAGAATGGCCACGGTTTCAATTTTTAATTTGAGCTTTCTGGTATAGGTATTTTTTTTTTCCTTCCAGTACGGGGGATCAAACTCAGGACCTTGTGCTTGCCAGGCAGGCACAGCACCACTGAGTTACATTCCTGGCCCTGGTATAGGTATATCCTGAATGAAATCTGGCCTTGTAAAGTGAGCTGTATGTGGTTGAATTAATGGAAAAAGTAAAGTGTGTGTTCACTTTTAAATAAACTATTTTGATGCTTGGGACATGATCAGATAATTCTGTATCTGTAATTAGCTCCTCATGAATAAGTATAGAACATTGTTTTCCTGTTCTTTTATCATTGTGTTGTGTCGTTGAAAATAAAACATGGATTGATACTTGTAACATAAGCAGAAAAAACAAAATTGGTTTAATTAAAACTTTGGAGCTTGGCTTGGTGGTGCATGCTTGTAATCCCAGCATTCGGGAGGCTGAGACAGAAGGATCACCATGAGTTAGTTCAAGGCCAGCATGAACTACGTAGCCAGACTGTCTCAAAAAAAACTTTGGAAATATAAATGATATTTATATCATTGATACTGGCATCTTTCACTAAAAGCCCTACAACACTGCACTGTCCTGAGTGTGGTCTCTCATACCTATAGTCCCACCTACTGTGGAAGCTAAGGCACTAGGATCATTTGAACCTATGAGTTTCAGGCCAGCCTGAGTAACAGTGAGACCCTGTCTGTTCCGGCGCCTTCCTCACAAGCGCAAAGTCCTGAGTTCAATCCCTGGTACCAAAAAAAAAAGAAAGAAAGAAAGGAGGAGGGGGGTCCTGTAGTGTGTATAGGATTGACTCTTCACAGCATGGAATCATCAGGCCCAAAATGTTAATAGCGCAAAGGTTTAGAGAAACCCTGAATAAATCTAACAAAATAATACTTTTGTCTCTAAGTCATTTATATAGCAATCTAACCTCTTAATTCCTCAGTATCTTGACTTTCTTGTTACATACGTGTGATTTGTTTGTTCCTGTCCTGAATTAAAAGGTAAAAGTGGGCCAGGGATTTAGCTCAGTGGTGCCGCCGCCTGCCTCACAAGCACAAGGACCTGAGTTTGATCCCCGGTACCCAAAAAAAAAAAAAGGCAAAAGTATAATTTAGATATATTAGAACATGCCAGGTATGGTGATGCACACCTGTAATCCAAGCACTTTGGAGGCTAAGGCAGGAGGATGACTGAGTTCAGGGCGATCCTGGGCTGCATAGTTGAGACTGTGTCTCCAAAAGGAAAGAAATAATAGAGCCAACTGTGGTAATCTCAGCACTCTGGTAGCTGAAGCAGGAGGATCACAAGATTAACCAACACAGTGGCTGAGTGAGACCCTGACTCAAAGTTTAAAAAAAAAAAAAGGTTAGGGAATGTAGCTCAGAGTGAAGCCTTGGGTTCAGTTGTCCTCTTGGTTTATTTCTGGATAAAATAAGAATGACTACATGGGTTCCAAAAACTGCTTTTAAATATTTCCATTTGCTAAATTATCATTGGATTGTTGTGACGAAGGGCAAAGTGATGGGGACTGTGAGCTCAGGTATAAAGATATTTGGAGCTCACTAGGTGGCGATATGTTACTTAAGTAATGGCTAAACTATAAACTAGTGTAGGCTTGTCAGCTGAACTGCAGTTTCTACTTTGAGTTACCCAGACTGAAATTAGGTACTACTGACCTCAGAATTATACAGGTTTCCCTAAGTTATAAGCTTCCTTGTCTGTGACCATGGCTATTGCCAGTCTTTTTGCCTAGGTTTTCTGAAATGGCTTAACAAGTGTCTACATTGCAAAACCCAAGGCTGTTGACATGCATAAAATGAAGATTGATATGTGTAAATTCATCATGCAAAGTTTGAGAAAAAGGAGCTTAGAATCTCTGATTTTTGAAGTTGCAAATAGAAAGTCTTGATCTTTTAAGAGTACAGCATCTTTTATTTTGAGACAGTCACTAAATTGCCCAGCTGGTCCCAAATTTCAAATCCTTTCTCAGCCTCCTGAGTAGCTGAGATTACAAATCTGTACCCCTGTGACCATCAAGAAGTATAGCCTTGTATCAGAGTTGGTGGGGTTTAAATAGGAATTAGCCAGAGCCAGGTATGGTGGGACACACCTACAGTGCCAGCACTCTGGGAGGCTGAGGCAGGAGCATCACAATTTCAAACCCGTCCCAGCAGTTTAGCAACTTAATTAGATCCTGTCTCAAAATTTTTTTAAAAAGCTGGAATGTAGCTCAGTGTGAAATCCCTGCGTTCAATACCCAGTCGTGAAAAATGGAAGAAGATGGGGGTCGGGGGAGGCACAGTAGCACCACATGTCAGTAATCTCAGCTACTCCAGGGTGTGAGGTTGGAAAAATCACCCCAAAAAGGGCTCCCAGGTGTTGCTCAGTGCTTCCTGGGTTCAGTTCATATATATATCCTTATTGGTTCATTCTCAGCAAGAGGCTAAAAAGTATTGCCTTAAATGTGTGCTTGTATCTCTTCAGTCATTTCTTCTTGGCGAGTTACTGAATCATATCAATGTATTAGACTCCAAACTAAAGAATGGAGTGGGATCAGAACCATAGGTGCAAAATTACGTCAGCAAATCTTTATTAAATACTCTGAAAAGAAAAACAAAACTCTGGGCTGGGTAAATTTAAACATGTTCCAGCCATGCATTGTGGTGCATGCCTATAATCCCAGCACTTCAGAGACTGAGGCAGCAGGATTTCGATGAGTTTGAGGCTAGCCTGAACTATATAGCTGCTAGACCCTGTTTTAAAAAACCAAAAGAAGAAGGCCCAGGGATTTAGCTCAGCGACTTTGAGCCTGCCTTACAAGTGCAAGGTCCTGAGTTCAATTTCTGGTACCCAGGAGGGGGGAGATTAAATATGTTCTAGACAGTGTGGAGGTCCAGAAATGTCTATATAATCCCCTGTATAAGCTGCTCAATTGTCATTTTCAAAATTAAGTTTATTTGGATTACCAATTCTTTGTGTTTAATTTTAAGTAATAATTACTGCAAGGCTAATGAATTATGATATGACTTTCTGTATTTGTTCTCCCTTATAGGCTATGGAAAGGGCAAATGGAATGGAGCTGGATGGTAGAAGAATTCGTGTGGATTATTCTATCACTAAGAGAGCACACACACCTACACCAGGGATCTACATGGGCAGACCAACTCAGTAAGACTTCAGATTTCTTAGGGCTAGGGATGTGGCTCAGTGGTAGAGAGCTTGTCTAGCCATGTGCAAGGTCCTGAGTTCGATCCTCAGCACTGCCTCCCACCCCTTACTATTTCCTGCACTGCCCTCCCTCAGCCCTGCCAGATTTCCTGAGTTAAACTGTAAGAGCCAGAAGTCCACAAGAACGTATGAATATTTGGTCATTGTGGTAATGCATGCCTGTTATCCCAGCACTCGGGAGGCTGAGGCAGGAGGATCACCTTGAGTTTGAGGCCAGCCTGAATTATACAGTGAGACCCTGTCTCAGAAAACCAAAAAAAGGGAGCCAGGAATGTAGCTCAGTGGCACCGAGCCTGCCTGGCAAGGTCCTGTGTTCAATCAGTTGGGAAAAATGTGAATTTTGGATTAATTGGAAGATAAAATGTTTTTTCCAGTAAGAATTAAAATATATTACTAAACATATTATTTGTGTATATGTGTGTGTGTGTGTGTATGTATGTATATGTATATATGATAAAACTGTCACAGTTCATTCCTGGCTCTTCTCTTGGTAGTGTACAAATAGAAAAATTATTGAATAGTAGAAAATTATCATGTACTATTCAAAAATTTATTCTCTTTTCTGTTCTTATGTGACCTGTGAGTCTTCTATACATAGGACAGATTTTATTGATTTTAGTGTTTGTTGTTTATTTTTTGGATTTTTGGTACCAGGGATCAAACTCAGGGCCTTATACTTGCCAGGCAGGCTCAGTACCACTGAGCTAAATCCCCAGCCCACTTTCGTTTAATTTAAAATTTTACTTGACGGATATATGGGTTTGGGCAACAATAGCTTATAGAAAACTAAAATGCGAATGGTGCTCCTTGTGGTTGGGAGTATGGAACACACCAAGCAAAGGGATGTAGAGTTCAGATTCACTGGCATAGGTTTAAACATCAGACTTTGCAGTTGTTTGAGTGCTCACACTCAGTGTAAGATGAGTTAATTCTCCGGCCTGGGATTTAGCTCAGTGTTGCCACCGCCTGCCTCACAAGCACAAGGTCCAGAGTTTGATCTCCGGTACCAAAAAAAAAAAAAAGATGAGTTAATTCTGTTTGGTGTTTGGGTAAGTTACTTCTTTACTTTTGACATTTATTACTTGCCTTTCAGTTAGAGGCATAATTTTAGCATTTGGTACTATTTCCCTCTTTTATTTCATCTCATTGAAACAGTCATGATGATTTGAGTGCTACATTAATAGAAAAACAGTTTACTATAGTTTAGTTTGGAGTGTTTGGTGAAAGCATGTAATGAACAAAGAAGCCAAAGCAGAATACCGTGGAAGTCAGCAAAATAAGATACTTGACATGAAAGGCCTGTTTTATATTTCTTGCCATTTTCTTTTTTTAATTTATTTATTTTTGGGTACCAGGGATAGAACTTGGGTCCTTGTGCCTGCAGAGCAGGCAGTGGAACCACTGAGTTAAATCCCTGGGCCTCTTGCCATTTTTTTTAAGGTTTGTATTAAATGTTCCTGGAAAACAATCATTTGAATTGATGTGTAATTTTTTTGTACTTTTTTGTAGTAGTGGTGGTGGCGGTGGTGGAGGTGGCGGCGGTGGAGGCGGTGGTGGTGGCAGACGTCGAGATTCTTATTATGATAGAGGATATGATCGTGGGTATGACAGATACGAAGACTATGATTACCGGTACAGGTAATGTTTTAACTTGAGGTTTCTGTTTTGGGTTGGATAATAGAAGTATTATTTGGCACTTTAATGTTTGATAAATATAAAAACCTGAATGTTTGAGCGAGGTGTGGTGGCTGGGTAGTAGATACTGGGAGGATCACTTGAGCCCAAAAGTTCAAGGCAGGCCTAAGCAGCATAATGAGACCTCATCCTTAAAAAATAAATAAATAAGTAAAAAAGCTTTGTAGACAGGCATGGTGGCGCATGCCTGTATTCCCAGCACTCCTCTGAGAGGTTGAGGCAGGAGGATCACGAGTTTGAGGCCAGCCTGGGCTACATAGTCCAAGCCCAGCCTGAACTACATAGCAAGACCCTGTCTCAAAAACCTTGATGTTTTAAAAAAAAATTCTGTGTGGGGCAGAGGATGTAGCTCAGCAGCACTGCACCTGCTTGACAAGCGCAAGGTCCTGAGTTTGATCCCCAGTACTAGAGGGAAAAAAATTCTGTGACACAGAGCAGAAGTTTATCTGCATTTGTCAATATTTTGTTGTGTCATGCTTATTTCTAGTACCGTTGGCACACAACTTTCAGCGGTTTTCTTGGGTGCATTATTATTCTGAGTGATGAGAAATTTTTATTTTCATCTGCCTCCCTGGAGTGAGATTATGTGATATATTAAGTAGTCTTGTACTTTTTACAGAAGAAGATCGCCTTCTCCTTACTACAGCCGATACAGATCACGATCAAGATCTCGTTCCTACAGCCCAAGTATGTGAATTTTGCAGCATTAAAACTTCATTTCTAAATTACTTGTTTTAGGATATTTGCTGCTGTTTTGGGATATGTGTTGTGTCTTATGTTATTAGTTAGAAAAACATTGGGCAAGTTAAATAAGTCATTGTAACTTTTTTGTTGCTCTTTCTCTTTCAGGACGCTATTGATAACAGAATGGTTGCAGTTAAGGACTTGTTCCCTCCTAATTTTCTTTCTTTTTCTTTTTCAATTCTGATTTACCCCAAGCTTCTCATCCTTTCTACTCCTTAAAAACTAATTCTTGGTTTTTAGCATATACTTTTTTCAGTTATATTGCTGTTTTCCACCCCTGTTATTATAATATACTTTAATATACTTACAGATGTAATTGTCATTTTGATGACTTAAACACTGAGTAAAAAGAATCCAGTGTTATGCTTTGTAAATGATTTTTTCTTTGCCTTTAGGGAGGATTAACTCCTAGCTAATCATACAAGGGAAACCTTTTTGTCACATATTGTATTAGACATTGTATTAGAGATCTGCATTTATAACGAACTTTTTTTTTTTAAACTTTGTATTGGGGAAGATAGTAACATGAAGTAGTTCAGTCATGTCAAGTTTGTCTGGGGTGGCATGAAACAGTCACATAGTTGAGTGTAGAAAGTTTGAAGCTTCAGAAGAAAATGCTTGTACATTTCTTTTGAAGAGTGTAATTTTCAAACCCTAAAAATTAAGTCACTTTTTAGAGATGAAAAACTTGTGGATGGCTTCAAAACATGTTGTATTTGAAATATATCTGTTAAACTTTACAAACTTAAAGTGTGATTTTTGTGTTAAGATTATTAAAGTTTAAGTATTCCCTTAATCAGTGAAGGACAACCCTTATTTATTACCTAGAGCAATTGTATAATTTGCTATTAAATGGTATTGGCACATTGGTTAAGCAGGCTATTATATAGTATTAGAGTCCTTAGATGATACATGTGGGGAAAGGTCTCCTTTCAAATAAAAGCTCATTTCTTTGAAGATGGGATTGTGTCTTTATTTTAATACAGTAAGACAATAATAACTAAATTGATTTCGGGGAGGAAGGGAAGGTCTCCCTATGTAGTGTAGTTCAGGCTGGCCTTGAACTCGTAATCCTCCTGCCTCAGCCTCAAGTGCTGGGATTATAGGCATGCGCCACCATGCCCAGCCCAGCCATGACTACATTGAGAACCATTTCATACTTCCCCCACAGCTCTACAATACATGTATGAAGTTTCCCATTCTGAGTTCACTTACTCATACTTCATTTTTTTTTCAATATTTTTATTAGACTTAATATGTATAATACTTGTCTTCTTTTTATCTTTCTCCCCCACCCGATACCAGGGATCAAACTCAGGACCTTGAGCTTATGAGGCAGGTGCAGTGCCACTGAGCTAGATCCCTCGCTCCTTTTCAATCTTTAAAAACACCCCCAACCTTTTTTGTTTTTGTAAATAAAGTTGCAAATGCTGAGAATATTCACTACCAGCATCATGGTGAAGAAAAGTGCTGTGTGCCTGTAATCCCAGGACTAGAGAGGCAGTCATTAAATCCAGGGAGCACTGAGCTACATTACCAGTTGTGTGTGGGTGGAGTTTTTGAGCCATAGGATCCAATCAGAACCTCCCTCCCCCAAAGGGTCTTGCTGTGTAGTGCCTGTCAGCTTTGATCCTGCCGTGTAGCTGTAAGCTGGCCAGGGACTCTTAATACTCCTGCCTCAGCCTCCCAAGTGGTGGGATCACAGGCATGTACCACCACGCCAGTGTGAGAAGGGAACCCGTGCACACAGTAGGCAGGAATGTAAATTAATACAACCATTATGAGAAACGGTATGGAGATTCCTCAGAAACTTAGTAAAAATACCACACTCCAGCATCCAAAATAAGTGAAACAGTATGTTGAAGGGATAACCACACTCCCATATTTATTGCAGCCGTATTCACGGTAAACAGAACGTGAGGGGGGATCAGCCTGTGTCCATCAGTGGTTGAATGGATAAAATTATAATGCGGTGCATATACACGGTGAGATCCTAGTCAGCCTTTAAAAAAATTAAATCCTATCTAGGTGTAGTGGGGAGCCCAGAAGTCCTAGATACTTGGGAGGCTAAGACAGGTCAACCATTTGAGCTCAGAAATTCAAGACCATAGATGCAATCTCTGAAGGAGATCTCGATCTCATCAATTGATTTCTGGAATCCTAAGAAAGTTGACTCTGTACAAGTAGAATGTATAACAGTGACTACCAGGAGCTGGGGTAACTGGAGGAAAGGGGATGAAGTTGGGGAGGTGTTAGTCAAAGGATACAAGTTTTAGGAATAAATTTAAGAAATCTAGGGCTGGGGATTTAGCTCAGTGGTTTCGCCGCCTGCTGCGCAAGCGCAAGGACCCAAGTTCAATCCCCAGTACCAAAAAAAAAAAAGAAATCTCTTGTAAGCTTCGTACAGTGGTGCATGCTTTTAATCACAGCATTTGGGGAGACATGAGGATCAGGAATCCAAATCCCTCCTGGGCAACTGAGCTAGACTCTGTCTCAAAAAGGGCTGGGGGTGTAGCTCAGTGCAGAGGCCCTGGGTTCTGTCTCCAGTGTGTCCCCTTCCCCCCAGAAAAGGTCTGTTGTAAACCGAGCACAGTAGTGCATGTCTTACACACAACTTGAAAGCTTTATTCATCTGCTGGAGCTGGAGCAATGTAAGTGGCTGGTGCCCCTCACTTCAGTATGCTGTCATCCTGGGCTTCTTTCTGCCAGTTCCCCGCTTATCCATTTCAGCTCATCCTGCTGCTTCACCGCTGTTGCCCAAGGCTTCAGGTAACCTTGCTGAGTGGAGGGACCTGCACAGGTGGCAGGCACCATCTTGGCCCTTAGTGCATGTCTTTTTTTTTTTTTTGGTACTGGGAATTGAACTCAGGGCCTTGGGTTTGCCAGACAGGCACTGCATCCCCCACCCGCATATCTTTAAACCTGTAACTCAGGAGGCTAAGACAAGAGGATCACAAGTTGGAGGCTAACCTGGACTATATATACAGTGAGACCTTGTCTCAAAATGAAAAGATCGGGCTGGGGATTTAGCTCAGTGGTTTCACCGCCTGCTGCGCAAGTGCAAAGACCCGAGTTCGATCCCCAGTACCAAAAGAAAAAAAAAAAAACGCAAAAATGAAAAGATCTATTATACAACATAGTTACTAGAGTACACTGTATTCTTGGAAAATGGTAAGAGTAAAGTTTCCTTACCAAAAAAATAAGGGCCAGGTGGTTGGTGTACACCTATAATCCCAGCACTCTGGGAGACTGGAGGATCACAATTTGAGGCCAGTTAGATGACTTAGTAAGTGACTTAAAAAAGGGCTGCAGGGGTGGCGGGGAATTTAGCTCGCAAGCACAAGGTCACGAGTTCAATCCCTGGTACCTGGTACCCCCCCAAAAAAAGTTCAGTGCAAGGGCTTAGATTCAATCTCCAGATCTGCAAAGAACTTGTCAGAATTAGGTGCACATGTATCTATTTTGCAGGAGTGCTCAATATAAAAAAAATGGCATTTCTGGACCTGTTCTTAGTATTACTTATTTTTTTTTTTTTCAATTCATGGAGGGGTTAAGAAAATCTTGTTTCTTTTGTTTCTCTGACTTCAGTTTAGGGGGTGGGGGGAATTGGGGAATGAACTCAGTGGGCACCGAGTTGCAGAGTCCCCAAGTTGCCCAGACTGACCACCTACCTCAGCATCCCAAGTAGCTGGGTAACTGAGATTACAGGAGTGCACCACTTGTGCTTGGCTGTTCCTTGAATCTTTTTATTATTTGTTGATTGATTGATTGATTGATTGATTGGTAGGTACTGGGCATCGAACTCAGGACCCTGCACTTGCGAGGCAGGTGGTGGAACCACTGAGCCAAACCCCTGGCCCCTGTTCCTTGAATCTTAAATCTTACTTGGGTTGTGGAGTCATTAAAAATTTGAAAGAACTAGTCCCTCCAGAAAAAGTGCACATGCTGGGTACGGTTGTGCACACCTGTAATCTAGGAGGCTGAGGCAGGAGGATTGACAGGAACTCGAGGCCGGCCTGCACTACAAAGTGAGACCCTGTCTGAAAAAAACAAGGAAAAAGTGCACATATTAAATTTTTTTGGCCACGCGTGGTGACACATGCCTGGAATCTCACCACTTCAGAGACCAACACAGAGCATCACCCTGAGTTTACACCACTTGTCTGGGCTACATAGCAAGATCAAGATCCTGTCTCAGAAATTTGTTTTGGTCTCAGGATGAAGGAGTAAGAAGGATGAAGATGTAAGTAATATGTGTATGTACCTGTTCACTATGGTAGATATATTATGTATCACAGATTACCAATAAAAAATTTTTAATTTTTTTGTATACAAGTAATGTGGATTTCAAGCTGTACATAAGATCTGTGTATGTCAACTAATAGTGGTTACTTTGTGTTTCGCGTTTATTTTTTGTTTGTTTTGTGGTACCAGGGATCAAACTCAGGACCTTGTGCTTGTATACTCTGATTATTTACACCACAGAATTCAGAATGAATTTAAGGTAACAATTTTTTTAAATGGTATCACACTATGAATGGTACTAATGAAACTAAAGAATAGTAAGATGACAAGTTGATAGAAAACCTGTATAGTATTCTTCATGAGTCCTCACAGAGGCTACTGTGATTTGCAATCCAAAGTATATCTCCACTGATGGTCACTAACCTAGGAATATTTTCTTTTTTTTCTTTTTTTCTTTTTTGGTACCGGGGATTGAACTCAGGTTCTTGCACTTGCGCAGCAGGCGGCGAAACCACTGAGCCAAATCCCCGGCCCCAACTTAGGAATATTTTCATGCACACAGTCTTCACATTTATCCATTTCAAATAATTGGTTTTTAGCCAGGCATGGTGGCCCATAACTATAATCCTAGCACTGAAAAAGCTGAGGCAGGAAGTTTGCCGTGAGTTCAAGGCCAGCCTGGAATACATACCAAGACCCTCCCCCATAAATATTGCTTCTTTGTGCATAAATTTGGGAAGATACTCCTTTGATATAATGATCAATGGTAAATTGACAAACATTTGTGAAGACTGGTACTATGCGGGCCGGGGATTTAGCTCAGTGGTTTCACCGCCTGCTGCGCAAGCGCAAGGACCAGAGTTCGATCCCCGGTACAAAAAAAAAAAAAAAATAAAAAAAGACTGGTACTGTGCAACTAAAGGTCTAAGTATCCTATTCTTGCCTGAGGAGAAGGGATACTGGGAAGTTTGTGTGTAATAAGTATGGAATTTCATTTGGAGATTAAAAAGTTCTGGAGATGACTGATAGTGATAAATGTGCAGCAATATGAATATAATGCTGTAGAATTTACTTACAAGTGGTTAAAATAGTGAATTTTGCAAGGGCCAGGGATTTAGCTTGGTGCCCCACCTGCCTCACAAGGTCCTGAGTTCAATCCCTGCTTCTGCCAAAAAAAAAAAAAAGTATACACAGCAAAAAAAAGACCCACACATAACTTTCTCTAGTGTGTTCTGCAATTTGAAGTTGAAAAAGATTAGATAACCACTGCCTGCTGCGCAAGCGTAAGGACCCGAGTTCAATCCCCGGAACCAAAAAAAAAGATTAGATAACCAATGAAATAGCTTGCATGCATTGTGACTGCTGCATCCATGGTGCCTACAACAATACCTAGCATGGAGTAGGTAACTAGATAATTGAGTGAATGGACAAGGGCAGTATGAGATAATTATGGGTAGGGCCCATTCATTTACTAAATTTCCAATCAGAAAATTCATCCAGTTAGTATAATTTGAAGATGTGGGATATAAAAAAGTATGATAAGCCAGGCATGATGGTGCATGTCTGTAATCCCTGCACTCTGGATGGAGGCTGAGGCAGGAGGTTTGCCATGAGTTTGAGGCCAATTTGGGCTACATAGTTATACCCTGTCTCAAAAATGAAATTAAAGTGTCTGGGCTGAAAATATTTCAATCATGGCCCTGAAAAAATGGTTAAGAATTACTCTCAGTTTTCTGTTGAATAAGGTAAGGAAGATGCCAGTTGGACATAATTATAAAAGTGTTGGTTCTTAGATCACCTTGAAAATTGATTTATATGGAACATTGGGATCTCTGATAATGTCAGATAAGTGAAGCATTCTGTTTGATATTCAAAGAAAATCGTGCAGACAGGTCACAATGGAAAATGTTCTTTCCTTGAAACTGAAAATGGAACATAAATACATGAATTTATTTTCAAATACTGTATAACTTTCTTTTCCCTTTGGTGCCTGTGATCAAACAGGGATTTGAGAATAGTAGGCAAGCTCTCTACAACTGAGCCACATTCCCTTAAATTCCACAAATTTTAAAAGTGCAGGACTCAGACACAAGAAAACTAAAACCATTTGTTGATTTCTATATGTAGATCCTTCATCCATTTGTATTGCTAAGATCTAGTACTATAAACATTACAATCCTTACCCCAATGTACACTTACATTTAATGGAGTCCCAGTGAGAATCCTTTATTGAGGTGCCACTTGATTCTGGATTTTGTTTTTGTTTTTGTTTTCTTTTGTGGAACCAGGTATCTAACTCAGGAACTCAGGATCTTGTGTTTGTAAGGCAGGCACATTGCCACTGAACTAAATACCCAGCCCCAAGGTGTCACTTGAAATTCAGGTAAACAGAAAAAACAAGCTTGAGCCAGATCTGGCACGTGCCTGTAATCCCAGCACTCTGGAGGCTGAACCAAGAGGATCGCAATTTGGAGGCCTACTTGGCAATTTAGCAATTGCTGAGACCTTGTCTCAAAAAAGAGCTAGAGATGTAGCTCAGTGTGAAAGCCCTGGCTTTAATCCTCATCACTTCCCCTCTCAAAAAAAAAGTTTTAATAGTTGACATCCTTATGGTACCAGAGAAATAGGTTGCAGTTTAAGGAACAGCCAAATTCACATGCAGAAGAGGAGAGGTTTTGTTAAGTGCTTACCCTGCTACCTAGAAAACATGGGACAGGGTGGGAGAGTTGGATGAAACTGTGAAGATCACATAGAAGAATACATGAAAATGAATAAATAGGACTAGGAAAGAGTCCAGATGAACTCAAGTACCCATGAAAACTTACATGATAAGATGGCATTTCAACCCAAGCATTATGGCCCATGCCTATAATTTCAGCTGCTGAGGAGGCTGAGACAGGAGAATCACAATTTCAAGGTCAGCCTGAGCAACTTAGTGAGACCCTGGCTCAAAATTTTTAAAAATAACTGGAGGAATTAGCTCACTGCAAAGGCCCTGGGTTCAATCCCCAATACAAAAGAAAAGTCATTCCATTTTGGTGGGAAAAGGAAAACCCACTAAGAGATTTACTGTTGACTTACACTAATAGTCAATACAGTACTATAAGAACAGCCAAAGGAATCAGCCCGCTGCAGACAGGCAGGTCTATGCACGGCCTACCGAGGTCCCGAGTCCTGGGGAAGACACCGAATCAGCCTGCTGCAGACAGGCAGGTCTGCATGCCCTACTGAGGGCCGAATCAGCCCGCGCCCCGGCAACAATCCACTGGACCTGCCCCCCTCCCCCTCCTCTGTACAGCCACCTGGTTCCACACTACAAAGACGCAGAGGACACCGGACCACTAGACCACGGTAGTGAGTCCCGCTGCTCCTGGCCCAGAGGTAGGGGCTTCTGAGACGCCGTCCCACTGCTCCTGGTCCAGAGGAAGGGGCTTCCCAGCCACCATCCCTCCCGCTGCTCCCAGCCCACAGGAAAGGGCTTTTGGACCACCATCCCTACCGCTGCTCCTGGACCCTGTCTCACCTCTCCCAGCTCAGAGGAGGTAATCTGTGCAGACGCTAACAGCCCCCCCCCCCACGAGTCGAAATGAGAAAACATATAA
>NW_004624739.1:7143411-7173657 GCF_000247695.1 Heterocephalus glaber
GCCACAAATGCCTGGCAAGAGCAAGGTCCTGAGTTCAATCCCCGGTACTGCGAAAAATAAAAATAAATAAAATAAATCTGAAATTAGAAGAAGGAGACATTATTTCTAGTTGAAGGATCAGAGAATCTTTCATGGAAAATAACTCAGTCGAGACCAGCCTACAAGTACAGTTTAAACTCTGCAACATTTGCTTCATAATTATTTTTAGTTAAATACATTGTATTACAAAATAAAAGGAACAAAGAAGGAGGTGACTTGAAAATTTGAAGTGCACAACCAAGAGCTGGAGGGAGGGAAGGAGGGAAAGGAAGGGAAGGGAGGGAAGGGGAAGGGGAAAATGATTAAGATGTGTTATGTACCTGTACCAACTCCCCACTCCCCACAATGAAAATAATCATGATGTGCTGCAAACATATGCTAGTAAAATATAATAAAATAAAATTTAAAGTGCACACCGGTGTCTGCATTATAATTTATAGATATGAAAGATTTTCACCGTATGAAACCTAACAACTCAGAAATTAAAAGAACAAATTTTGCAGGGTGGTTGTCCTGTTTTCAAAAAATTATTAGTTCTGATTTTAGATCATAAAGACTTTTCTACTTAAAATATATTTAACATTTTGAAATGGAATAAAAGTTTTATAGAATAAAAATCTTTTAGCCTATATTTTCACTACTAATAACTCCAAAGTAACAGTCTGATTAAGTGGGTTTTTTTTTAAGTGGTTTTTATTTTTATAACCATGAACTATAAACTACATAAGCTAAATAAGCTTTTCTGCTACATAATCATTGAAATTCTTCATTTAATTTCATGTAGTAAAATTTGTTAACAAAATTTCCTTTCAATTTTCCTAGTCTGAAAATTTTAGTTTCTGTAAACATGTGAACTATTGTAGGTGAAAGTAGCAGCTAAATCTCTTACAATGAATTGCTCCCTCCCCTTTATTTTAAATAAGGGAAAAGAAGAAATGTCTCCTAAATTACCTTGTTCTATCAAGCTTTTCTCTCCATCATTTTTATTTTTGGTACCGGGGATCGAACTTGGATCCTTGTGCTTGCAAGGCAGGCAGCAGAACCACTGAGCTAAATCCCCAGCTCTCTCCATCATTTTATGAGAATGAATTAATAAAATGCACAGGGAAACTCGTAATCCCAGAATTCTCAAGTCTGAGTCCTATGGCTATACTTATTTTAAATACTTAAAGATTCATCTGCACAATGTTTCTTTCCTCCTCTTTCTCTCACAGCCTTGTTATTCCCATTTTTGTTAGTTTTTCAAGTACATTACTGCTAAAGCTGTTTTTTTTGGTACTGGGGATCGAACTCAGGTCCTTGCACTTTCGAGGGAGGCAGCAGAACCACTGAGCTAAATCCCCGGCCCTGCTAAAGCTGTTTTGCAAGAAGGAGCAACTGTATTGAAATTCTTGAATTCTATAAAGAAATATCTGTGTCTTAATTGCTACTCAAATGAATGTTTCCATTCTAAATAAAGTGAGAAAGTCCAAGCCACGGATAGTACTGGATCACAAATGAAAATTTTATGTCTTTTTTCTAAACAAATCTTTCTTTTGTAGTTACAGAATATCTTTTTTCTTTCTTTCTTCCTTTCTTTCTTTCTTTTTTTTTTTTTTTTTTTTTTTTTTTGCGGTACTGGGGATTGAACCCAGGATCTTGGGCTTGCGTGGCAGGCACGGTGCCACTGAGCTAAATCCCCGGGCCTTTCTAAACAAATCTTACAGAATAATTCAAGAAATCACCAAGACTAGAAGATATTTGAACATAGTTATTTGAAATGAGTACTTAAAACTCTTTAAATCCAATGTATATTGTGTAAATCTAATATTTTGTTTACCTTAGGTTTGGGGTATTCTTCCAACTGGTCTCAATAGGCTCTAGTTTTTCTTCTAATAATGTATAATTTATTTGTGTAAAACTAAAATATCCAAATAGATATATCCTTGGGAAATCTAATGGAAACAGGAAACTAATTTTAAAAACCAAAGATAATTATTACTAAACGTTCATACTGACTGATCACCTAGAAAATTGACATTTGACTCATTGGTTTTGAAATTTTGCTATTTTTTGTTTTTCCTTTTTGTTTTCTTTTATTCTACTATTTGTATTATGGTAATGATTTCTTATTTAAGCATATGAAGCACAGGGTCTGATTCTAACAAAAGGAACCTTTTTAAGAAAATGAGTTGTTTAACTTGTAGAGTGGAAACAAGTTTCTTGTATTTTTTGGTCAGGACATTGGCTTGGGTTAGTGGCTCACATTAGTAAAGGATTCCTTTACTGAGAGTTTCTGTCCATCTGTCTCTGTCTCTCTCTAATTCTGCTTTCCTCGCAAACTGTTTGTTACTTAACTGAGGTATTTGCCTAAACTTTTCTTTTGTCTCCATCTCTCCCTGCATTATTATCTAGTGTCAAGTAGCAACCCTTCCCTGAATTGCATTTTATAGAATAAATAAATGTCTATACAGAAAAGAAGCTGGATGGAGCAGCTCAGTAATTTAGCAAACGTTTCTTCTTTCTCACTTATCTAAAATAGGTAAAAAGAAAAACGTAGTTCATTGGAGTTTATTGAAGGAGACTACAGGTTTCACAGAGGATCTTAAGATTTTTCAGGGACAAAAATTTTTAGAATCTATGTAGGGAGGCCTTTCTATAAATTTTCTTTAAAGTGAAGTGGCCCAATAACTGTTGAAATTCCCAGTCTTAGTCTTTTAGCTGAAAACTAAATTCCACAACTATTTGTTGAAGGTTATTCAGTGCCTTTGTGCTGGGAAAAAGGTAAAAGGTGGTATAAATAGTTTACAGCTGTAGAAACAAAGGGCCAGGAGGTGAAAAATCTTACTTACCTAGGGTCACAGCAGGGCCAACAACGCCCAGAAAACAGTTGCCAGGACAGCACCCACTGTTCAGGAAGGTCAACGGATTCCAGGTAAATAAAGCAAGGGAAGAGCACTTTTCATTCAAAGGCAAGCCAAGGACTTTGAGCTCTTGGAGGGTGTTTTTCTTTTCAGTTCTTGTATCTAGTAAGGGGTGAGGAGCCAGGGGTATTCAGCAACAGGGTGAGCTGCAGCCTCTCCTCTCCTCCTTTTCCTCTCCCCACCCTCTCTGTCACTGAAGATTGAACCACCAGCTACATCCCTAACCCTAACATTATTTTTTTGAGACAGGGTCTTGCTAAGTCATTAAATTGTCCTGGCTGGGCTTGAATTTGTGATACTCCTGCCTGAGCTTCCCAGAGTACTAGGATTACAGGTGTGCACCAGTTGAGCTGGAGCTTCTTCCAGCTGTTTGTTCTTCAACTCTCCAGGTGACAGGAGCAGAAGGAACAGTTTGGTCCACACTATGGGAATATATATATATATTCCCCAGCTCCAGAAATTTCACTCAAGCAAAAATAAAACTCAGTTTTGATTGTTGATAAATCTGAACATAGCATTTTCAAGTTTGCTAAGAGGAGGAACATCCCAGCTTACTGCTGAGAGCATGACTGTTACAGTGCATTCCTTAGTCCCCAAGGATTTAGATAGAGCCGAGCCTTAAATCGGGGCTTTGAGAGACATGAGAGGAGCCATGTGCTAAAGAAATCATGGACTTTCTTCCTGCCAACCTCTCACATAGAACTGACTTTTCTGGAGGGCTGGGGATTTAGCTCAGTGGTTCTGCCACCTGCCTTTCAAGGACAAGGTCCCGAGTTCAATCCCGAGTACCAAAAAAAAAAAAAAAAACCCCAAAACTTTGCCGGGGATTTAGCTCAGTGGTTCTGGCGCCTGCTTCGCAAGCACAAGGACCTGAGTTCGATCCCCAGTACCAAAAAAAGCCAAACCTGACTTTTCCTCAGTTTAATGACTTTAATGAGGTCCTGACTGAAGGTCCTGAGGGGAAGCAGGTGATTTTTTTTTCTTTCAAGATCTCCTCTACCCTCAAGGCTTTCAATCTTAGCTTTCAATGATTAAGAACTTCTGGCCAAGATAAATGTAGGGTTTTTTGTTTTTAAGTAATGATACTGGGTCTAAGCAAACTTTACCTTTGTTAGTATTTTTGGATGTTTTTTTTTCTGTGTGTGTGTGTGTGTGTGTGTGTGTGTGTGTGTGGTGTTGGGGATTGAACCCAGGGCTTTCACATTGAACTAGATCCCTAACTCCTTTTTTTAGTTTTTTTTAGTCAGGGTCATGCTAAATTGCTGACGCAGAACTGAAACTTTTGATTCGCCAACTTGTGATCCTCCTGTCTCAACCTTCAGAGTAGCTGAGATTACAGGCATGTGTCACCCCATGTACCCCGCCACCCCCCAGGATCAAACTCAGGACCTTGCACTTGCCAGGGAGGGGCAGCTCCACTGAGCTACACCCCCAGCCCCGAAGACTTCTAATAATCCTTTTGGTCCATCTTATTATGAAATGGTTTCAACTGAACGACATAGATAAGAGAAGATACTCTGTATAATACTCTAGTTATTAAACAAGCAGCTTTTTTGTATAAAGTATCCAATAATTTGGAATGTCTATATATGAAAAGGTAGATATATTTTCACTTCAAATACTCTAATATGTGTTACCTTAATCCCTTTATCTGTTAATTAAATAAAATTTGGAACAGCATACACTTCCAAACATAAGATCTTAATTACCAAAATTACATTTTAAAGAAACTGCAATTTACTACTATTTCCTATAATGAATTTAGATACCTTCCGGTTCACGGGTCCTTTTCCTGTTACAAGCGCTTTTTTTAAAAAAAAATCTTTTTACAAGTTCTTTAAACATTGACTTCCCTTTATACCCTAAAGTCTTATTCCTTGGCTTTACATGCACTCTACCCTGGGGTTTTGCAACAGAAAACTTTAAAACTGAACAAATATATTGGTATACCCATAGCAAGATTCAAAATCCAGAGTCTACAACTTCATATTGCATTGCAGAATTATTTTAATAATGTCAAAACAATGCAATCTGCTTGAAATGTATGGTTTTCAAAATGAATTTTTAATGAATTTCTGAATATCCAATCTCTAATTGACTGCATACACATAAAATCAAATTCTTTAATGTCCCTAAATTACCTATAAGATTATTGTTTAAAAGTCAGCATAACTGGGGGATAGGGATTTAGCTCAGTGGTTCCAGCACCTGCCTCTCAAGCACAAGGTCCTGAGTTCGATCCCCGGTACCAAAAAAAAAAGTCAGCCTAACTAGTTGATCAGTGAGTATATACTATATATATTAAAAAGCTGGAAGAAAGGATTTTGAATTTTTTTTTTTCCACTGGGGACCAAACTCAGGACTTTGCACTTGCCAGGCAGGTGCTGTGTGCTGAGCTACATCCCCAGCCCCATTTGAATGTTTTTTTACCATAAAGAAATGATAAACATTTGAGGAGATATATTTAACCTGATTTAAATATTACACAATACATATAGGTATGGAAAAATTGTACCCCATTTACAGGTGTAATTTTTATGTTTCTATGTATCAGTTAAATTTTTTATTATTTTTTGTGGTGCTTAGGACTAAACCCAAAGCCTCATGCATGCTGGGCAAATGCTCTACCACTGAGCTACACTCCCAGACCAATCTGTTGGCTTAATAGATTATACTGCAAGCTTTCATAGATTAATCCACAAGTAACAGCTTTTTATAAAATAACTCCTAAGAGTCTTTGCTTAACCGTCATGTTTTTTAATATACTGCAAAGAAACATGGGGGAGGGCCAGGGATTTAGCTCAGTGGTTCTGCCACCTGCCTCGCAAGCGCAAGGACCCAAGTTCGATCCCCGGTACCAAAAAAAAAAAAAAAGAAACATGGGGGAAAACCCCTTAAAAAACAAAGTAATTAGCTGAGGATTTAGCTCAGTGGTTCTGCTGCCTGCTTCGAAAGCACAAGGTCCTGAGTTCGATCCCCGGTACCAAAAAAAAAAAAAGTAATTGTTTTTTATATCACAGATAAAGTTACATAAAATGAAGCCACAAACTATGAAAGTCTTCCCATGAAAATCAGTAATAACTACATGTCAATCATATATTCAAGCTTTTGCTCTTACAGATTTTAAACAATAGAGACTGTAAGTGTGATCACTGGGCTACATTGTGGGAAGAAACTTTTAACTCAGTATAATCAAGAGTTACACAAACTTGAGGATTTTACTTTGCTTATACAAACTCTGTGTGCTTGGCTGTAATATATTTAATTCTATTAATTGCCAAATCCAGAGAGTAATTTATCTTATTACTATATTATCAGAAAACTCCATAGATAAAATAAATGCATTACTTACTGTAACAAAAATAAACATGTTTAAAAAGCAAATGGTCATTCTTCATTTGTTTAAAGGCAGTAAGGGTTAAAATGTTTGTTATCCTAACAGAATATGACTTTCTTCTCCACTTAATAATGAAATAATTTAGGAATATTTTATTTTTGCTTTTCTTTTTGTGAGACAGGAATATTTTAATAATAAAAGAAAAAGGCTCTTTTAAGGAACAGTTAGGAAGGGACTATCATTTGATTGAAATATCACTCTTCATGTTGAGCCACTTTATTGATATCTGCCCTAAAGCAACATTATAATCTCAGCTTTCCTAACCCCTAATAAAGAAGAGCTAGTATATAACAGGACCCAGGTTTCACTTAAAATCAGTTTCCTCTCCATATTTAAGTTTCAAAAAGCATTGTTTTCTCAACAGCAACAGACAAGTATCTTTGCTTCTTCCACAAGAACTTTTTCTCAAATAATAGTTTGATTAAAGTATCCACAATTTGCTCATGTGCACAATTAAAAGAGGTGGAACAAATCACAGGATATTTATCTACATATGTATTTAGTATTTATCTACATATTTGGTAAATGAATTAAAGATTTTAAAATATGTGACCACTATTGCTTTTATTACTTTTTAAACTGATTACATTTATGTTTTAGTAATGTTGAATATTTTGAGTGTATTACTAAATATAACTGTTTAGAAAACCACATACACAAAAACAAAACAAGGTCCAGAAAGATACAAACTTGAACATATATTTGTATTATTTAAGTTCTAAAGTTTGTATACTAATAGCCTTTTTTTTCACTAATTGCCTCTTAATCCAGTTCAATCTGTATTGTTAGTTTCATCCCTCCAGCTTTAAAAACATCATATTGAAAAATTCTGATGGTTAAGAAAAGCACTTTAAAAATAGTGCTTATCTTGCTTGTTTTAACTTGCAACCTCAGAATTTGAACACAAGTTCCATCTTGCTCTGTTCCTTCACTACTGCTCCACAAAGGGCTTCCCAGCAGGAATATGTGCAGACATTTGGTGTCCAATTGCACACCCTGACTGCATTCCATACCCGACAAAACTGCCCTGAACTGGAAGATTTGTTGTTGTTGCAAAAACAGAGTGATGCTGCCTTTAACCTTATTGTCTATTTTTCTAGATTTAAACCCTTACTCAACTTTTAAAAATTAATATTGAAAACAAAATTCAACTTAATCCGTTTTAAAACAGCATAATATTTGCTCTGGATGGAAATAAACTTTGAATATATTTCTATGGCTGCCAATAAGCACCCAAAGTATACTACAATAACATTTTAATAGTTTAATTAATTTTTGATTATAGCTTTTTTTTACAAGGTCATTCATTTAAACGAAAACCAAAGATGTCTTTGTATCTTTGTAGCAAAGAAATAAAAAAACAAGCTAATTATCATAAGACATATGGTAATAGAGCCAAGTAGCAAAAATCTAGGCAATTTTCAACAAACAAAAACAAAAGATGGTGACATCATTCTGCACTTAATTGTTCCTAATAAAATACTCAGAATACAACTGCAATCATATCTGATGTGATAGTGAATTTTTACTTGACTATGATCACTTCTGTTACTTTGTTAGTATCATTTTTATGAATTCAATTTTTAATAGCTGGATTAGAATTAGACTTCTTATAAAACAGGGACCATTTTAGATTAACAGAGGATATTCAAGAGTAATATGTTTCATACTGGTTTATATCAAATCATACATATTTTAGAATGTCTTTACTCATATTATACAGAGTAAGATTTAGTTTTAAATAAGTGCTCTACCACTGACTATATCCTCACCAATATTTAGTTATTTATAAATTAAAAAAGAATTATTTTCCAAGTCTTAGAAAATTCTAGGAAAAACACTTCAGATTACAAGATATAAATAATTTGGCTTTCAAAGGAAAAAGTAAAACTAGAAAAACTGTTTGGCAGTAGAGCACCCCCAAATTATATAGCAATTGGATATATAAAGTTTCAATTATTAATACTAGGTTGAACCTCAGTTCAAACAAAATTTTGCCTTTAGGAAGGCAGTTATATTCTCTCTCTCTTTTTCTTTTTTTTTTGGTACGGGGATCGAACTCAGGTCCTTGTGCTTGTGCAGGAGGCAGCAAAACCACTGAGCTAAATCCCCGGCCCTAGGAAGGCAGTAATATTCTCAATTTAAAAATAACTGATTATTAAATTTAAATCAGTTCAGAAAAAGCAACAAAATACTACCAGTTTTTATATTTTTAAGCAATTTTTTCCTAAAAAGGAAAAGAAGTAAATGTTTTAAAAGAATGTGTTAGAAGAACAAATTTTTATGTGCCAATTTGGTAAAGATTTCAGATTAGGTTCTGTCCTTTTGTGCTATTACTTATATTCCCAGATTAGGAATTTCAGCTGTTTTGAAATAAATACAAAAAACAAAAAAACTCTTAGTTTGCTGCTTCCCTCTTTAAATCTGAGATCATCAGCTTCAGAGAAGCTCAGGACCAAAACGTAAGCTGAACTCAAGAAGGAATGAATTTTAGTCAATGTGGAAATGGTAACTCCCTACCCCTATTCTTGCAAGTAAGAAATTAAAAAATGTTTATTATATCTAAAAATTAAATTTATAGACAGCATCAGTTCACCTCAAAGATCACCTAGGAGGTACTTTGAGTGTGTGTGTGTGTGTGTGTGTGTGTGGTGTGCATATCTGTGTGTGTCATTAAATGTTTCATTAAGGAAATTTTAATTCCTAAATTTTGTGGAATGGGATTCTGGGATACAATGGTCAAAAAACGAAGGGTCCAACTATAAAAACAGTAATCTAAGATTTGTCTTTTAATTATATATGGTAGAAAATGTTGAAAACTAGTAACTTCAGCATGTGCTTAGCTTTCAGATTATTTTAGTGGAGTGGGTAGTTCTTATTCTTTCCAGTGAGATTTCATGCTTGGATTACTGTCCCATTTCACACCATTAGTTAATACATGCTCTCTCTATTCCACTTATCCCCCCCCCCCACTTAGCAAGGCAACAGGCAAAATAAATGAATTGCCACCAATGAATAAGTTTAAATGCCTAACTCTTCCCAGTCTCCTCAGGCCCCTCCCCCCACAAACAAATGCCTCTCTTTTGTTCTCTAAGGTTGGTCTGCAAACACATATGTACTTGCCAATTACCATGCAGACTTTACACTGAAGTTCTCATTTTCTCCCTTTCCTAGAAGAATATTTTAAAGTTTTCACCTCATGCTTATCTACTGAACAATTACATATAAAGTGTACCAGACAGATAAAATTCCCCTTCTTAGTAGTTGAAAATTTAAAAAAATCAATTTCTTTTAAAACCAGAATACAAATTTTTTAATACAGTTTTTTTAAAAAATAAACTTACAAATCTTTGATTCTGAGAAAACAATTGAAAATATTCCAGGTTTTAGAGTTTTGGCTTGTCTAGATTAATTTTGGAATTTATTTTACAACTTTCTCTAAAAAGTAAAATTCTTCTATTGTATCATGTCAAAATATTAAAATTGTAGGCTATATAAAACTCTCAGCCTAAAATCATTTTACAAATAATTACATCTTCACATAACCATGTCTTAGGTTTTAAAGGGTTATCTAAATTATTAACTTTATTATCTTTGGTATTGTACTATACATTCAGTCTCTAAGCTCTAATTTATTTATTCAACTCGAACCATTTGTGAGTGACTCTGATGTTTCTGAGAAATTTTACATGAAAGCTTAAAAAATACTACTGGCCACATAAATGAGATGTAGTGGAATTACACAAAATGTTAACAAAATATAAGTAATGATTATTTTTGTTTTAAAAGTTTTTCTTTACGAATCAACTCAGTTTTTAAAAGCCCCTGAAATAACTATGTTAATATTATGGCACATGACAGTTTAGTTTTTAGAGACTACAGCTAAACAGTACTGGAGCAAAGACAGTTTTTCTGAAAATTTAAGAGAGGATGCTGTAACACACTACAGCTAACAACACAGAATATTAATACAGAGTTAATACAGAAAAAAATTTCTAACTTTTTGATTTAAACCAATTCTCACGTTTTTAACATTTACTGAATTTTACCGATTTTTAACCAAATCGACTATTTTGTCAAGACTTAAAAAATGAGCAATTAAATGATCTGTGAACAAACTATTAAGGTGTATTCCTAACTGGTACATTTCCTTTTGTCCTATAAGGAAAGAGTGAGTTTTGGAGTTAGATACACCAAACACATTTATACTTCCTTCTTTCTGTCACTACAGTTCTGATCTTTACTTCTGAGAAGACCAACAGCAATTTATTTATAGGATACAACAAACCTACCAAAGGCAACAGTCTCTAGAACACAGCACTGTGGCTCTTTATCTTTTCAGTTAACCACATTAAATACGATTATTTCGTTTGTCTCGTATTTTTCCAAGCCGAATTCATATTTATTTTTTCTCGCCGCCTTCACCAAACATCAGTAAAATTAGATCATTTCAGCTACAGAAATCGTTCATCCCTCAAGGTCGGTCTCAGCTTCAACGAAAACGTGGTCTCGGCAAAGTCGATTTTACCCGGAATTTTTCGTTTGCTTTTTTTGGAAGGGTTGTTTGGTTTCCCTTAAAACAACCCGTTGGACCACAAAGGGGGTTAGAAAGGGAGCGGGCAGAGTAAGTCCATTTTCCAGGGGAGCTCAGGAAAAGTTCAGGCACTTGGAAACGTATTTTGTTGTGGTTGTTTTACATTAAAAAAAAAAAAGAAAACACATGAACGCTAAGATGCAGGCGACGAAGCCGGAAAGCCGGGACCTCCGGGCGCCGGGCGTGGGGGAGGGGAGGGGGCGCGGGCACCACATAGTCGGTCAGCCAAAGGCGGGCGGCGCTCCCAGAGCCCGACTCCGTCCCACCCTCCCTTTCTCCCCTGGGGGCTGGGGCTGCGGCTAGCAGTTAAAGGGCTGGGAGAATGAGAGACAGAAGAGGGGGACCCCACCCCACACCTCCACCACAACAAAACCTACAAGGGAGCAAAGGGTTATTTTCGCGCCACAAAAGATGGAAACCCAAAGGGCGGCTCCCGGGCCAATGAATGGGAACCAACAAACCGCTCCGGCGGAGCCAGCCGACGATGATTGGCTCCTTCTCTCACCAATCGGGAGCGGGAACGCCCTTTCCAGGGGTGGGGTCTCTCCCGGCGCCGGTTGCTGAAGTTGGGCTCTTGGAGTCGGCGAAGCTGCGCCGGAGCCCCGCCCTGGGCGCGTTTGCGCGCCGTCTGGCGGCCGGGCCCCGCCCATGGGAGAGACAGGAGATCGGCGAGGGCTTCCTGTCCTCTCTCCGTGGGTACCGAGCATCCTCGTGCTCCAGAGCGCTGCTCGCGTGTAGAAACGGAGGCCGGAGGTGCGGAGGGGTCGCTGGACGCGCGCTGCCCGTCGGTCCCCGCGGCTCTCGCCTGGAGGCTCTCAGGTGGGATCGTACCGGGGGGGAGCCCCGGAGCCCCCCGGGGCCTCCTGTCTGTCCGGGCCTCGCGCTCTGCCGTCCCTCCGCAGAGCCAAGGGAAGGGAGGCCCAGGGGCCGGGGCCCACGGAAGACCTTCCCCAGGGTGAGCTGCGCGGATCCCGCCTTCTTTCCCTGGGCAAAGCTAGAGGCAAAAGGAAACTAAATAAACCCCCTCCCATCTCCGGGGCCACCATTTTAAAAAATTTTAAACAAAAATGAACTGTAGACTGCGGAGGAAGGGGAGAGCCAGGTTACCACCGATCACGCCTCTGGTTTAAGCAGATCAGAGCCCAGGAGAGGCCCAGACGAGCGTTGGGCATTGTGTGTCCACCGCGTTCGGGTCTCGGCGGCCGGGTGTGGGGAGGGGGAGCCCTAGGGTTGCTTTTGCTCTCAGCCTGCCCAGCTCTCACCCTCAACCTGTGGATATGCATCGGTAACTGACCTTCCGTTTCTCCAGCTTTACTGCCTTCAGCTCAGCAGATAAGGAAAGGGAGTAGCTGTCCAAAAGAGTAAAAAGCCTAGGTGAAGTTCTTCCTTGGAGGAATTAATATTAATTAGAAACTACAACTGTCTCAGGAAGAACCTGGAATAGCCCATGTGCAGTTAATTTGTGTGAGAATCATTAAAAACTGGAAGTTACACGGATCGTATATTCGTTTTTGAAAATTCACCGAAGAAATTTTTGTTCTTGAAGTGCAGTAAAAGAAATCCATAATCCTTTTATTTAGCCCCCGAATATATACTTATTTCTTAAATGCTTGGAAGATTGGAAGTGGGCTGTATCCACCTCCTTTTTTTGATGTCTGAGGTTATATTACTCGTGTGTGTTTTTAAGGTCCTGGATGGAGTATCCAGTTTGTTACAATAATACACAGATTAAGTTCACAGGAGTCCCAGGAACATATTTCATCAAAACAGCACATACTTGTTTTAAATTCCAGCTGTTCGGTTTGTTTGATAGTGACAGATAAGCACGGGCTAGTAGTATTTATGGAAAATAAACAATTTATCCCATGCTTTAAAAGTAGTTATTTCCTTAGGTCTCCGTTTTAATAAGAGCCAAGTACAGTTAACAATCCACAAGCCACCATTCCATGTACTTTGTAAGCAAGGTGGACATACAAAATTTGTTCTTAGGAAAAATTAAGAGTTCAGTGATCAAGACTTTTAAAGGTATCTTTTAGAAAAGCAAATGTGAAAAAAAGCATATTTCTCAAAATAGCTTTTGATCACATGCAACAGGTACATAAACAAATTCATATTTTTAACAGACATTTTGAATCAACGGAAGGCACAAGAATACTTTTTTTTTTCTTTTCTGAACAGAGTTTCTCTTTTAGAAAGCATGAAATAGAAAAATAAGCTTCTAAAAAGTTAAACTTTATACCATAAGGACAAAGTTTACCACCAAAATGTACTTTTCGGATTGAAAAATAATACAGTTCTAAACTCTGTGATACAAGAACTTGTTTGTCCCCTCTCATGAAATGAAAACATTTCACTGAATTAAACGGAAACGAAAATACTGTGAAAGTGTGTTTACGTTTATAAAGTTGGATATGCTTGGTAAGAAAGAAAAACCAGTTAGAACAGTTGCATTTAAAATGGATGACCTGAGAGCTTCCGGTGACTTAGAAAAATCGTCATAAATGCTTTTTAAAAGAAAAATTTAACTACATTTTATATTTTACAATATTCCTCATGCTTTAAAGATAAGTCTGCCATTCATCTTTTGATAGGAAAATACGCTTACGTGCTACGTATGATTTAGTCAAAGAAGCGCTGTAACAGTTGTCAATTACTGAAGATGTTCCATTGTAAATCACAGTATTTCTCTATGCACATTTTTCTACTAATAAAAATACGAAGTCAGTTTATATTTTCACGCTGTATAGAATTTCACTTTCTAAAAATTAGCATTTTGTATCTTTTCTATGAAATACCTATTAAAAATACATCACAGTTATTTGGTGCAAAATGAATCCTTGGTGTGAGTACACAACCATTAAACGACAGAGATTTCCACAAGATCGCCAGCACTGCTTTCCTTTCCGTATTCCTGGTCTCCAGCTCAGTTTGTTGGCCCAGGAAGGCTCCACCGGGCTCAGACCCTCCACCCCCAACCATTGCACTCGTTACATACAAGGAAAATTATGAATGGCTCGCATGGTTAAATGCAGGCAAAGAGACTCGAACAGTTTTTCAAGTGCGAATACCACCTAGGGGTGACCCAGAGCGGTCTTCCTGTTTGAGTCCCAAGTTCTCCAACTAAAATTATTTTAACTACCGACCTACCCTCTCCCTCCCCTCTAGAAACCACCGGGCAAAAGGGTTTCCCTTTAAGTACGGACTTTCCCCACTTGGACTTCGCCTGCAGCCCAGGCCCCCCACGGCCCCAGGCCCGCGCCTGGAACCACCGCCCCTGCGCTCCCCTCCCCCAGCCGTGGCCAAGCCCGCCCCCGGCCTCATTTATCCCGATCCTTTTCTGAATCGAGCAACCAATGGCAAACGCGCAGCCCAGAGCCACCGCGAGCGGAGGCGGAGGAGGTGTCGCTAGCCACCCGCCCAGGACGCCGCGGGCTCCCCTCCCCCACCTTCCAGGCGCCCCGCTCCCCCCGAGGCCCGGTGAGGGTGCAGAGGGAGGGGCGCGTCCCCCCCCCCCCGTGTGCTTCCGTCCTTGCCAGCCTTGGAAACGTGCTCCGTGCTTGGCCGGCTTACACTTCTCTTGTCATCAAAGCCAGCAGGCGACTTCGAGATTATGACTCTTTGGTTTTGTTAACTGATTTTTATAAATCGAATGATTAAAATCACAGCAACTAGAGCTGAGGCACTGTTTAGTTATAATCTCGTATTTAAAAGAAAAAACAATCAGTATTCTAACCCTCCTGCCCTCCTCGGATCCGCTCCGACCAGATGACCCTCACTAAACTCGGGCGGTGACCATCAGCTCCCCGCGCCGCACGCCCCTCTGCGCCCCGGCTGCGGCCGCTTGAGCATATCCCCCTCCTCCACTCCCACCTCAGGGTCCCCCGCCCCAGCTCGTTTCCCCTCCCCCTCTTCCTCTCGTTCGCTCGCCCTTTTTTTTCCTTTCCTCCGAAACCCGCTCTTATTGCACTGGGATTCCTCACGTGAGACGTTGATTTGTAGTTTGAACACGTGGCTCATTCAAAAAGCCGGACACTCGGAGCGGATTTTTTCCGCCTCCTGCGCCTCCCTCCTCCTCCTCCCCTCCCGTCCCTCCTGCCAGTCACCCTTCGGGGTTCTTCTGGGGAGGCGGCGCCTGCCGCACGTAGTGTGATATTTTCACAGTCCGCTGGCCGTGCCAAAGGGGTTGGGGAGGAAGAGACAAAAAGTAGTTTTTCCCCCTCCTCCTTCCTCCTCCTTTCTCTTGCTAATCCCGCCTCCTCAGAGTTAGGAAGACTCGTCGTAGCGTTCGGGTTGTAGCTAGGTTTTTTTTTTTTCTTTCTCCTTTTTTTAATATCCAGAAAAGGGAAAACAAGACCTTCGGATCTGATTTTCCGCTCCTCGTTCTTGCGCTTGCTTCTTACTGTGCTGTGTATTTTAAAGGCGAGAAGACGAGGGGAAACAAAACCCGCCGGATCTATCCATCACTGTGGGTGGTTTTAATTTTTGGTTTTCCTCATTAATTTTTTTAAAAACCAACCACTCTTCACAATGAACAAACTGTACATTGGAAACCTCAGCGAGAACGCCGCCCCCTCGGACCTAGAAAGTATCTTCAAGGACGCCAAGATCCCGGTGTCGGGACCCTTCCTGGTGAAGACGGGCTACGCATTCGTGGACTGCCCGGACGAGGGCTGGGCCCTCAAGGCTATCGAGGCGCTCTCAGGTGGGGCCCGCGGGCGGGCGGCGGGCGAGTCCCCCGTGCCCCTCGGCCTCGCCCGGGCTGGGGCCGCGGCTGCGCTCCCGGGCCAGGCTGGCCCGCGAGGTCGGCGCGGGCTCCAGCAGGCGCTGTCCCCGCGCCGCGCCCGGCTCCAGGCCCCGGCCCCGCCGGCCTCGGCCCCGAGCGCGCTCGCCGCCCGTCGTTCCTTCCCGCTTCTCTCAGTCTTGACAGGCGGCGCTGGCTTCGCTGTCTCGGGGCGTGTGGGGCGGAAAGTGGCCTCGACCCCGCCGCGCAGTGAGGCCGCGGCTGTGCCTCGCTGGAGGGGCGCGATTGCCCCGGCGTCCCTGCTCCGCCTCGCCGGGCCAGGTGGGCGGGGGCGGCCGCCAGTCGCCGGGGGAGTCGCGGCCGTAGCCGCGCCGCCCGCCGCTCCTCGGCCCCGGCGTGGGGCTGCGGCCTCCGGGGCGGTGCGCTCGGGCCCAGGGACACGCGCGGCGCGGCGGCAGGCGGGGCTCGGACGCCCAAGGGGAAGCCCGCGCTGGGGTCCTCCTTGGGAGCCCCGTGCTTTTCGGCTTCCCTTTTATCGACTCGGGCTGCCGGTGGCGCCTGGTTCGACCTGTGCTGAGCTGCACCTCTGGCCGTTCGCCCTTTCTCTCCCTCCTAGGCTGCTGGCCCCGACCCCTTACTGGCATTCGGGTCCTCTCCAACCCCACCACCAAGTGTTCCATCTGGGCCTGGTTTAAACCAGAGAGGAAGCTCGGGGCACCCCACCTGAAGAAAGCCAGCACCCCCTCTGCCCGAGTTTGTCCTATGGGGAGTGTGCTGGGAGGCGGGACAGGGGCCAGGTCGCTTTTGCAGGCCTGGTGGGGTTGGGTGACTCTTTGAGTGGGCGAGAGAAACAGAGGCTAGAATGTCACCAAAGAAGTGGTGCCACGGTTGATCTCGCTCTCCAGCCCTCACCCACGCTAAGGGGTCCTCTTTCCACCCACGCGGCGCCTGGCTTCTCTTCGGCTGAGTCTCCGGAGCCATTTGTGTCTCCAGTTATTAAGCTGTGCAGGTCCTTAGGGCGGGGAGGACCGCCGAAGTTGGCCCATGGTCTCATCTCTCCTATGTCCGCAGGTAAAATGGAACTGCACGGGAAGCCCATAGAAGTTGAACACTCGGTCCCCAAAAGGCAAAGGTGAGCCAATTTTTTTCTGTTCTCACCGCATCATTGCGGCGGGCCGGGGGCGGGGGGGGAGACGCTACGCAGTTGAAAACAACTTTTTTTTCGTTTTACATTTATGGGGCTACAGTATGGCTTGGCATTTCCCGTTTTTTACCCTTGCGTTTAAATTTATGGTAGGGGTGTGTGTTGGTGATAATCGTGGGAAGGAATCGAGTCTGAGTATGTAGGAAACTCTCCCAACAAATGTTCTCTGCAGAGCAGGTCAAGTTGCTACAACAGGAAATCAAAGTCTCAACCAGCAGTCTTCGGCAATCTGCAAGATTTTAGGAGGCAGTGAATGATCAGGAGAGGTGAAAGCAGCTGTCCGCATGCCCGGGTGCAGCGTGTCTTCCCCTCTGTCCGGGTTAGGAGGCCATGGTGGGTGCCTCTGAGAGGAAAGGAATTTGCCTTTACTCTGTTAGTGCAACAGTGGGTATTAGAATACTGAGCAAATGCTCAGAAGTCCTCTCATTCCAAAGTTATGCAGGTTTCTGCAAACACTGCCTTTGTCTATGCTCACCCCATTCCTTGGTGTATTTTTGCTTACAAATAACCACCGAGAGATGGCGAAGACTGGAAGATTAGTGTTACTTCAGCAGTGGGTTTTCGCTCCTCTGAGAGCATATGTAGCGTGTCGCTTTACAAAATATTTGCAGACAGTTTCAGCCACTCAATTATTTTGGAGAAATGGCTCCTTTCTCTAGCGCAGGCCAATCTAAAGCTCTGTAACGTTTAACTGGAAAGGCGCTGGTCCCTCCCAGTGGTGCTGGGGTTGGTTTGCCCTATTTTGGGTTTTGCACAGTAGGGTTAGAGTTTCTGCCTTCTCTCCTCCCACCCCCACCTCCACCCCACCCCCACCGGGCCAAACAATAAGCTTGAAGTTAATTCAAACCAGGGCTGCCTGTATCTGGTTAAGAATTGGTGCGACTGTGTGCTCTGGAGGGCAGGAGGATTTGCTCTCCAGATAGATAGTGACAGGGGGATGGGGAGAAGAGAAGGGAATTGAAATGTGTTATGTACTATACCAGTCCCCTACAGTGCATGTAATCATGGTGTACTGCAAACGTGTACTAATAAAAATTTTTTAAAAAATTAGGTGAGGACAAAAATGTCACCCGTATTCCTGTTTCTAATTTGAACTCTCTTCCAGGTAAAGCATTTTTACAAGAACTGTTTTTTGGTTTTTTGGGGTTTTTTTGGTAACGGGGATTGAACTCAAGTCCTTGAGCTTGCAGGGCAGGCAGCAGAAACACTGAGCTAAATCCCCAGCCCTACAAGAACTGTTTTTAAGAATGAGCTGATCTGGATTTTTATGGATTTCTGTGTACTTAATTTTCATGAGAATAATTGGAAAGATATCTGAAGGATCTGATTTAGTTCTAGTGGGGAATTTTTAGGGGTCAAATGATATAGTAGGATGTGATTCTTAAAGCTTCTAAAGTAATAGATATGTGCTGAAAAGTATCTAACTTGATCTTCATTTTGCAGGAATTGAAAAATTGAGGGAGAAATCAACCCTTTAAAAAGAATTTTTAAAGGCATAATATGTGAATTGGCTACCTTGGGAAAAACTTCAGGCATGCTGTGCAAATTCTCATTGGTTGCAGGTTTAGCCAGTGTGTCTTAGTTTTCTGACTTTTTTTTTTTTTTCCCTTCAGTGCTGGGGATAGAACCCAGGGCTTTGAGCCTGCTAGGCAAGTGCTTCACTGTTAGCTCCATCTCCAGCCTTTAGTTTTCATAAAATGTTGAATAAAAAATAGGCAAATAATTGTATTGGAAGGACTGACATTTCAATATTTGGGAGTTTTTAAATTTAAAATATTAAATATCTTGAGTTTTCCAGGTACATTTCATTGACCTGCTTGTAATTTGCCTTATCCTCTTCTTTTCCTTTCCAATCTGGTGTTAATTTCTCCCCCATGTGTAGGGAATTAAATTAGAAACATTGTCTGGTAACAACTGTTTCTATTCTTAGAGGCTTTTGCCCAAGTTCAAGCCTAGCTTGGGCAATTTTTGTGAAATCCTTCTCAAAATAAAAAAAAGGCTGGGGATGGAATTCAGAATATAAGGCCCTGGTTCTATCTACAGTATCCCCCCACCCCCCAAAAAGATTTTTTTCCCAAGTCTAAAACATACTTAGTTAACTTGTTACTTCATAACGAACAGAAGTTTCTCATTTGATAAAATGTTACCAGTAGCAGCAAATATTTATTATTAAAAGCTTCTTCAATTTATTAACAATGTAGGTTAAATTTTAAGTACATTTTTCACTAGCTAAAACGCTCAGGATTTTAAATGATACACTTGCTAGCAAAGTACATAGGACTGAGTACAGAATTTTTTCTTTTTACTGAATTAAGAGAACAATTGAGTATTGTAAATGCTTGTACTGAAATGTTAAAACAAATATAGAGCCTTGTTTCTGTCCTGAGAGAAATTCACTGGAAATTTATATTACAGTTTTGTTTTAACTTTGGAGCTATGGTGCAGTTTTCCTTACCTGGACCATTCCACCATCTGCATACATTTTTGGAGCCAAGAAGGCACCCTGGTGACTACATGCCCAGTCCTTATGGCAAGGTTAAGAAGTGGTCCTCATGATTGCTTTAATAGTGAGTTGATTGTTGCAGATCAGTCTTTGCCAAGTCAGCCAGCAGGATTTTGGGGTGGAGTTCTTTAGGATTAGCAGTCATTTCATTCCTCTGTCCTGTCATCATGTGCGTATCTGATGCAGGCATGCCCACTGGTACAGCCAAGACATTTATACCTGCTATGCAAGGCATGCTGGGAACCTGGTGCTAGAGAATGCTTATGGCAGCGCTCTGAGATGGATGAATGGACTTGTACTCACCAAACAGGGAGCAGGCCTAGAAGGTGATTGGATGTTTGACAGGCTGGTCTGACTCTTACTGCAGGCTGGGTTGGGCGGGACCCCTTCAGGAAGGGGTATT
The DNA here is from genome assembly GCF_000247695.1 of Heterocephalus glaber. The sequence goes on from NW_004624739.1 coordinate 7,163,196, forward strand.
GTTGAGTTGGTTTGGACTGAGCTTAGTTCCCGATTACTGAAGTCTGAAGGGAATGTGGAAGGAATGTGGCTTTTCTGCATTCAGATATCCTTCAGGTGGGGAAGATTATAGCAGTACTATGATGAGATTGAGGTCCTTTGCATCCGGAATGAAGATTACATTGGATATCTGTGATAGTGTTACGTGTTAGGTTCCAAATGTAAAAGAGTCAACATGGGGTGATGACTTTGTGGTATAGGCTTAAATTTCTCTCTCTTTCTGAGGTAAAGGTGAATGTGGAAATAGTTGTGACTTGGAAAGACTGTAGCTGAATTTGGTTGAAAGAGCCTCTGGTATCTTGTGGGACCTTGTATAAGCCCCTCTGTGATTCCATAAATAGCACGAGCACTGTTTCTTGTTTTTGTGTGTGGGCTGTTGGGCATGGGAGAGGGAATGGCAAAATTGCTGGCATGGAGAAACTAAGGATGGTGGTAGTTTTTCTCTCTCTTTCTCTTTTTCATGCCGGGGATCAAACCTGGAGCCTCACACATAAAAGGCAAGTGCTCTACCACGGAACTATACATTCCCAGCCCCAGGATGGTGGTTTTAGTTAAATTTCTATGACTTTAAAATTCTGAAATTTTCATATTTTCAGTTTTTAATAGCTGAATCAATTTTTATCAAACTTACAATTTAGTTGTGTCCTTAAGATTATATGTATAGATATATTTCACTAAAAGAGAAAAATAGAATATTACAGATATTTTTCTAATTTGTTTCCTTTAAAACAGACTATGGTACCTAAACTCAAATGTTCTTGTTTCCTTAAAAAATAAATTGAAGAAATTACTTTCATATTAGAATCTTGTGTTTACTACATAAAGTAGACAGAATTATAAAAGTCACTGGGGTTTTAAATGTACCTTGACTTTTAAGTGGCTATTTAAAAGCTAGTGTTGCATTTTAATAGCTGTTAATTATAAAATAGGATGGAGCCATGACCACCTATGTGCCCATTAGCCAGGGCATATGACCCTTTGCTGTGGGTCCGAATTCAGAGTCTTAGATATCAAAAGCTGTTTTTCCCGCTGAACTTTTGAATGTAGGTATGAATAGCTGCGCTGGTCCTTGTCAGTGTGGTACAGGTGAATCTTGTAAATTGGCAAGTTTCTCACACATGCAGATACTTGAAGTTCTGACTATTAGGAACTCGGTAAAGAATTACAAGCAGAGTTATCTTCGGAGTGCTCAGTATAAGATCAGCAATTGCTTAAGTGGTTGTAGCTGGAGGGATTTTTCTTGGTTTCATATTTTCTCAACAGCATACAGTTTGAAAGATTTCTTACTTTGACCTTAATAGAAATTTTAGAAAGTGACTGTTGATAAGTAGTTTCTACCATATGGCTATGCACCATGAACTAGAGAAGATGTTATGGAAACATGACATTTGCCTGGTGCCAGTGGGAATTGAGAGTCTTGGCTTCTGTTTGTGGCTTTTCTTTTGATTTGTGTGGTCACTGACTTTATCTGTTCAGGCCATTATAACAAACTGCAAGGGGCATATTTTGTTCTGAGGTTTTACTTCTGTTTGAAATAAATGGGTTATCAGCTAAGGCTTAAAAATACCCTTTGGAATTAGAGATCTGAGGTTTGCCCTGTAAGGAGCTGACTTGAATTTTTCTGAGATATGGTGGTAGCTCAGTTGCTTTTGCCTGTGTACTTCTTTTAGGCATCAGCAAGTGAGGGATTACTTTTACTAGGCTGTGAAATGCTTAATGAGCCACTCTGCTGCAATTGCCCTCTTATAGGACTGGGATTTTACATTAAAAATGAAGCTGTGGACCCACCTTCATCGATTTGAGGTGACTGCATTGTAATTGTCCTTAGCAGTATTCAGGCAGCAGCTTTTCTAGCAGTAACTAATTTTTTGTTGTTGTTTTTTTTGGTACCTGGGATCGAACTCAGGTCCTTGTGCTTGCGCAGTGGGGAGCAAAACCACTGAGCTAAATCCCCGGCCCAGTAACTAATTTTTGAAAGGTATGAATTATCCATTGAGCAACTCTGGCAGTTGGTTTGGTCTGGGAGGAAGGAGAGGTGGAAAGATGGTTAGCTGTCCTATTCTTAGCTGAGTTTCCTTTATCCACTGTTGATTCAAGCTTCCTGAGTCAGAAGACGGGAGGTGGCAGTGTGGTAGCAGTGATCAAAGATAGGATTGGCATTCTTAGAATCTCTGTCCTGTAACTCTGATGTTTACAAATTGGCTTGGACACCAGGATTTTGCTTGAAGGTTGTTGGCAAGCATAGTTTTGAGTGGTTCTTTAAAATTGAGTGTGTAATTTATCATAGTCTGAAGTTGCTGTTTGGCAAGGGTTCAGTATTGGTAAATAAACACAGTTGTAAATATTAACATGGTGTGTGAATTTTATTGCCCTGAAGGGGAATACATATGCATCAACTGTACATATGTTAGAGAATTACCCTAAAGCCATTTAATTTTGATTAGGAAATAATTTGAAATTATCATGGAAATATTCTAAGAAAAATCTAGTACTATAAACAGAAGAAGTCTCAAGTTCTTAGAATGTCAGAATGTCAGGCATTATCTCTTAGTGCAATGGTATTTCAGTTATCTCTTCTGTGAGACTTAATGGCTCAAAAAAACTAATCAGTGTCTGTCTTTCTGTCCATCTCTTTTTCTGGTACTGGGGATGGAACCCCAGGGGTATTTTACCACTGAGCTATATCTCCACCTCCAGCCCTTCCTTCGCTTCTTTGCTTTGCTTTGTTTCTGTTTCTTTGTTTCTTCCTTCCTTTCTTTTTTTTCTTTATTTTGACAGAGTCTCACTAAGTAGCTAAGTTGCCTAGGCTGGGCTGGAAGTTCTGATCCTCTTGCCTCAAAAGTGTAGGGATTTCAGCCAAACAACTATTATTTCTCATGATTCTTTCTTTTGAATTTTGAGACAGGATCTTACTAAATCACCAGGCTGCCCAGGCTGGTCTTGAACTTGCACCCCTTCTGCCTTAGCCTCCCAGAGTACTGGGATTACAGGTGAACAGCTAACTCTTTCTCCTGATTCCATGAGTCTTGTTAGGTGGTTGGTTCAGTCCCCATGGTATCCTTTTGGGTCATTTGCTGAGGAGAGCTAAAAGGTCATAACGGGCTTCACTCATGTAACTCCTCTGTGACTTTTCTCCACATATCTCAACATTCAATAGTAGCCTGAATTTGTCTATTTGTTTGCGGTATTGAGGATTGAACCCAAGACCGTCACACTGAACTATATTCTCCAGCTCTTTTATAATTTTTAAAATTTTGAGACTGAGTCTCCCTAAGTGGCTGAGTTGCCAGGCTGGGCTTTGAATTTGCAGTCCTTCTGCCTCAGCCTCCCAGAGTGGTGGGATTACAGGCCTGTGCCACCATAACCAGATGCCTGCATTTTTTTTTTTCTTAAAGCACAGTGACTGACCACCTAGCTTAAAGTGGAAGCTCCTAGTCTTCTTAAAGGCTATAGACGCAGGATTGTTTTTGTCCCATTTCATTGATCAGAGCAAGTCATCAGGCTGTCCTAGGTTCTAGGGTGAGATGGAAATAGACTGTCTTTGGATGGTAGAGTGTCATGTGTGTACAGAGAGGAAGGAATGTTGGTGGTCATCTTTAGATTATCTTCCACAAATTGGGAGAGGCCAATAGTGCCTTCAAAAATGCTTGCATTGGGAGCCACTCCCCATTGTACTATCTGGGGAGGAGATGATGGTATTATCTGTGGAGGTAAAGAGTAGTGACCGTTCTCTATACATTTCTAAGAAGCAATGATGGGTTAGATGAGAAATTTGAGAAGAATCAATGATGACAAGATTTTTTTGGTCAGAGCAGTTGGGTATAAATTAATACCGTTTACCAAAATGGAGAACACTGGAGGAGGAGCAAATTCTTGAGTGGAAATAGGGAACATTGCTTTTGGCATATTCTGTTTCTAATACTTAACTAGAAAATTTAAATGAAGAAGTTGAGAAGGCAGTGGGATAAATTAGTCCGGAGCTCAAAGGAAAGTAAGAAGCAGAGTTGAAAATTAAGGGCTTCATTAGCTTGTGGTATTTGAAACCAGGGAATTGGACAAGGTCCCCAAGGGATGGAGTCTGAGGCTCTAGGAGGAAGAAGAGGCCAGTAAAGCACAGTGAGGGAGAATGGTCAGGCACAGGAAAGCAAACAGAACTGTTTGCAGAAGTGAAGAAAGCAGGTAAAGAACGGTGTAGTCAACTGTGCAGGATACTACAGGGCATTTGTTACTTAGGCGAATGAGTGAGTGAGTGGGGGTAGTACACACCTCATCCTTCTGGCTCTGCTGCAAGTAGTTGGATTTATGGATTTTGCAGCCATTTTTCCAGAATGCATTTGCTGGATTTTGGTTTGTTTTAATTTCTAGAAACATCTCTGAGCATATTCTGTTTGTAATTAGCGATGGAAGTCTTGTTAAGTTTGGCAGCTCTTACACAGTGGACAGGACCTGTTTGTGACATCTGGTCCTTGGCCTACCCTCATGTATTTCAACGATATTTTGGCAGCTGTGAGCTCACTTTCTTATAGACAAGTCATTCTGCTTTTTATTAACATACAGCTGGGAAATTCTCTGAAGCTGTCTTAGCTTCCAAAACAGTGGCAGTCAAGCCCAATGCTTTTATTTGGTGGTCTAAGTATGTAATGATTTGACAAGCAAAGGTTGAAACTATGGGCCAAAACATTTATGGAATCATGAGAGCTAGTTTTAAAATACTTTAATCACTGTTATTTTAGGATACTGGCATAAATTAAGCATTCTTTTCATTTTACTCATAAAAATTTTGCTGTGGGAAATAAAACCTTTTGGAAATACCTAAATTCCCTCAGTTTTGCATATTTAAAGATCTGTTCCTCGTAGAGAGCATGTTCGCCAAATTAGTATTCTATCTTTGAGGGTGATAACAGTTGCCAAAATTTGGTGATATGTTAGATCAGTTGATTTTGACACACAAGATTTGGCCCGAAAAATTCCTTTCAAGACTTTCTTTGAAAGTCCTTTGATCAATAAAGTACTACTACTTTCAGAATGCATCAAACATCTGTTTTCAGAAGGGCGAACTAATAATGATATAACTATAGATTCTTTTGTGGTTTTGGTTGCTTTACCCAAGGATTCTCCATAAAGCCCCACGAGAGATGACCTGCCTGAGGTCCCACAGGTGATTCATTAGTGGAGCCCATTTCTGGACCCTACAGCTCTGCCCTACCTGCCTTTATTCCTCCCATTTAACTTCTTCAAATCCTCAAAGAAGCTTACACAGCAGCTCAGGTCGTGTTTGCACTTGCAAGTCAGACCGGAGATGTCCTGTTTCTTGCTTTCTCTGAAGCATGGAAATCTTGTTTGGCTTCTTTGAAGGGTTGGTTTATTGTCTTACTGCAGGAAAAAGACAGGGTAGGGGGAGTCTGGAATTGGGGCTTATTATAAAATAAATACATTCAAACATCCTGTTTTAAGACAGAAAATGAAACTTTTTTTTGCCTTAATATATTTTTAAGCAGCTTCATCTTACTGTAAATGAATTGCAAAGAGGGGGCCAAAGATGTGAGAGGGAGACAGAGGCCACAGAGAGAGAGAGGCCAGGGTTTTGTCTCAGGAGGGTGATTATGATTCATGGGAGTGTGTTCTAAGATTGCAAAACAGGCACAAGTGTCCTACATGGACTCTGTTAGGCCCATTTATTCCAGCTTGTTAGCAAATTCTGTAGAACCCTGGCTTGCAGAAGGACATGTCAGTGGTCAGTGTCTGTTGTTTGGTCTTTTTTGAGACAGGGTCTTGCTGTGCAGTTCAGGCTGTCCTTGAATTCACCATGTAGCCCCAGGCTACCCTATCACTGCCTCAGCCCTCCCGAGTGCCACCACATCTGGCTGTCTCCTTTCCTCTTTGCAGTACTGAGGATTAAACCCAAAGCCTTGCCCACGCTGGGCAAGTTCTGTACCACTGAGCCATATCCTCAGTTCTCCGTCCATCTGTCCATCCATCCATCCATCTATCATTGTGAGACAGAATCACAATAAATTTCCCAGGCTTGTCTTGAACTTGGGATCCACTTGCCAGGCTTGGTGACTTACACCTGTAATCCCAGCCCTCACAAGACTAAGGGAGGAGGATGAAAGTGAAAAATACTTGTTTTTCAATCCTCACTTTCTCCTTGTATGTTCCAGGCCTTACTATTGGTTACTTGATGTACTGTTTTGCAGAAATTCTTCTAGGCATATATCCAGAAACCTTTTTTTTCCTGTATCCACAAACATTTTTTACTATAACAAATTGTGTTGTTTATAGTGTGACTTAAAATTTTTTGTGTGTGCTGGGGAGGGGAGAAGGCAGGTTTTGAACCCAGCACATGCTAGGTAAGCACTCTTATCGCTGAGCTACAACCCCAGCGTGGGATTTTTATAAATTGTTAGATTGGAAATTGCTGTGTTAAAAGATATGCACATTTAAATTTGAAAGTACTGAGCAAAAAAAAGGAAAATAAACAAACTGCCCAAAAGTGAAACCATCACATTTCTTATGTTGATGTGGTTAGTTATAATTTGACAACAAAGAAAGTTTCTTATGTGGAGTGTGAAGTGAGAATTTAAAAACTGTCTTTTCAAGCATTGAGACTTACTAATTCTAAGAACAGGGTTAGTCTTCTATCAGAGATGTTGGGCTGACTCACAAGTCTGTGTCTCATTTCATTTCTGCACCTTGTATGTAAAAATTAAGCTATAAAGATTTAAGTTCTCATAACACAGTTTGAATATCTAGTGCTCATGCTCTGCTGCACCCAACACATTGAGTTTTCTTTTTTTTTTTTTGGTACCTGGGATTGAACTCAGATCCTTGCACTTGTGAGGCAGGAGGTGGAACCACTGAGCTAAATCTCCAGCCCCTGAGTTTTCAATCTTACCTCATTAACTATCAGCAGCTTCTTATAGTGAGAACATTATTGAATCATATTCTAAGGAGAAATTTGATTAAGAATTAGCTTCTAAAAGAAGGCACTATTCAGCTTGCCATCCTAGCTACTCAGATGAGCGAGCTTAGTTAAGAGAACCAGTGGTGGTGATAAAACTGTTTGAAAAGTGATTGAGTTCTCCCTGATGATTCCTTAAATGACTATTTTCCTTTTTATTTAAATTAATTTTGTGTGCTGGGGTTTAAACTTAGTGTCTTGCACATGCTGGGCAAGCATTCTACCACTGAGCTGTGTCGCTAGCCCTGTGTGTTTTTGAGATATGGCTTCCCTGCATTGCTAGGACTGTCCTTGAACTTCTGGGGTCAGAGGATCCTCCTGCCTCAAGCTCCCAAGTAGGCAGGACTACAGCATGTGTCATTGTGCCCAGCTGGCTGTATATCAGCCAGTTCTGCAAAAATGGAGAAGGTTTTGCCCTTTCTTTGGCAAGTTAAATGTGTGTGTGTGTGTGAGAGAGAGTGTGTGTGTGTGAGAGAGAGAGAGAGAGCGCACTAGTTTACCTATTTCTGCATTTTTTAATGGGTACCTTGTAGATATACATAATGATCACATTCATCATAGGGAATCTGTACCTGTACATGATATATCTTGTTTCTTTTCTTCCCCACTCCCCTTCCCTCCCTTCCACTCCTCTTCCCCCCCCTTATTTACAAAAGCTTTGTTTTAATTTTCTTCTTTCTATTGTTTTTTTCTTGTCCCTTCCTTCTTGCCCCTTTTCCTCTTCCCTTGTTCCTCTTCTCATTTGAACATTTTCTTCCCATTTCCCAATTGGATCATATTTACACTTTTGATTTCTCATAGCAGAGAAACAATGTGGTATTTAAACACGTGTGTCAGCTTTATTTCACTTAAGAGTATAGTCTCAAGGTGCAACCATTTACCTAGAAATGTCTCAAGCTTATCCTTCTTTATGGCAGAGTTGTACTCCATTGTATATAAAAACCATTCTTCATCTATTCATCGGTTATGAGCATTTGGTCTGTTTCTAAGATTTAGCTATTACAAATTGTGACACTAGAAACATGGGTGTGTGTATATTGCTGTGGTATAATGCTTTTAATTCTTTTGGAAAGATGCCAAGAAGCGGAATGGTGGGGCCAGGGATTTAGCTCAGTGGTTCCAGGGCCTGCCTCACAAGCAGAAGTTCCCAAGTTCGAGCCCCAGTACCAAAAAAAAAAAAAAAAGAAGGGGAATAGTGGGGTCAAATGGAACCTCGAGTTTTAGTTTTTTGAGGAATCTCCACACTGATTTCCACACAGGTTGCACCAGTCTACACTCCCACCAACAGTGAAGAGGATTTCTTTTTTTTCCTCACAGCCCCGCCAGTGTTTGTTACTGGTTGATTTCTCAATAGTAGTCATTCTTTCTGGAGTGAGATGGAATCTCAGAGTTGTTTTAATTTGCATCTCTCAAAGGACCAGTGATGTTGAACATTTTTTCATATATTTATTTGCTGTTTGTACTTCTGTGTCTGAGAAATGTCTGTTCATTTCAAATGCCTAATTTTGGATTGGGTCTTTAAATTTGGGGGCCTGATTTTTTTGAGTGCTTTATATAGTCTAGATATTAATCCTTTGAGGAACACCTGGCAAAATTTTTTCCCACATTGTAGGTTGTCACTTCACTCTGTTGGTGGTTTCTTTTGCTGTGCAAAAGCTTTTAAATAAGATGGGATCCCAGTTGTTGATTCTTTGTGATGTTTCTTGTGTGATCAGGGTTTTGTTCATAAAGTCTTTGCCTATACCTTTGTCTTCAAGAATTCTACCCATTCTATCCTCCAGCAGATTTAGTGTTTATATTTTAATATTTAGATCTTTGATTGACTTCAATTTTAGTGTAATGTGTGGTGAAAGATATGGATCTACTTTTAATCTTTAGAATGTGGAAAGCCAGTTTTTCCAGTACCATTTATTAAAGAGGCTATCTTTCTTCTAGTGAAGATGTTTGGCCCTTTTGTCAAAGATAAGGTGGCTGAATATGTTTGGAGTTGTTTCTGCATCTTCTAATCTGTTCCATTGATCCATGGGTCTTTTCTTTGGCCAGTACCATGCTGGGGTTTTTTTGATGTTGTTGTTTTGTTTTTGTTTTGGTACTGGGCATCAAACTCTGGACTTTGCACTTGCCAGGCAGGCAGCAGAACCACTGAGCTAAATCTCCAGCCCACCATGCTGTTTTTATCACAGTAGCTTTGTAATATGATTTCAAGTGAGGGATTCTGATGCCCCCTGCCCTGCCTTTGTTGTCCAGAATTGCTTTTGCTATTCTAGGTCTCTTCTGGTTCAACTGGATTTTAGGATTGTTTTCTCAAATTCTGTGAAATATGCTATTGGTATTTAGATCTGGATTGTATTAAATCTGTGTAACAATTTTGAAGTTTAGCCATTTTCACTATATCGGTATTTCTGCTCAAGAACAAGGGATATCTTTCCATTTTCTGATATCCTCTTCAATCTCCTTTTTCAGAGTACTGTAAAGGTCTTTTACTTCCTTCCTTAGATTGATTCCTAAGTATTTCATTCTTTTGGATGCTATTGTGAAAGGTGTGGTTTCCGTAATTTCTCTCTGAGTGAGTTTATTTGTGTACAAGAATGCTGATTTTTGAGTGTTGACTTTGTATCCAGCTATGCTGCTGAATTTGGTTATTAAATCTAGAAGTTTTTTGTTGGAGTGTTTGGGATCTTCTATGTAGAGTATTATGTCATCTGGAGATAATAATTTAACTTCTTCCTTTCCTACCCTTATTCCTTATGTCTTGTCTAATTGCTCTCATCAATGTCTATCCTGAATAAGAGTGGTGATAGTGGACATCCTTTCTTGTTCCTGCTTTTAGAATGAAAGCTTTCAGTTTTTCTTCATTTCGTATGATGTTGGCTATTGGTTTGTAGTAAATGGAATCTATCTACCCTTTTTTTTTTCTGGTACTGGGAATTGAAGTTGAGTCCTTGCCCTTGCGCAGCAGGTGGCGAAACCACTGAGCTAAATCCCTAGTCCGAGGTAAAGACCTTTTATTCCAATTTTCTGTAGGGTTTTATCATGAATGGGCGTTGGACTTGTCAGATGCTTTCTGTTAATATGGTGTATTACATTTACTGATTTGCATATGTTGAGCCATTGCTGTATTCCTGGGATGAATCCTACTTGGTCGTGGTGTATGATCTTCCTGATGACTTGCTGCATTCTGTTTGCTAGTATCTTATTGGGGATTTTTGTATCTATGCTCATTAAGGAGATTGGCCTGTAGTTCTCTTTTTTGGCTGGCTCTTTCTTTGGTTTTGGTATCAGGGTAATGGTTGCTTCCAGGTGTGAATTTCAGAGTATTGCTTCCTTTTCAGTTTCTTTAAATTGAGAATTGGCCTTAGATCTCTAAATTTCTTGTAGAGCCGGGGATTTAGCTCAGTGGTTCCGCCACCTGCCTCATAAGCGCAAGGACCCAAGTTTGATCCCTGGTACAAATAAAATAAAA
>NW_004624739.1:7197903-7216962 GCF_000247695.1 Heterocephalus glaber
TACTGGGGATGGAACTCGGGACCTTGAGCTTTTGAGGCAGGCGCTGGAACCACTGAGGTAAATCCCTGGCCCTTGAGTGGATCTTTATGTGTACTGAAGAACCATCAACTTTCATAGTGGAGGATAAAAGTTTTCCCAAATTCTAGTTTTTACTTAAAGCTCAAATTTAGTTATTCGGCAACAAATATTTTCAGAAAAACTGTCTTGTAAGTGACAAGCTCACTTCATTCTTTTCTCAGAAAATGTCTTCCAGGCATTGAAAGCTTAAATAACCACAGTTTATCTGAAGTTCCTTCAGGCAGATGTGGAGTGAGGGGTGCGTCTTAATTGTTTTGTGTGTGTGTGCGCTTGTGCACTGGGGGTTGAGCCTCGATGCTAGGCAAGTGCTCTGACCTGACCTACATCCTTTCCTTGTCAGCTTCTCAGTGCTTTTTCCCAGACTGCCACAGGAGGTAGCAGCAGGCTTTATGCACATTTCCCTTTTCTCCCCCCAAGTGTTTTAAAAGATGTGTATTCTGGAGTTGAGATTTAATAAAACACTAATCTTCACAGCTTCAAGGACATTGTATAAACAAAACCTTTTTTAAAAAACTGCACATGCCATTGAAGAAAATAGCAACTACTAGTACAGTTTAGTGCCACTGCTTTAATTCATGCTAACAGACAGCAGTCTTACAGACCATTGTTTGCACCATCAACAGAAATGTCACTACAGTGAGAAGGGCCAAGTTAATGTTATTATAAAGGTAGTTTGACTTCTTGGACCTCCTAAAAGTCTGGGTTCCCCAGGGTCCAAACACTGTATGTTGAGAATTGCTACTCCACTAAGGTGTAGTTTGAAATTATGCAAATATTCTTTGTGAATATGTTTTTGTATCATAACAGAGCAAGTAAGGACTTTATACAATTCCATGGCATGCTAGCTTTGACAGGGAATTTTACACAAGTCAGTTTGTGAAAAACAGGTGTGGGACAGGAAGACAAGAGAAAAACTCTGAACGCAGAGGAAAAATCTAAGTAAGTGAAACAGTATGTAAAATAAGGAGCACATAGAAGGCATAGGAGCAAAATGAAGTGCACCTGGGCATTTGGGTGTCCGCAGTCAGGCTTCGGGTTCCTCTGGTGAAAGTGAACCCTACATGTTGACACCAGGTCATGTTTAGAGAAGTGAGCAGCATGGGAGACATTTTGTTAACCCTAAAATCTTAAAGAAATTAGTTATGTTCCATCAGAGTTTCTTTTGATGGTTTACATGTTTTGAGGCTGGAAGCTTGTGGTGGCTCACTGTATTTGTAAGGATGAGCAGCTGAGGAGTCCAGCCTCTGACATATCTCAGCCAGCTTTCTTTGCTCTGGGTAACTTAGTCTTAGAAAATAAGAGATGATTTTTTTTTCTCATTTTCCCAGTGCAAACTGGAGGTATAATGGTACATGCCTGTAATCACAGTACTCTGGAGGCTGAGGCAGGAGGATTGCAGGTTCAAGCTCAGCCTGGGCAACTTAGTAACTTAGTGAGACTTTGTTTCAGAATAAAAAAGGGGCTGGGGAGGTAGCTCAGTGCAAAGGCCCTGAACACATCCCCCAGTACTGCAAAACAAATTTCAGGGCCGGGGATTTAGCTCAGTGGTTCTGCTGCCTGCCTCGAAAGCACAAGGACCCGAGTTCAATCCCCGGTACCAAAAACAAAACAAAATCAACAAATTTCAGTAGAATGGTGACCTTTCATGGTATTTCATTGTTGTTGTTTTTTTTTTTTTTTTCATTCTGTATATCTTTTTTCTAGTTTGAGAAAACTGGGTGGTTTGCTGTTTTCTTTTTCAAGTAGTTCTGTTTTGTTGAACATAGCAGTTTTTAAGTGATTCATTCATCAGTTATTTGAAGTGATGAGAAGACAAGAATCCTGTTGTTAGGAAACTTGTGAATCAGAAAGATGACCTTAGTGGGCTGATTGACAGCCACCAGGCACATGGTGCTCTGAGGCAGTTGAAATGTGGCTGCTCCAACTGAGATGTGGTGTAAGTATAAAAGATGCATTGGATTTCAAAGACAGTTCAGGCCAGGTGCCATGGCACATGCTTGTAATCCCAGCTACTAAGGAAGCTGAGGCAGAAGAAAAGCAAGTTTGAGGCCAGTGTGGGCAACTTAGCGAGACCTTGTCTCCAAAAAAAAAAAATCAGTAATAATTTTTATTTCTTTTTTTTTTCTCCCACATTGACATTTATTACATAACATTTCTAGCAAAACAAGTAACAAATTCAATAAATGAATTCACATTAACAGGTTTCATTTTGATCCATTAGCCAATTTGGAAAAGAAAATCCATACTGATCAAAGTGATAAAATTAAAAAGCACCTTTTCCTTGCTACATATAATATTTTTTAACTAAAATGCCAAGCTGTTACCAGATGCAGAATCCAACTGCAGGATTCTTACATAACGTAGATTTGTCTCTTACATTGTTTTGATGTAGTCACTTATACAGATATTTAAAAACCATATACTTGACTGGGTAAGAAACTGAAAGTACATCTGTGAGAATTATACTCTACAATAAATACCTCAATTTCCATGTCATTGAGAAACTTACTCTAAGACATCTTGAGATAACTTAATGACTCTCACTTTTGGGAAACATTTTTGGTGCTTTGCCCAAGTGCTGAGGGGCTTTTATTTTAAAATCTAGGCCTAGCATTTAAACCTCCAACATTCCCTTCCCTAGGTAACACAATTATGAATATTCAGAAATCCAGGTAACTCATACTCGATCATCAACATTTCAGAACTGAGCCTGATAATGACATTTGAAAAAGAAAGTAGAATTAGCTGAATGTATACTCCTAAAGCCACCTAAACTCATCTTTAGGTTTTATATTTACAGTGCTGACCAGAAGAAATTAAAGAAAAAAAGTTACACTAATTATTCAAGCTCTATTCCAGATGTCTGCTTATTAAGACCTGCAGTTTATGTAGAAGTGAACCATAACCCTCTGATATTAGGCCTCACTCCTTTTGTAGAGCTAACAGTAAAATACATCAATCCAAATTTTATGAAGGCAGCGCACATCTTAGGAGTAACTAGTACATATAAAAAGTATCAACATCAGTGGTTTGAATGTGAAAATTTATTTTTAAGTCAAAGTATGCAACAAATAAAACCTACAGAAAACAAATTTTTCCATCACAATCTGTTGCTTTACCAAATGATATTTTGAAAACACATTCCTTCAGTCATTATAAAGTTCTTAAAATACAAAAGAAATTAAATCTGTAACAAAGTCTAGTAGACCAGATGCTGTTGTTAGGACTTGTGTGTCGGTGTCACGCTTTCAGTACATCCCACACCATCCGCCTACACTCAGGCCGCCTTGCCCATAGTAGTCACCACTCCCTCCACCGCCAGCGCCATAGCCACCCAAGCCATCAGGAGTACCATTTCCTCCACTGTAATTGTTACCCATTCCCATCCTTCCAACAGATCCATATCTTCCTTGATTATCCATTCCATCTCTGCCATAGCCTCCCATGCCAGAACCTCCCATTCCAGAGCCGCCTCTGAGAGTAGAATTCAAGAAGAGTTCAATGTATCGATGTTGCATGTTATTTTTATCTTCAGACATGGCAGCTACTGCATCTTCATGTGTCACAAACTCTACGTCTGCTTCTCCTGTTGCTCTTCCATTTGCTCCAATATCAATATGAACTCTTACTGGATTTAGTGGTGAAAAGAAATTAGCAATGTCGTTTTCAGTTGCTTGAAAAGGCAACCCTCTCATATGTACGAAATGACCTCCATGAAAACCTGAACAGCTCCACCATAGCCATGTCCTCCCATACCTCTCCCATCTCTCATTCTGTCATCAAAGCCATCATTTCCATAGCCGTAATTATTATAGCCACCATGGTCATCAAAACCTCCATAACTTCCATGCCCAGCTCCTTAATAACCCCCTCATCCTCCTATTGGTCTATCATATGGTCCTGGTCATTGTCCCAGCAGTCTTCTTGGTGGATCATAAAATCCTTTGATTTCGTTCCTGCTACTTCTGAAGATCTCAATATACCTTGAAAGAACCGAACTATTTCCTCTTTGCCGTAACCAAATGGCAATCCACAAAGTTGAACTGTCCTATCATTAGCGTCATTTGGACCATTATGTTTCATAACCCAATCCATCTCAATACCGTTTGATTTAAATGCTTAGGAATCTGCGCCAGAAGTCCCTTGCAGTCCCACCAGCCCTGGTAACCCTGTCGAGACTGCGGAGGAAGCAAGGCCTCGGGAGGCTGGGCCCATCCGGCGCCATTTCCATCGGGAGCGCGTCCGCAATTTTTGCTTCTTATTGTTCTGCAGTACTAGGGATTGAAACCAGCACTTTCACACTCATCTACATCCCTAGCTCATTTTTATTTTTATTTTTATTTTTATTTTTATTTTTGGGGGGGTACTGGGGATTGAACTCGAGTCCTTGTGCTTGCGAGGCAGGCAGTGGAACCACTGAGCTAAATCCCTGGCCCCAAGCTCATTTTTATTTTGAGACAGGGTCTTGGTGAGTTACTGAGTCGCCCAGGCTGAGTTTGAATTTGTGATCCTCCTGCTTCAGTCTTCCAGAATGTTGGGATCACAGGCATGCAGCACCATACTCTACAGTAATTTTTTATTTTTTTGAGACAGGGTCTTGGTATGTAGTTCAGGGTGGCCTTGAACTCACTGTGAAGCTCAGGCTGGCCTCAAATCCACAGTGATCTTGCTGCCTCACCCTCCCCAGTGCTAGGATTGCAGGCACGCACCACCACACTTGGCTGGTAATTTTTATTTTAATGTCAACGGCTTTTTACTTGAATGTGGTTATTGGAAAATTTAGTATCCCATGGGGCTTTCATTTGAGGTTTGCCTTGTATTTCTCCCATCCAAGTACTAACCAGGTATGACCCTGCCTAGCTTCGAGATCAGACAAGATCGGGCATATTCAGAGTGGTGTGGCTGTAGACTGCCTTGTATTTCTAATGGACAGTACTGACCTAGAGAGCAGAAATGGACAAAGCCAGTATGTAAGGTAAGGTGTATTAGAAGGTACAGGGAAAAATAAAAACAAGGTAAAGCAGGATGGGACGCGTGGCAGGGCATGGGGTTTGGCTGCTGTTCCTGGGGGATGGTCAGAGAAACCTCTCCACTGCAGTGCTGTGTGAGCAGAGCCATGGACAAGATGATGGACTGGGTGAGCAGAGGCCTGTGGGAAGTGGGACAGCACGGCAGGAGTGTGGCGCTCAGGGCGTATGCTGCTCTCTGGGACTAGTGCTGTGACAGGCGTGGAGCTGCAGCAGGAGAGGTGTCAGTAGGGTTCGGAGAGGCAGGCAGCTGCTGGACAGAGTGGGAGGGAGAGGAGCCCCGGCAGAGTCCCTCAGATGAGACGAGAAGGCCTGGGAGGGTTTACTGAAGGGATACTTCTGACCAGATTACCTTAAAAGGGACCCTCTGCCAACTCCACCAAGAATAAACCTTGGGGTATGGGATGGCATCAGAGAAACCAGTTGGCGGCACTCACTACTTCACCCAGGTTAGAAACGGTGGTGGCTCGGGTTGTCATGCTGGTGGTGCTTGCCAGGAGGGTTAGTGTTTTGCCACAGCCAATGCCTGTATGGAGAGGGGCTGTGTGTGAGGACTGAGGAAGCTACCAAGGCTCCCTCAGCAGTTGATGGTTCAAGTCCCTGAAGGATGGGTTTCTACCAAGTATGACAAGCAGGGTTGTGAGCAGTGCAGTTGCCCTTGGGAGTTGGACAGTATAGCCTGGCCAAGTCGTTGGAGGTGTTTTAGACATGTGAGGATGGCATGGTGGGTAGGTAGGAGCAGGGGAGGAGTGTAGTCTGAGGTAAGGGAACCACTGGTGATCCTCCCAGGTGGAGTCTTTTCTTTTACTGTGCTGGGGATGAACTCAGAGCCTTGAACATTATAGGCAAGCTGTCTACCACTGAGCTCCACCCTCGGCCTTTTCTCTTTTTTTCCAGTAGTGGGGCTTGAATCCAGGGCCTTTGCAATGAACTACACCCCAAAGTTTCAGTTTGTTTTTTTTTTTGAAACAAGGTCTTCATATATAGCCCAGGCTTGCCTGGAACTCATGGTGATCCTCCTGCTTCAAACTTCTAAGTACTGGAATTATAGGCATGTGGCACCATGTCTGGCCCTAGCCTTTTTTCTTTTTCTTGTTCTTTTTGGGGCAGAATTTTGCTAAGTGGCTAAGTTGCCCAGGCTGGACTTGAAATTCTGATCCTCTGCCTCAGGTTTCCAGAGTAATTATAGGCATTGTGCTACCGTGCTTGCTTGCTTGCTTTCTCTTGCTCGCTCTCTCTTTCTCTCTCTCTTTCTCTCTCTCTTTCTTTCTTTCTCTTTCTTTCTTTCTCTCTCTCTCTCTCTCTCTCTCTCTCATTTCTCTCTCTTTCTTTTCTTTCTTGTACCAAGGATCAAACTCAGGACCCTGCGCTTGCAAGGCAGCCGGCGGAACCACTGAGCCAAACCCCTGGCCCTGCTGTGCTATTTTTAAAAAATTAATTAATTAATTTTATTGGAGATTGAATCCAGGGTTTTCATAGTAAGCTACATCCCCCCACCCCTTTTAAAATTTTTAAAATTTCAAAATAAATGTTGCTTAGGCTGGGTTTGAATTTGTGATTTTCCTGCTTCAGCCTCCCAGAGTGCTAGGATTACAGGTGTGTGTGTTCCACCATGCCCAGTTTTGTGTGTGTGTGTGTGTGTGTGTGTGTGTGTGTGTGTTTTGAGGTGTGGTTTTAGTCTGCTGCCCAGGTTGATGTCAAACTCCTGGGCTGAAGAGATCCTCCTGCCTCAGCATCTCAAGTAGCCTCAGCTACGGGACTGGCTCCCTGCACCTATCTTAGGTGGAGTTTTGATGGAATGGTCAGTTTGAAACTATTGTGCATTTTTGGAAGGATGAATAGATGGAGACTGACCATGGTTAGGCTTTCAAGGAGTTTGGCTATAAAGACATTAGAGAAATAGGAAGGTATTTGGAAGGCTTGCAGGTAGAGGGAAGGCTTGAAAAAACTTTTTCAGTTTACAGGCAAGTTGCAAGCACAGTACAGATTGTCCATATACCCTTCGTTTAGTTTCCCTGTTAAAGTTTAACTGCTCTTAAATTTTCAGGGACCCTTGAAAGTAAGTTGCACACATACTGCTCTTTATCTGTAAATACTTTACTGTGTGTTACCTAAAAACAAGGACATTCTGTTACTTGACTACTGTATGTGATCAAAATAAAGAAAATTAGCATTGACACCACAGCATTTAATCTCCAAATGTTATTCAGACCTTGCCAATTGTCCAACTAATGTCCCATTTTGATCCTGGACCCGATCCAGGATTGCATACTGCATTTCGATGTAATGTCTTTGATCTCTTAATCTGGGACATTCCCTTGGTCCTTGTCTGCCTGTGATGTCCTTAATATTTGTGAGGGCTGTAAACTAGTTATTGTAGAAGGTCTCCCATTCTAAGAATCAGGCTATGATTTTTTTCCCCAGGGCTGGGGATCAAGCCCAGGGTATAACAGTGAGTTACTGTCCCCAGCCCCCAGGTTATGGGTTTTTTTTGTTGTTGTTGTTACCTGGGATCAAACTCATGACCTTGTGCTTTCGAGGCAGGGGTGGGGCCACTGAGCTAAATCCCCAGCCACTGCCCAGGTTATGTTTTTCATGGACTGCCTTAGAAGTGACATCTTCAGTGTACATTATCAAGAAGTGTGCTGTTGATTTTGTTCTGACAGCGTGATAATTTTGATCAGTTGCTTAAGGTAGTGTCTGCCAGGTTTCTCTAGGGTAAAGTGGCTAGTTTTTTCCTTTGCAATAAGAACCTCCTGGTTAGTTGCCTTGAGAATGTAAAGAACCTGTTTCTTTTTTCTTTTTTTATATATATCATGCTTTTAATACAAACTTAAAAAAATCCGGAACAATATAAATTGTACAGATTTGATCAATCTTTTTGTTTTGTTTTTAAACTAAGTCTCTAAACACACCAATAAGAACCTGTTTCTTAAGAGTACTTTCACTCATTTTAGCATCCATTGATGGTTCTTGTCTGAAACTCTTATTAGCATAGTGGCTGTCAAATGGTGGCTTCTTATTAGTTGCAATTTTAGAGCTTTTCCTTCTTTCTCATATATTTTATATTGATATGGGCTTCTGGATTCTTATTTCACAGATTATAACATGTTATAATCATCATTTGTTGCTCAGTCAAAGTGAGGATTTTGAAGGTAAGAGGTATTTTAGCATGGTGGTGGTATGCCAAAGGCAGTGATTCAGCATAGATGGAAAGATGATTATGATAATCTCCTGTCCATATGATGAAACCTTTGCTTATGCTTTTTTTTTTGTACTGGCGATTGAATTTAGGGCCTTGGCACTCAGCTACATCCCCAGCACCTTCTTTTTAGTACATGTTTACAGTATGTAATGATTACATTCATTGTGGGGAATTAGTACATGTGCATATCACATCTTAATTCTTTTCTCCTTCTTCCCTCCTTCCATCTTTTGATCCCCTTCCCATTTGCAAGAGAACCTTTTTCATCTTATTTTGAGAGAGTCTCACTGAGTCACTAAGTTGGTCAGGTTGGGCTTGAACTTGTGATCCTCCTGCCTCAGCTTCCTGGATCTTCTTTACAGGTGTGCCTCATCATTCCTGGCTGCTTAGGCTTCCTTTTAACACTCCTTTCTTTTCTTTCTTTTTTTTTTTTTTTTGTGGTACTGGGGATCGAACTCGGGTCCTTGTGCTTGCGAGGCAGGCGGCGGAACCACTGAGCTAAATCCCGGGCTATGCTTCCTTTTAGATGAGTAATTTCTTGCAGACTTTAGCTATCTAAATGCAGTAAGTCTAGGATATTTTGTTCTGCAATAAATCTAGGATATTTGATTCTTTTCTGGGGGTATCTGTAAGATATCAAGTCATTTTTTGCGACTGGTGCATTGTCTCGAATTTGATAATGTGCACCACAGAAAGTACAGTAATAACTTGCATATTGAGTATGTCACTTACAGTTTAATCATGTGCAGGTTATTTTTACTGACAAGACTAACTTTAACTCATGATTGTGCATTTTTCCTAGTCTATTGCATTTTGATGCACTACCGATGTCATAACTAAAATTGGTGAAAACATTGTCACACATTTCTTCATTGTTCCTACTTACTCTTGGATCTCGGTTTTGTTTTGTTTGGTTTTTTTTGGTACTGGGGATTGAACTTGGGTCCTTGCGCTTGCACAGCAGGCGGCCAAACCACTGAGCTAAATCCCCAGCCCCTCTTGGATCTTGGTTAATGGTGTACTTATGGAAGCGGATGGAATCGCAAACTATTTTCTTGAGTTATGCTATATACAAAACATTCACAGGAAGTAAGTGAAACTAGTTTTTTGTATGGTAATTAAAAAGGTTGGAAGACTTAAAAAATATATAGTATCTATGGCAAAATTTAAAACATAAAAGTGGTTAAAATTACCTTTTTGCCTTCCAAGTGCAGGCACTGTGCAGTTTCTTGTGTTCTTTTGGGAAAGATTTAGATATAAGCATCTATGAATGTATACTTTTTAGAAAAAATACTGCTGAGCTGTATGCATTATAGTCTTTGCAAGTTTTTTTTTTTTTTTTTGGTATCAGGGATTGAACTGGGGTCCTTTTGCTTGAGAGTCAGGGGGCAGAACCACTGAGCTAAATCCCCAGCCTACTCTTTGCAAGTTTTAAAAAGCCACTTTAAAGGCACTTTGGAAAGTAGGATGGGGAAAATAGAATGTTCAATACTATTAAGGTAGTGAATCCCACTTTAGGAGGAAAGTACATTTACCCATATGTATACCAATAATACATTATAAACTGTTCAAAGATCTTTTCCTTAATTTTGTAATATCTTAGGTTTTGTTATTAGGATTTGTTACAGATTCTGATCTTCAGAAAGCTCCAGCACATGGTTTACTTCATTATAAGTTATGATGGAAAGAAGAAATGTGTTGTGTAGTATTTAACTCCTCCTCTCCCCAGAAAAAGAATAGCTCCCTTTCTTGCCACCAAGCCTCTGGAAACCACAGAGGAGTCCTTTTAAATAGCACCTTGTATCAACTGGAACTGCTTAGTGCTCTAAAGAAAATTGTGTTTTAAACTTTCTTTTAAACACTTTTTAAATTAATTAATTATATTTTGGTGGTACTGGGAATTGAACCCAGGATGCTCTTCCATTAAGCTACATTCCCAATCCCTTTTCTATTTTTATTTTTGAGACAGTGTCTTGCCCAAGTGGGGTTCAGACTTGCAGTCCTCTTGCCTCAGCTTATCTCAGTGCTGGGATTGTAAGGTGCTGATTTAAAATTAATGTTTTTTGAGATAGGGTCTCACTTTGTAGTTCAAGGTGGCCTTGAACTCACTGTGGAGCCCAGGCTGGCAGCAGTCTTCTTGTCGGTCTCCTGAGCGCTGAGGTTACAAATGTGAGCCACCATGCCGACCTTAAAATTAGCGTTGTTACAGAAAAATTTGTGAATTTTTCAGAACTATCGATCAGCTGGAAAATACTGAGATTTGATTTATAAAGTTCAAGGAAATAGTTCATGATCTTCAAAGAAATTATTTTCAATGTTTAACTGTTAGCAACATACTTTATTTTCAAAGTGACATGTACAGTAATGAATTTTTTTGTTTTGTTTTTTGTTTTTTGGTACTGGGGATCGAACTTGGGTCCTTAGCTTTCGAGGCAGGTGGTGGAACCACTGTGCTAAATCCCTGGCCCTGCAGTAATGAATTTTAAACCAACAAGTGCAGTAGTGCTGTCTTCATTCTGGATAGAAGTCCAAAATCTTTAGTGTACATTGGTGTAATTCTGAGCTTACCAACTTGTTTAAACTAATAGGTCTTGAATATGTAAACACCTGATAATTTCATGCTACATAATATATCTAAGGTAGTTGTCTTTAACTTTAAACATTTAAGTTCATTTTTAAGATCACCATTTATACTGTATCAGTCTGATTGGTACACAAAATTAACATGACCCAAAGTAAAAATATAAGCTTATTAAAGTGTCCCTTTTTCAAAATAAATTTTTTTTTTTGGTAACGAGGATTGAACTCAGGACCTTGTGCTTGCGAGGCAGGCGGCGGAACCACTGAGCTAAATCCCCAGCCCTCAAAATGAATTTTTAGGGTTTCTTTTGGTACTGGGGATCGAACTCAAGACCTTGTGCTTGCGAAGCAGGCATGGTGCCACTGAGCTAAATCCCCTGGCCCTTTGGTAAACTTTAATTTGGTTTACATATTGCCATCCTAAACCTGGATTTATCAAAGGACTAGATGGGTATTTTGGTAAAATAACATCAGTGTACTTTAACTGAAAAGTTTTTAAGTATTCAATTTATTTCAAAACACTACAGGGCCAGGGATTTAGCTCAGTGGTTCCGCTGTCTGCCTTGCAAACTCAAGGACCCAAGTTCTATCCCCGGTACCAAAAACAAACAAACAAACAAAAAAACCCCACTACAACTACTACTACAACTTCTTAAGATCTGGAGAAGGCTCTCAGTAAAGTCTGAATATATATTATATATATATATTTATATATTATATATATTTTTATATATTATATATTTAAGTTATTCTAAAAAATGAAAACACAAGAATGGAACATTATTTTCTATTGCTGACCTTGAACTAATGACATTAATTCTTAGCCACTTAAAGCTTCTTTAAGGGTTGCATTTTAAGGTTAGTGATATCTGTAGTTTGCCTTCTGTAACTTGCAGTTTCATTTTCTTTTAATTTATCTGTTTAGTTTTGTGAATGACAACCACTATGTGCAGGTACTACAGAGAGACAGAATCATTAACTTAAATTTTTGAAAGAGAAAAGTTAAACATTTTACAGTAATTTTTATCAATTTGCAAAAAACACATTTATATGAATATGAGCATTAACATATTTTTAACCATTCTCATAAGTAGCTTTAAATACACAGCTGGACTGAATTTTTCAAACTGATAAGATAATTTGCAATTTCTAAATTTCTAGAAGGGGTGGGAGCGGTCAAGGTTAAGTGTTAAGTGTTTCTCATCCTCTGTCCTTCTGCCTTATGTTTACAAGTTTTGAGATGTGTGACTTGCTATAAGTAAATTGCATCTGGCAGGTTGCTTTGTTATTTGCCCAATCTCCTAACAGTCCTGAATCTTGAAAACATATACCAAGGAGTATTTTTTCCTATTGGTTTTTCCACCTGTAGAATTCTGCAGCGAATTTTTTAGTTATCCACTTTATATGTTTAAAGACTTCCCAAGTCCTCACATACCTACAATTTTAAACATAGGGTTAAATAACAATTTAAGTGACACCCAACAGATAAATCTGTGGAGAAAGGATTTAGAATCTTCAATGCTTGTAGTTGATATTGTATTGTTAAATTTAAGATGTGTTCAAATTTTAATTATCTATAGAGTACATAAAATTTAAGTGTGTATGTATAGTGCATAAATTATTAGGATATAAAGTTAAAGCTTTGGCTTAGACCTTCCTCTTCGCTCTAGTAAAGCCTGTGTAAAAATAAAAATGACCTATGTGGACAGATGGCTGGTGGTTAGGGGTGTGGCGGAGTCCTGGTGTGCTGCCCTCCCGCCCCCATGGACAGTCTGTTCTGATAGCTTACATTTTTGCCCTTGCTTCTGGAAGTCA
Source organism: Heterocephalus glaber (assembly GCF_000247695.1). The sequence goes on from NW_004624739.1 coordinate 7,210,609, forward strand.
TTCTTTAGGCAGTTATTACAGTGTTTGGCTGATTAACACATTCTTAGAACTTATAGATGTTCAAAACACTCATTTCAACATTTTTACAAGGTGTTAAAGTCTAAAGCCCAGCCCACCAAAGTACATTGTTAATGATAGATATAGTTTATGGTCCTTTTTCTAATTGTAAAGCTTTCAAAGGATTAGAACATTTGGCAAAGAGGAAGCGGCCATTTTAAAATAAACTCTTGTTGTCTGTCACAGTAAAAGCTCAAGCCAGGTAGAGGTCCTGTGGGTGCAAATGGTATCGTAAATACTGTACAGCAGAGTCACGTTTATGCCTTTGGTTCTTGGTGCCCACCCCTCCCCCGTTTCTGAGCTTTTGTTAAACGTTTTGGGCAATTGCAAAGTTGAAGTCACAGTATGCTTTTGCGTATAACACTGATTATAAGCACAGTATCATGTCCTAGATCGTTGTCACAGGAGGAATAGTTTTAGCATGGTGCTTATAAAATTGGAAAATATGTAATTCCCTTCTCCACAAAATAAGCAGGCCCTCCACCACTGCTATAGCCCCAGCCTATAACCTTTTCTTAGTGTGTGACATAGTGATGGAAGTTTTAAAGAAAAAAACAAAACACTACAACTAGGTTATTATAAAGCTTATTTAACAAAGACAAATATCTGACATTGTATTTTGAAGATTACTTTACCAGCCTAACAAGTTACAAGCACGTGAGCCTGTAGAAATGACTTCCCAGTAGAAAAGGGAGCATCTTAAAGCTTCATTGGATGCATTGGTTCTTTTATTGTCAGTTGATGCAGTTATTGTCTTAGTTATGTTTCATCACAGCTGGCGGGTGAGGCTGGATTTGTTTATCTTGAAATGACCCATTCTTTAGGCTTCCTTTCTAAAATTATGTACATTAGATAATTTCTAGTATTTCCTCTGGGAGGTTGGGATTCTTACTGGTGTGATTACATTGGATACCTTTCATTAATACATATTTTTTTTTCCCCTTACACATAAGCCAAATAGCAGTTATCTAAAAAAAGTTATAAGCCTGGCATGGTGGTACACTCCTGTAATTCCAGCACTCAGGAGGCTGGGGCAGGAGGATCTCTGAGTTCAAGGCCAGCCTGAACTACAAATCGAGACCCGGTCTCAAAAAAACCAAAGGGGGGAAACAAAAGAAGTAGCATGGGCAATGGAGTTGTAAATTTAAAGTTGGATTTCAATTGCTTTTTTAAAAAACTAATAAAATTTATTTTTTATTATTTTAGAGGGTTTTTTAAATTGTACATTTGTAGTACATAATACTTACATTCTTTGTGGGGAATTGGTACATGTACGTAACACATCTTGATTCCTTTTTCATCCCTCTTTTAATCTGTCAAGTGAGAGTTTTAATGCTGCTTTGGTATAGGATACAATGAAACTGTATTTCAAGTGCCTAGCATAGTTTTTTAACCGACTAGGAGTCACTGGATAAGTGATCATTTATGGTAGGCATTTTCATGCCCAGTAGTAATGAAGTTTTAAATTTTTGTTAAATGATTGTAATATTAAAAGTCTAGAAATGCTTAATCTCCCTGGACATTGTTGCCGTTAGTCCTGCTTGCTGAAGGACACAGCGTTCCACGCTTTTTTTTTTTTCTTTTCTTTTTTTGAGACAGGGTCTCACTTTGTAATTCAGGCTGGCCCTGAGCTCATTATGTAGCTCAGGCTGGCCTCGAACTCGGGGCAATCCTCCTGCCTCTGCCTCTGCCTCCCGAGCACTAGGATTGCAGGCGTGAGCTACCATGCTATCAGCATTGACATAAATGCAAATTGTGCAGAATTGTTGTCCTAACGTAATAAAAGACTCCCTTTAAGTGAACAGATAATTTCATTAATATATGTACTTTAAGTTATACAACAAGATTTTTGTGAATATCCTACATTTGAAATTCCACTGTAGTTACTAAAGCAAAATGAATCTAAATGTACTGTCCTTTTGAGGTAAGGGAAGGAGGTGGCCAACTGTCTAATGGAATAATTAGAAAAGTGTCTAGTTTTCTGCAGGATGTGGGAAAGGGTAATGTGATCTCAGGTCGTATGAGTGAAAAGTACTTACAGCTCCTTTACTACCAGTGATATTAATTTAAATCAGGTACTTTCCTGAACTTCTTCCTCATGGTACTAAAAAAGCCCAAGCTTGATTTTAATGAAATTTACCATTTGTGAAAACAGTGACTTGTAGATTTTTGAGTAGAAAGGTGGAAACTTCAAAGGCACAGTGCGGTAGTAGAGATAATCACATAATGCTGTGAGTTCCAAGCCAGTCAGTTTGCTTCAGTAATCCCCAGCCCGTGACCAGTTTCATTTCATTGCTTTGCAGCAGTGCCACACCTCTCCCAGTTATCCGAAACAGATTCAAGGCAGGAAGCATATTACCTTCCTACATGGGTCAGTGTATACCTGTGGAAGATAAGGGCATTAAAAACCACAGACTATACCTTTATTATGTTTTTAAAACAGTGATAATTCATTGGTATCAAATATTCCAATTTTCTCTGCTTGTCTAATTGTTACATTTACCCTTTTACTAAACTTAATTTGAATTAGGATTTAAATAAGTTCTCCATTTAAGTTTTTTTTATTTGTTAGGTGTCTGTGCTGGAAACTTCCTAGGGTCTGGGAATCCAGATTCCCACTGTCAGGATTTTGCTGACCATGTCCTTGTGTAGTATCTCTTACTGTGCATCTCTGTCCTCACAGGACATGAGGGGTCTACAGACTTGATTGTTTCCAGAACTGTTTTTTTGTTTTTGTTTTTGATTTTTAAAAATTGACAAATGTGAGACAGTAAGAAATGAGAATATTTTAATGTGTAGTGACCAAGATTTTATTTAAGGGAGTAATGGATTAAATGTGGGGGAGTTCAGGATGGGAAAATATTGATAGAGATGAGAAAAGCATGTTGCATTTAAGTGAACCTTAGCTTTTTTTTTAAACCTGTTCTTAAGTAGTGTTATAAACATGCCCATTTCTCCCCATTAGAAGGTGAAATAGCTTAGTAAACAGGCAAAATTGGCTGCTATCAGAGACTGCTAAGGTTCCATTACATTTATAGTATGCTTTCTGCAGGGAGAAGAGTTATCTACAAAGTTGAGTAAAATTATATCTTGGAAGAAAAGAGAGTGCCCAAGACAAGGAAAGTCAGGCAGAGATATTTGGATCAAATTTGTGTACCTTTTATCATTTTTTTCTTTATGCATTAGTTTCATCAGCTGCATGACACAGATTTTTTTGTACTGATTCTCTTGTGAGCAGTAACAGTTTATTTTATTTCCATGATTTGGAATACCATTAAAATTGGAAATATAAACCATTGGGCAATATAACTCTACTTGGAAACCTTCTTCAAACTGTCAGGTAGTGAGATTATTGTAGTTTGTAAAATTGAGAAGGTGATATAATTTGATAATGATCAGCTGCAACTTGCCCAAGTAGAACACATCAGAGGACCCTGCACCTAGCAGTAATGGGAAGTCAGAAGTGTCCATGTGGAAACACTTCTGTGATAGAAATACATCGTTAATAGTTCGGTCACCCTTTCCCCAGTGCCACTCCCACCGGATACTAGAGATGGAACCCAGGGTCTTCACACTGAGCTTCGCCCCCAACCTTTTTTCAGTTTTGTGGGGTTTTTTGGTACCAGGGATTGAACTTGGGACTTTGCACTTGCAAGGCAGGTGGCAGAATCACTGAGCTAAATCCCCAGCCACTTTTTTTCATTTTTAGAATTGTTTTTTTTTTTGGGTACCGGCGGTCGAACTTAGGACCTTGTACTTTCAAGGCAGGCGCTGGAACCACTGAGCTAAATCCCCACCCCTGAGCCCAATATATATATATAAGTTTACTGGTACATTTTAGGTATAAAATACAGTTACATTCATCATTGGGATCTTGTACCTTTACATGAGTATCTTGGTTCTTATTTTTTCCCCCTTCCTCTGCCCTCCTTTCATCCCCTTCACCCCTCCCTATTTGCAAAGACTTTGTTTCCATTTTTTTCCTTTTCTCATATTTTTTCTTTTCCCTTCTTTCCTTTCCCCTATCCCTCCCACTTCCCTTACTCCTTTAGACCTTTTCTTCCTATTACACAATATCAATTATACATTTTTAAAATTACAATATCAAGATCTAGAAGACATTACCACAGATTTTACAGAATTTAAAAGGATATAGAAAGCATATTACAAAAATCTTTTTAGAAATAAATTGGACAACTTCTAAGAAGTACCTTGGAAGACAAATTAATGAAACTAACTCTGGAGGAAATATAAAATTTGAATAGCACCTATTAAAGAAAGTATATTCCTAGCTTGAAAACCTACCTATATGACAACAGCAGGCTCATATACATTTTAACTGATAAATTGTTTCAAACATTTAAAGCAGAAAGAAAAAGCTATGTGATTCTGTCAGTAGTTGGAGAAAAAGTAGAGCCTAATATATTTTTTAAAAATCTGAATGTGAATCATTTAATACACAAACAGAATAAGACGTTGAGAAATTTTACTTTAAAAAAACAAACAAACTGAATCTTCAAAATCCATGGCATATTTTATGTTTACAGAACAATTCTAGTTGGACCAGGCACATTGAAAGTACTCAGTATCCACATGGGCCAGTGGCTTCTCTGTTGGACAGGGTAGTTGAAGATGAACAGCTTTTTAAAAAATGAGGCAAGGTCTTGCTTTGTACCCCAGGCCGGCCTGGAACTCCTGCCTTAGCTTTCTGAGGGCTGGGGTTACATGCATGTGCCACCATGCCCTGCTTAAAGAAGAACAGCTTTAAAAACCATTGTTAAAAATATGTTGAGTCTTGCTGGGGAAAAAATGGAATAGTATTTATAAAATTAGTTTCAATATGAAAAAATCTGGGAATGATTAATTATGAAATAATTGAAGCATATTAAAGGTTTTGTATCCAAATTCTTTGTTGGCTACTACTCTTTCTAAAAAGATATGTATAATTTACTGTATTGTGTCGATGCCAGACTTTTGAAAGGGCTACATTTTTTAGTCATACAGGTGTAATGAGGCTTTTATTTAAATAGTAACATTAATTGCCAGTTGCATGCATTACTGTTCAGTTGTTGAAATATTGATGATGACTTTTTTTGCTTAGAGCTCATTTTTCAGATAAAATTTTACATGAAGGTTAGAGAATTCTTTATTCACGGATCAAGGATCAGTTTGTGCTCTGTTTAAACTTATTTTTCTTTAATTTTTAACCAATAGATAAAACAAAATTGTACATATTAATGGTATATACTGTGATGTTTTGATACATGCTGTTTACATTGTATAATGTTTAAATCAGGTTTAACTATATCTCTTTAAATATTTATCTGGCTCTGTGTGTGGGGACAGCGGGGGATTGAACTCAGGGCTTCATGTGTGCTAGGCAAGCTCTGTACCACAGAGCTACCCCCTCACCGCCACCGCGTTTTCAAATGTACAGTGCATGATTGTCATCTGTAGTAGTTCTCCGTACTGTTCAACTGTTACTTTTCAAACAGTGATGTGTCCTCCCACCTTGCACATATCCTAAGGAAGTGTGAGAGCTTTAAATATAACCTTGCCTTGAAGGAACATTTAGTTTTCCAAAAGAAAGATATCGTAGCTGGGGGTTAGACTCAGTGATACAGCATGTGCTTAGCATGCAAAAGGCCCCAGGTTTTATTTTGAGCATGCATATTATGCATGTTTGTGCACACAGTGAAAGCCAGCACCTGTAGTTCAGTTACTTGGATGGCAGGGGAAAGAGTTGCACTCAGAAGATTGAGACCAGGCTGGACAATATAAGTAGACCTTATTTTTAAAAAAAGATACGGATGCTTTCTCAAGGTCTGTGAAGCATGCTGCTGGAATTTCAATTGGGATGGCATTGAATCTGTATAGCAGATTTGGAAGTAGGGCTGTTTTCACTATGTTGGTTCTTCCTATCCAGGAGCGAGGGATGTCTTTCCATTTTCTGATATCATCTTTGATTTCTTTTTTCAGAGTGCTATAGTTTTCAGAGTAGAGGTCTTTGATTTCTTTTGTTAGGTTGATTCCTAATGGATGCACATTGAGGCGATACTCTTAAGTGAAATAAATAGGACACACATGTAAATACCGAATAGTTTATCTGCTGTGAGAAACTGAAGGTGTAAATAGGGACTAAAAGGTAAAATAGATAATGTGAAATAGTAAGAAAAGAGACAAGGGAAAGGGGAAATGGGAGGGGTAAGGGAAAGGAAAGAAGGGAATGGAATTAATATGAGAAAATGAAAAGAATGGAGACAAAGTCTTTGTAAATAGGGAGGGCCGGGGCGGGGG
>NW_004624739.1:7217707-7337458 GCF_000247695.1 Heterocephalus glaber
TTGGTACCAGGGATCGAACTTGGGTCCTTGGACTTGCAAGGCAGGCAGCAGAACCACTGAGCTAAATCCCTGGCCCCTCATTGAAGAGTTTTTATAGATATACATAATAACATTAGATATACATAATAATCACATTCATCATAGGGAATTTGTACCCATACATAATATATCTTGATTCTTCTTTTCAACCATTCTTCTCTTATTTACAGAAAGCTTCGTTTCCATTTTTTCCTTCTATTTTATTGTTTTCCCTTTTTCCTTTCCTTTCCCCTTCCTTCCATCCCTAGTCCCCCTTCCATTTGAACTTTTTCCTTCCTATTTCTCAATTCTGTTATACATTTTGTCCTTATTTTACCTTTCAGTTTCCCACACCAGAGGAGCAATACGGTATTTAAACCTGTGTCCGATTTATTTCACTTAAGGATATGGTCTCAGGGTGCAATCATTTACCTAGAAATGTCTACTCCATTGTATATAAAAACCACATCTTCTTTATCCATTCATCCTTTGGTGGGCATTTGGCTGTTTCCAAGATTTAGCTATTATAAATTGTGCTGCTTATAAATATGGATGTGCGTACATCACTGTGATATGCTTTAAATTCTTTTGGGAAGATACCAAAAAGAGGAGTAGCTGGGTCAAATGGAACCTGTAGTTTTAGTTTTTTGAGGACTCTCCACGCTGATTTCCACAGTGGTTGCTTCAGACTACACTTCCACCAACAGTAGAGAAATGGTCCCCCCCCCTCCCCGCCCCACTAACACATGCTACATTTGGGGAGGAGGTCTGGGTGTTTTTAGGTTTTGTTTTTTGTTTTTTTTTTTAAGACTGGGTCTCGCTACATTGTTGAGGCTGACCTTGAATTCATATGTAGCCCAGGCTGGCCTTGAACTTATGGCACTCCTTCTGACTCAGCCTCCCAAGTGCTGGGATTACAGGTGTACACCACCACGCCTGGCACTTGAGTTCTTTATATATTCTAGATATTAGGTCTTTGTCTGAGGAACAGCTGGCAAAATTTTTTCCCACTCTGTGGGTTTTCTCTTCATTCTGTTGATGGCTTCTTTTGCTGTGCAAAAACTTTTTAGTAAGATGAGATCCCAGTTGTTGATTCTTTGTAATATTTCCTATGCAGTCGGGGTTTTGTTCATAGTCTTTGCCTACACCTTAGATCTGTGTCTTTAAGAGTTCTACCTATTCTATCTTCCAGCAGATTTGGTATTTGTTTTACTATGTAGATTTTTTTTTTGGTACTGGGGATCGAACTCGGGACCTTGAGCTTGTGAAGCTAAATTACCCAGCCCAATATTTAGATTTTTGACCAACTTTGATTTTAGTTTAGTGCATGGTGAAAAATATGGATCTACCTTTAATTTTTGGCATATGGACAGCCAGTTTTCCCAACAACATTTATTAAAGATAAAAGTGAAGGTGTTTGGCTCCTTAGTCAAAGAAAAGGTTGCTGAGTATGTTTGGAGTTGTTTCTGCATCTTCTAATCTGTTCCATTCATCCTTTTTTTTTTTTTGTACACCAGTACCATGCTGTTTATATCACGTAGCTTTGTAGTATAATTTCAAGTCAGGGATTCTGTTGTCCCCTGCCCTGCCTTTGTTGCTCAGAATTGGTTTTGCTATTCTAGGTCTCTTCTGGTTCAACTGAATTTTAGGATTGTTTTCTCTAATTCTGTGAGATATGCTATTGGTATTTAGATCAGGATTGCATTAAACCTGTATAACAATTTTGGAAGGATAGCCATTTTCACTATATTAGTACTTCTACCCAATAACAAGGGCTATTTTTTCATTTTCAGATGTACTCTTCCATTTCCTTTTTCAGAGTATTGTAGTTTTCCATGTAAACTTCTTTTACTTCCTTCCTTAGATTGATTCCTAAGTATTTCATTCTTTTAGATGCTATTGTGAAAGGTGTGGTTTCTCTATTTTTTCTTTCAGTGAGTTTGTGTATAAGAATGCTACTGATGTTTGAGTGTTGACTTTGTATCCAGCTGTGCTGGTGAATTTGGTTATTAAATCTAGAAGTCTTTTGGTGGAGTGTTTGGGGTCTTCTATGTAGAGTATCATGTAATCCCCAAGAATGATAATTCAACTTGTTCCTTTCCTATCCTTATTCTTTTTTTTTTTTTTTTTTTTTGGTACCGGGGATCGAACTCAGGTTCTTGCACTTGCACAGCAGGCAGCGAAACCACTGAGCTAAATCCCTGGCCCTCCTATCCTTATTCTTTTTATTTCTTTCTCTTGTCTAATTGCTCTGGCTAATGTTTCCAGAACTATATGAAAGAGGAGTGGTGACAGTAGACATCCTTATCTTGTTCCAAATTTTAGAGTGAAAACTTTTGGTTTTTGTCCATTTAGTATGATGTTGGCTGTTGGTTTGCCATAGATGGCTTTTATCAGATTGAAATAAAGACCTTTCATTCCAATTTTCTGTAGGGTTTTTATCATGAATGGGTTTTGGACTTTGTCAGATGCGTTTTCTGCATTTTTGGAGAGGATCGTGTGGTTATTGTCCTTGGTTCTGTTAATGTGGTGTATTACATTTATTGATTTGTGTATGTTGAACCTTCCCTGGATCCTTGGGATGAATCCACCTTGGTCGTAGTGTATGATCTTCTTTATGATTTGGTGCATTCTGTTTGCTAGTATTTTATTGAGGATTTTTATGTCTATGCTCATTAAGGAGATTGGCCTGTAGTTCTCTTTTTTGGTTGGCTCCTTCTCTGGTTTTGGTATCCTGGTAATGCTTGCTTCCAGGAATTAGTTTGGGAATATTACTTCCCTTTTAGTTTCATTAAAGAGTTTGACAAATAGCGGCATTAAGTCTTCTCTAAATTTCTTGTAGAGTTCAGTAGTGAATCTGTCAGGGCCTGGGCTTTTCTTTGTTGATGCGTTTTTCATTACATTGAACCCAGGGTCTTGCAGCTGCTAAACACATGTTTTACCATTGAGCTATATCCCCAGCCAAGATGTGAAACCTTTTAAAATAATTTTTAGGGTACTGAATTCTGAGCCCTTCACACTGAGCTATGGTCACAGTTTTTTTTATATTTTTATTTTTAGACAGGGTTTTGCTAAGTTGCCCACGCTGGGGTTGAATTTATGATCTTCCTGCCTCAGCCTCCCAGAGTTCGGGGATTGAAACTGGCAACAGTGTTCAACTTGGAAAGACAAATAATATACCTCTGTTTTAGTTAAAGACACTAACACACATGTTCCTGTGGAGAGTTGGGAGCTGGGGATGATACAAGAATCACACTAGATTTACACTTAGAGCTATGATATTAAGAGACTGAGTAATTAATTGCCTGTTTGAGTCAGGCAATCTGCTAACCACTGGAGTGTAGAACACTGGAAACGATAAATAATTTTGCCCACATGGGACTTGCCTTGTTAATAAGATCTCAGGGGCCCCTAAGCTTAAATGCGTGTGTGCATATATGTTAGGTAGTCATCTACTGTATTAGAGGATTTGTGTTGGGGCTCTGGACTGTGTGGTTGATTTTTGCTTCTGTTTTGTTTGATTTTGGTTTTTTGAGACAGGGTCTCGCTATATAATTCAGGCTGGCCTTGAACCCATGGCATCCTCCTGCCTCAGCCTCCTGAGTGCTGGGATTTTAGCCATGTGCCACCATGCCTGGCTTGGAATCTGTATTTTAAACAAGCTCAGTGGTGATTGACCCTTAGACCACACTTGGAGCCACAGACATCTCATTATGAAATGAGAGGACTGCATACTTTGTCTTTTTTCCCTTCCCTTAATCCAGTATATCACTAGAATCTGACATGCCCTTTAATTGTTGCACAAAATGTGCTTTTCTTCTAGTACCTGTGACCCTCTGTTGGCCCAATAGATGTGATTCAGTTTTTCACAGGAATTCCTAACCTGGGATGTATGTGTTCTCCTGAATCTTGAGGTTGATCCTCTTCCTTTTTTACTGACCTTCTTTGAAAGTGATTTAAAATGTCTAATTTTTTCCACTAGGCTGTAAAAACTTAGGTGAGCAATGAGAGGAACTGCTATCACTGAGCTGGTTAGAACTGTTGGAATATAACTAGTTTCTTCAGGATTCACTCTGATAATATGTAATAGGCTAGAAATAATAGCTTATTTTCCTTTTAACAATTAGGGTTCATTATAGAAACACAAAAGCTAAAGTTAAAACTGCACATGGTTCTACCAGCTAGAGCATATGATGTTCAGTATCTTGATAGTATATCTCTCTTATTTCTATTGATTTTCTGTGCGTGTGTGTATGTCTGTACCCATGTATGGATGTACACGTACCACTATTATACACACTTTTTTTTTCCTCCATGGGAATTCTCTTTTTGGAGGGGAGAGGGTACTGGGGATTGCACCTAGAGCCTTAATGTCTTCACACTGATCTACATTCCATGCTTTTAAAATTGTGTGTGTGTGTGTGTGTGTGTGTGTGTGTGTGTGTGTGTGTGTGTGTGTGGCTATGTGGCTATGTTGCCTAGGCTGAGCTTGAACTGGAGATCCTCCCACTGCGGTCTGGGATTGCAGGTGTATACCACCAGGGACACTCATGCTCTTTCTTGTGGTAAAACATTTTAAAATGAGATCATTTCTGTTTTGTTTTTTTTTCCGTGAGTAATGTAATAAACATTTTTCTTATTAAATATTCTCTCATGTTTACAATGTCTCCATGAGATTTAGTTTTATATGTTTGGTTTATTTGGTGAACCTTTTTCCTGGACCTCCAGATTCTTCCTAGTTGTCTCCATCTTCAAGTGTGTTACAGTTTACCTATGTATATAAGAAAATCCTTGAGGCAGAGGTGGCACCTGTTGTCAGAGGTTTTCATAAGACATTGCCAAATCAATAGTGAGGCAGTTCTACCAGGTGATGAGGCCAGGAGTGTGATACTGATCATTTCCCTAAATATTTGACTACTTTGAAGTATTAGCCTTTTAAGAATTGAGGTTGACTTTTTAAAGAGCTAATTCCCAACTGTATAAAATAAGGGATAGGTATAGATATAATCTAACATTGTTGAATTGAGCTTGGTTGAGTAAATTCTTCTTTGGGCATGAATTTTGTTTGTTTGGCACAGCTGGAATGACAATTTGTAGCCAGTACAGAGTGCCACCAAGTGGTAGGTTGGAGAGGCCACACTACATTCTAAGTTATTTGAAAATGACTGATCCAAATGTGACCCCGTTTTTCAACCTGTACCAAAGAAAAAGAGGCAAAGCAGAATGAGTTACACATAAGACTTAGTTTTCTCTTCCTGTCTTCAACTGGTGTTAGCATTAGGTAGGCAGTGGAAAACTACAAATCGAATGAGGTTTTGTTTTTTGTTTGTTTTTCCTTTTTCTTTCCTTTTTTTTTTCGTTTTTTTTGGTACCAGGGATTGAACTCAGGATCTTGTGCTTGTGAGGCAGGCAGCATCACCACTGAGCTAAATCCCTGGCCCTGTTTGTTTTTTCAAACAAGCTGCTAGAAAAAAAGGGAAATTTGTAGACATGAGACTAGAGGGTTTTTGGGGGCGGGGGGGGGCGGGAACCGGAGATCGAACTCGGGTGCTTGCGCTTGCGCCGCAGGTGGCGAAACCACTGAGCTAAATCCCCGGCCCAAGACTACAGTTTTAATTAACCAAATTTGATGTATAGATTTTATTTGGATACTGATTTGAACAAACCAGTTGGTAACTTTTATTTTATTTTATTTTATTTTTTGGTACTGGGGATCGAACTCGGGTCCTTGTGCTTGCACAGCAGGCGGTGAAACCCCTGAGCTAAATCCCCGGCCCAAGTTGGTAACTTTTAAATGAGGAAAATTTGAGCGCTGACTACTCATTTTTTTTTTAGGTCAAATTAAAATACATGTATTTTGTAGTTTCATAAAACACTTACTGAAACTTAAAAGAAAGCCGAAGTAACAGCAATATATGTAAAAGTGATGATTTAATGACTAACTCTAAGCAAGACAAAGCAATAGAATTGTGCTTCTTTTGCATTGGGGACAATGAAATGTTTAGCTACAATTTCTCATACAAACATGAAACAATGTTCATACAGAATAAAATAAATACCCTTGTCACAATGAATGGGTGATGAATATACGCCAAGTTCAACCAAAGCAAAACATACACTGACAATTCTTGGAGTTATTCATATTTAAATTTAACATACTTGCTGTATTTAAAAATTCCTGTAGCTGGGGATTTAGCTCAGTGTTTCCACTGCCTGCCTCAAAAGAACAAGGTCCTGAGTTCGATCTCTGGTACCAAAAAAATTCCCATAGAAGTTCATGGTAAACTGTTTCTATTTCTAGACATTACTAAGAAGGCATATTCCATTATTAACTGTTAAAACAACTCTTAAATTTGAAATTATTACACCACATATTAAAATAACTTTATGGGCCGGGGATTTAGCTCAGTGGTTCCACCGCCTGCCTCGCAAGTGCAAGGTCCCAAGTTCGATCCCTGGTATCAAAATAAATAAATAAATAAAATAACTTTAGACAAAATGCCTTTTCCCAGAAATTAGCTGGCTTACTTAAAAATTTGAGAATTGCAGTGAGAAATAGACCTTTAAAAACACATTGATTCCATTATAACCGATGAAAAGTTAGGGCATTATTTCTGTATTCCTTACAAAATTTTCTTTACTGTAACAATTAATTTTTAAAAGTAAATATGTATTACTGGGGAAGTCAGTGTGATGGTTATTTGCCAGTTGGTTCCAATGGAGCAGAATTTAGAACTCGATTATCGACAGTAAAAGGACCCTATGCTGGTTAGCCACCCTCGGTATAGGGCATGGGCGCCTGCCAAGATCGAACCAGATGGGAGAATTTTAACAACCATTTCTTACTCATTTTTTTGTTTGTTGTTTGTTTTTCTTTTTTCCGATACTGGGGATCGAACTTGGATCCTTGAGCTTGTGCAGCAGGTGGTAAAACCACTGAGCTAAATCCCCAGCCCAAATATCTGACACCCAATTTTTTTTTTTTGGTACTGGGGATGGAACTCAGGTTCTTGCACTTGCGAGGCAGGCGGTGGAACCACTGAGCTTAATCCTTGGCCCCTGACTACTCATTTTTGATAATTGCTAACACTATGTTGTCAAAGTAATTTTGAAGATCTGCTGATATTTATAAATAAAAGTATTAAATGATAAAAATTGTGGGTGATAGTTACATTCTGGGAGGAGGAGAAGCATACAGGTATTTTCATTTATCTTGTTCTGAGATTTTTAAGTAGTTTTATGGATATTTTGTGCCTTATGAAACATTACCCATCACTACATATCAAATTCAGTATAGCACACAATTATTAAAATGACATAAAGGGAATGCAGTAGGTAAAATTCAGAATTGAGTAACAGGATTTATGGCCTGTGTCTGCCAGATAAATGGAAAGAAAACAGAGTAGGGGAATCAACTCCACCCACTTTGTGTTGGTGTGTCTCTTGAGATCTTAGACATCAAGCAATTGGGGGAATAAACATTGAGTAGATCTCTGAAAACCAGGGATCTTTACTAATCGCTTCTAGGTACAATAGTGGGGTTGTGGTTAAATTGAAATATTGTTTTTATCTTTCATAATTGTTTACTAATCTACTTTAGCATGAATTGCCATGTAAGTGGAACTTGTTGGAAGAGATGTGGGTATAGAATCAGTACGATCTAAATGATCATACTTAAGCTGATAATGGGTATATGGCTCACCTCTCTTTCTTTTCCTCTTTCCCTTTCCTTTCCCCCTCCCTCACTTCCCCCCTTCTTTCCTTCTTTCTTTCAATGTGGTATTAGGACTGAACCCAAGGATCCCTGGGCTACATTCCCTAGCCCTTTTTATTTTTGACACAAGGTCTTGCTTATTGCCCATGCTGGCCTCAAACTTACAGTCTTTTCTCAGCCTCCCAAGTAGCTGGTATGACAAGCATGCGCCACTGTGCCCAGCAATCCATCCTGGCCTTGAACTCACTATGTAGCCCAGGCTGGCCTCAAATTCATGGTGATCCTCCTACCTCAGCCTTCCAAGTGCTGGGATTACAGCGGTGGGCCATCACACTCAGCATTTACTAAAATTTTGAAGATGCTCTTTGGCATCTACACAAGCCTTTCTATTGGCTCTTTACCCTCTAATTAAACCTACTCTTTGTGACTAACTTACCGACTTTTCATCGCAACTAATAATTCCAGCACAGTGTGGATGTTATTTGTTGTGCTGAGGATTGAACCTAGGGCCTTGTGTGTGCTAGACAAGTGCTCTACCATTGAGCTGTGCTTAGCCCCACAGTAGGTGCTTTATGAAGGGTGCTGTCTGTTAGCCTGAGATCTTAACCTTTACCCCATTTTTCCCTAAGTGTGGCAGTTATTTTTTTTCCTTTTAAGCTGTAAGAAAATCACCAGAAATGTTAGTAGTTTCTTAATAGTGGAACTGTGAGCTTTGTGTTTTTCTTCCCTTTTTGTGTACTGTAACAAATTCTAACTACCAGCTGAGTGTTCATCAGGTGCCAAGTCCTATTGCAGACCCTGAATGCACGGATGAACAAGAAAGCCAATTAGTCTCCATTGTCACAAAGTATGTCCTATTCATTACTATTTTTGTGTTACAGGAGGAAGTATTTTGTTGATAGTTAAATTGAACTTTAATAACTTATTATAGTCGGTGCAATCTATTAAAATGTGAATATTTTTCTCTTTAAATTTTATTGATTTTTTTTTTTTTTTTTGACAGGGACTTGTTATGTTATAGTTCGTGCTGGCCTTGTGCTCGTATTACCCAGGCTGGTCTCAAACTCCTTTCTGCCTCAGCCTCCCAAGTGCTGGGATTACAGTGTACACTACCACTCCTGACCATGAATATTTTCTTGACTCATAAATATTGAGAATCAAACTTAAATGAAATCTAACTCTAAAAGCTCGAGTGGTAGATGATCAAAGAAGTAGGTGTTTAATTGTGCACAGCCGGCTCGAAAAGCATAGCTGAGAAGTGTGGGATTCTCAGCATGGCAAAAGTTGGTGTTTCTGCGCTGCCTGGGTTCAGTTTATGCCTTTGGTTGCCTCCTTTTCCTGTTGAGCTTTCTGGCTCCTGTACTTTCTAAGAGTGGAGCAGGGCTGGGGATTTAGCGTAGTGGTTTCACTGCCTTCTGTGCAGGCGCAAGGACCCTGGCAGAGCAAAGCTTAGGAGCCAGAGGAAAAACTGTTGGTTCATGGGTAAATGGGAAAGAGCAGTTCTGGATGTCAAAACACTTAATTGTAATGGAGATAATTCTAATGTTTCTCTAAAATGAGGCTTGAGCGATTCAGGTAATGGGAATTGGCCAACCATTTAAGGTAAATAATTATTCTGGAGTAACTTCCAATAAGTAAATGAATGTTGGATGTACATTTTGAAGAACCCTTAGACGGTCCTTGGGAAACATGGCTAATAGATTACTTTTAAAAAAAAATACTATTCGGCCAGGGATTTAGCTCAGTGTTTCTGCCGCTTGCTTCGAAAGCACAAGGACCCGAGTTCGATCCCTGGTACCAAAAAAAAAAAATACTATTCTATTTAAAGAGTTTCTTGGAAACTGTGTGAAGTGGATATTTGTTTTTATAATATGAATTATCATCTACTAATTGACTCTACATTTACATGTGTACTTTTCAGGAAATTTTTTTTTTTTTTTTTGGTACTGGGGATAGAACTCAGGTCCTTGCACTTTCGGGGAAGGTGGTGGAACCACTGAGCTAAATCCCCGGCCCAGGAAATATTTTTAGTAACATAAATACACTTCAAAAAAGTTTCAAAAAAGTTTCGTGGAGATGAATACTTACTTTCTTAACACTCTGTTGCCAGCCTTTACTGTGTCAGGTGCTTGATTAAAATAGATTATTATTTGCATGTGTGTAGCAAGTCATTCTTACTCCTTAGTTACCCAGGATAAATATTTACATAATGTAACTTTTATGATAGCTAAAGCAATGTGTAGCAGCTCTGAAATCTGTTATATTAGAAAACTTTTTATTAAATATGTTATTATTTGAATCCAGCCAATGCCTTCATACTGAGCTATAGCCCCAGGTTATTTTATTTTATTTATTTAGTATTATTTTTTGAGACAGGGTCTTGCCATGGCTGGGCTGAAATTTGCAATTCTCCTGCCTCCACCTCCCAGAGCGCTGGAATTACAGGTGTGGGCCACCATACCTGGCTTCAGTGGTATATTTTTAAGCATTCATTCATTCATGGGTTGGTTGGTTGGTTTGATGAATCCTTCAATATGTTGTCTAGGCTAGACTTTACTTCTCTTAATTGGTTCAAGTGATTTTTCCCAAGTATCTGGGACTACAGATGCTTGACACCATATTTGAGCTTTTTCTTTAAAAACCTTTTATAGAAAAATAGTACCTGCTCTGCAGTACTAATGGTTATGAGCACATGAGTTAGTTTTTTTTTTCTAAATAAAGGAAGACAGTTTATTCAAAAAAGAGGGGGGAAAAGGGAAGATAGCTACCCTGAAGAGTAGGAGGCACCGGAAAGGTAGGTACCCCATGAGTGAGGGGTTTTTGTGGGGGGCCCGAACTCAGGAACTGGCACTTGCGAGGCAGGTGCTGGAACCACTGAGCTAAATCCCCAGCCCCATGAGTGAGTTTGAAACAAATCCCAAATTAGCACTTTATCTGTAAATTCTAACTAATTGATGTTGGGAATTTTTTTCTTTTAAATTGACACTCTTCTCTTACCACCTCTTTGGTACACTGTACCCTGATGATTTGCTGTTTTTATTCTGTCATAAAAATAAAAAGTGCTCCTCCCTTTGTCCCTCCACTTTAGGATTGAGAACAGAGTAGCAGCATACCTGGATTTGGTTCATCCTTGCTTTTTTGGCGTTCTTGGCTGAATAGGCAGCAGCTGTGGCATTCTCTTGCTTTGGGGAAGGGCAAGAAACAAAGGACTAATCTGTGAATCTAGTCTAAACTGGTGTTTTGTGTCTGGAAAGAGATCGGTGTAGTTCTAATTTTGTAAAAAATTTAATGATTTTTTTTGGTACCGGGGATCGAACATGGGACCCTGCGCTTGCAAAACAGGCACCAGAACCACTAAATCCCCAGCCCTAGAAATTTAATGATTTCACCTGAGATGTCAAACTCAGTTAAGAGGGTAATTAGTATGAGGCACCTATAGTACAATCTGTCTCTTTTTCCCTGTTTTCCACACACACACACACACACGCACGCACGCACGCACGCACGCACGCGCGCTTGCCGGAGGCATTTGAGTTAAGTTGGGGATTTTTCCCCCCTAGTACTAGGGATTGCAGCCAGGACCTTCATACTGAACTACAGCCTCAGCCTTTTTAAAGTTTTTTATTTTGAGACAAGGTCTCAGTCCCTAAGTTGGCCAGGCTGGCTGGGCTTGAGGTTGTGATCCTGCTGCCAGCTGGGATTCTTAATGGCTTCTGTACTATGGACCTCTTTGACAGTCTGGAAATTGTAGAGCTCTTCTTAAATATTTTTAAATACATAAAATACATAAGATTATCCAGAAACATTTCAAAATGGTTACCAAACTTAAAACCAAAACTTAAAAAATAAAAGTTACCAAACTTAAAAAAATAGTAATATGTGCTTAACACAAGTAACAAGTTCTAGCAATATATCTAAATTTCACAGCAATGTAGATGATATTTAAAGATCCGCAGCAACTTAATGTGGCATGAAGATACCTGATTTATACTGATGTCAAAATTACAAGTAGTATTTTATGGTTTATTGCCTCCACTCAAAGTTGAAGAGAGCATTAAATTTCAGTCAGAAGACAGTGAAAATATGTGATTCTCACCCCTTTTCTCAATTCTGAGTTCTCTGAATTCAATTCATGGCCCCCTTGACTGTGATCTCAGAGTAAAAACATCTGGACTAAAGGAGACTTTCTTTGTGTCTTGGGAGGCTTAAATTTGAGGAAAAAGAGTTTGAACTCTGAATATAGTTATCAGATGAAATGTTTTTCAAACAGTTTATGTGCCAGTTTTAGTGACTTTCAAAGTATGTCATAACAATTCAACAATGCCAGATCTCCAAATGGTCCCAATATGCATCCTGCGATTAACTTTTTCTTTTTTTCCTTCTTAGACTCTATTTTCTTTTTATAAATTGTATAGTTATTATAAAATTAATATTTTTAAGTTTCTAAACTTCCTCATTGGCTATTAAGATCTTGTATTTTGTATGTTTTTGTTCTTTAAAAATATTTTTAAATTCTTCCACAGGATTCGGAAACTTCAGATACGAAATATCCCACCACACTTACAGTGGGAGGTAAGAATTTTTTTATAAGCCTATTACTAATTTTCTAAGGAGTTTTTGCCTTCTCGCCAGTCTTGGGTGTGGTAGAACACAAAATCTTCTGGCCCGTGTCTTGATGTAAATTTTCTTTGTAAGCATATGGAATATTTTTAAAACTCTGCTCTGTGAAATATTTAAAAAAAAAAAGTTAGAGTTTTGTGTAACTAGATTATCTTCCTCATGCAGTTCCATCCAGACAGGATCTTGTTGATACGAGTTTTTCTAGTGGGTTTGCCAATTACTGTACATTTAAATATGAAATTCTGTATTTGGCAGCTTTTAAAGAGATAAATACCAGCTACTAATGTTTTATTTTTTCACATCGTGTTTTATTCTTTGAAGAATGTCTTTAAAACATCACATTAAGACAAAGTTTAAAATATTTTATGAGGATAAGTTATAACTCTCATAATGATTGTTCACTCTGATGACTCTTGATCTTCAAGCGTATGATGGCACTAGTTGGCAGTAGCACCAGGTTTTCCAAGGAGCCAGGCATTGCTTGTCTCTGGTCTGCATAGACTTCCCATTAGCTGCCTTCTGCTATTGTTGCATGATCTGGAAGTTCCTCTGCTTTCTCTGAGAGGCAGTCAAACTATCCTCTTTTCTTTTTCTCTTGCTCTTTTCCTGGGTTTTCTTCATATTTTTCTGGTGGACAAGTTCTTGTTGATATCCATGGGCCACTCCGAGCACCCTGCAGGCCTAGAAGAGAAACTCAGAAAAGCAAAGGCTCCCTCATCCACGGAGCCAGTGCCACCCCTGGAGCTGAAATTGGTGGGGCAACACCTCTGCTCCCACTATGTTTTATTTAAAAGTGTTATTCTGCTTCCTTTTGTTCAGGTGGTGGCACTATAATGATTATGCATAAATACAAACTGTGTAGCACAATTGTATAGCTGGTGTCAGCAGTTTCTAAGGCATAATAATGATGTCTCCAGGAGCATTGGAGACACCAGTAGTTGAAGAGTCCTGAGAAACTTGACTCTTCTTGATGGAACTTGAAAATTCTTAAAACTCAAAAAAGTTGTGCAGGATAACTGCTCCGCTTTATGCATTTCTAATATAAAATCAAGAGTAGTCCTATGTTTCAGATTAGTCTTCTAAAGTGACATTGAATGAGTCACTAAACCAGGATCCTAAGCAAAATGCAAAATATGGTTAAAAGGTTTCTCTGGTGGTGAGTTGAAGGATGCTGGTCTGAATTTTGATTCCCCATGGTTCCCCAGTTGTAAACATTTGTGCTCAGAATATTTTATAAACACAGTGTCTTCTTCAGAGGAATATTATTACATTTAATGTTTGCAAGAAGTTGGTTCTTTGGTATACACAAAATACTTTTCAAGTTATAATATATTAAAAATATATGTTGTAGATGAAAACAGTGATTCAATATTAAGCTCCATAGTAGGGGTTTTTTTGTTTTGGTACCAGGGATCGAACTCGGGACCTTGCACTTGTGAGGCTGGCAGCGGAACCACTGAGCTAAATCCCCGGCCCCATAGTGTTTTCTTTTGCGGGGGTTAACTACGCAGTGAACCCAGGACCTTTACACCGAGCTGCATCCCAGCCTTTTAAAAACTATTTTGAGTCAGGGTCTTACTAAGTTAGTAAGTTGCCCAGGCTAGAATTGAACTTGGGGTTGTCCTGCCTCAGCTTCCCAGAGTGCTGAAATTACAGGTATGCATTACCATCCCCAGCTAGAGATTTCTCTTTTTTTTTTTTTTAGAGATTTCTTTTAGTTCATTCGTAATACCAATTTAAATTCAGATTGTTGCAGCTTCTCGAGCTTTTAGTTTATTGCATTTTTTCCTCATTCTGGCTAAAGTCTAACCTAAAAAACAAAGTTCTATTTATGTATCTGATTTTTTTTTCTTAACTTTTATAATTCATTTTACCCTTCCCATAGTCTGTTGAGGGAGCACAAGTTGGTGACACCTTTATTTTCTTGTGGTCAAACATAGGCACACAAGATTAAAATAATTATTTACATGGGAGAAGCTTAGAACTAGACTTCAGAACTCCTCACCAGTGACCCTTTTAAAATATTATTGATTGATATATTGATGCACAAAAACAAATTTACTGAGAGCTTGTTAGGAGTAAGAGGAGCTCTTTGGTGTTGTGTTGAAGACTTGAATGAGCACCATCTATTATTTCACTTTGGAGAAGGGTCACTTTGTGTACCCTGGGTATGCTGGCTGTCTTATGCCAATGTCTTAAGGTAGACCGTGATAAGTGAGCACTTCGCAGTGATGAGTTAGCACTGTTACAATGGGAGGATTAGGCTTTGAACTTGTGATTAATATGAGGATCACTGATAGTGAAACAAGGAGACTTTCTGTACCTCCTTTTGAGGCAGTAGGAAAGATCGGGTCACAGACTAAATATTTTTACCTGAAAACAGAGTTTGGCAGGACTGTTTCAGTCTAACTTTGAGTTTATAAGAAATATGGATGGGGGGACAAAGTGAAATGCCATGGAGAAACAATCAGTTAAGTCTTGAATATGGGACAGATATATACTGTTTTGCTAGACATGCAGCGGCATGAAAAAGAGTGAACTTACAAAATAACTTATCAACATAAAAAGCAAGCGCATGTCTCTAGTGAGTTATTTGTGAACAGTGTGGATAGCATGGAGTACAGTACCAAGGGGGAGTCTTATAGTTTTATTGTGCAGGGAGCATGTCAGCCTTTGGGGCCAGATGTGGAAATGTTTCCTAGCTCCTCTGTTTTCTAGATGGGTGGTCTAGTTACATGATCTGTGAATAGGATTTTAAAAATCTCTGAGCCTCTTTCCTCATTTGCGTCATGGAGATGATGATAGAGGTACTTCACTGGGTTCCTTTGAGCATTAAATAGGATTATGCGTGCTGTGGCCATTAAAACAGTGCTTGGTGCATGTAAGTACGCAGTGTGTTTTATCTCCCTGTGATAGGACAAGTCATTTGCCTCTCAGCCATACAGTTCCTGTGCTTGTCATAGTCAGATCCAGCCAGGAGCACAGAAAACATAGTAGGGACTCACAGGGGATTTTATGGGAGAATCACATAGGTGCCAGAAGTCTGAAAGAGCAAGAAGCGATTGAGAGGTAGTGACTTTGGCAAGAGGTGATGCCTGGGGGTGGGAGTTTGGGAATCTTGTTCTGAGAGGCCCAGAGCAGCTAGAGGCTGAAACCAACCACCGCCATGGTGATGCTGATAGGAGCCGCTGATGTGGGGGAAAGAGCATGTCCTGTCTTCCTCTGCTCCTGCCTCCCAGTCTCCCCCAGGGCCTTCTGATGTCAAAAATATGTGGGCATCAGCCAGGAAAGGAGCCAGAGAGCACAGAGTCCCAGCCTCAGCTTCACAAACTGAAAAGTGAACTTGAGCCTGAGAGCTTACTACCTAGCCAGTTTTCACCTAGAAATGGAAAATAGTCCCCCTCCCTGTTCTGCCATTTTCTGTGAGGTCAATGAAGAGGATCACAGAATCTGGGACCACGGTAGAAATACAGTACTGTGAGGTCACAGTGCTGTGTGACATTTGTAAAGTCTATAACAGGTCCGTTGGGTTATGCCGATGTTACATCTTTTTTTTTTTTTTTTTGGTACCGGGGATCGAACTCGGGTCCTTGCACTAGCGCAGCAAGCCGCGAAACCACTGAGCTAAATCCCCGGCCCATACATCTTTTGTTTATTGTTTGTTATCTTTATACTGACTGCTGAGAAAGAGAGGTAAGATACCTTGATACTGTGTGTCAAGCAGGGGTTATTTGGCTTCTAACCATTTAGTTCTGGATGACGATAACGCACTGATGGGCACTGGATTGGCTAAATGTTTCACTACTTAAGTGTTTATGGCAGATAAAGATACAAGGAACTAACTTTTGGAAGCACTCAGTGCTGGAGAATTAGGGAGGTTTATTTTTCCCCAAATAAGTGAAATATAGATGGAAAAATAAGAGAAGAGGGTTTCTTCGCTCTTCCCTTCCATGCTTGAGGGACTGGAAGGGAAGCTGTGGTATGAGCGGACCTGGAAGGGCTGGTCCCCACAGAAACAGTCCAGACACCACAGCTCCAGACCCTCAGATGCTCTGGGGAGGTGTCTCTGCGGTGAGGACACCCTGGGGAACTCCTCCTGGAGTGGACAGTGTGATCCAGGATGGTGATAAAGCTCTGGCAGAGCACTTGACTTTTAAGCACTTTTGATCCTTTTTCTTTCATGGCAGTTTCCCAAGTAGGTCTTCTTTCCTAAGGAGAATTAAAGGAATATCTTTCTGTAAAAACCAAATTGCCAAGATCTTAGGAAAGAACTTCCCAAAGGGAGAAATTTTGTCTAACCTTTATCAAAAGAATCAAAATTCCTGCCAGGTGTGGTATTGCACAGCTGTAATCCCAGCACTGTGGAGACTGAGGCAGAAGAATCACTGAAAGTTTGAGGCCTGCCCGAATTACACAACAAGACCTTGTCTCAAAAAAATAAAATAAAAAATAAAAAATAAATCAAAATTCCTAGTAAGTACTTTCAAAAACTGGGTGTTTAGTAGCTGATTTTCTTCTTCCTGATGGGCTGACTTTGAGTACCTGGCCAGTAAATAGATGAATGAACCTAGCATTTATATGCGGGGCACCACGTTATCCTATTTTAATCTTTTTTTTTTTTTTTTTTGGTACCAGGGATCGAACTCGGGACCTTTCACTTTCGAGGCAGGCGCCAGAACCACTGAGCTAAATCCCCAGCCCCACTAAATCCCCGGCCCCCTATTTTAATCTTAACACTCCCATGACCTCACTTTATGATGAGACAACTGAGGTTTGGAGAGGTAAAGTTACTTGTCCATGGTTATGCCTTTTTTTTTCCTTTTCTTTTTTTTGAACAAGGTCTTGCTGTCTCACTATATAGGGTAGGCTGGCTTTGAACTCACTGTGTAGTCCAGGCCAGCCTCAAACTCACGGTGATCCTCTCTTTCCTCTGCCTCCCAAGTGCTGGGATTATAGACATATGCTGTCAGGTCCAGACAGTTTCTGCTCGTACTTACTCTAACAGAAAACTTCCCCCCAAACATTGGTTTCTTTCTTGAATTTACCACTTGGTTTCAACATGCCCCTGAGAGTTTGACAGGGAACCTGACAGAAACCCATCTCCTCCAAAGGTCTAGGGGAAAATGTGGTTTGGAGTGATGAATGAACATAGATTAGTTGGGGAAGTTATCAGTGAACTCCTGGGTTTAGAGAACTGTAGGGCTTATACATGGCTGCTTGCGGATGGGCCTGACCTTGCATCATTGAAAATGATCTGCTGACTGGTATGCAAGGGGATTCCATTTTCCCCTCCACACGTATGTGACTGGTGTGAGACAGATATGCTGGTCCCACCCCCTACCTCCAGGAGTTTACCATGCCCCTGTATTCTGATTTCTGCACTTTTGTTCTTTTTTTTTTTTCTTAAATTCTTTTATTGGTACATTTTAGGTATACAATACATTTACATTTATCATTGGGTTATTATACCTGTACATGATGTATCTTGGTTCTTATTTTTTCCCCATTACCTGTGCACCCTTCACCCCTAAACCCTTCCCTATTTACATACTTCACTTCCATTTTTTTTTCTTTTCTCATAATTTTTCCTTTCCATTCTTTCCTTTTCCCTTCCCCTCCCACCACCCCTAGTCCTTTGGACCTTTTCCAATTTCAAAGTATCATTTATTAATTTTTAATCCTTTTAGTCCTTGGCCAGGGATTTAGCTCAGTGGTTTTGCCACCTGCTGCGCAAGCGCAAGGACCCGAGTTCGATCCCTGGTACCAAAAAAAGGAAATAAATCCTTTTAGTCCTTATTTACACTCTCAGTTTCTCACACCAGAGAAACTATTTGGTATTTACACATGTGTGTCTTATTTATTTCACTTGAGTATGACCTCAATATGTATCCATTTAGCTATAAATGACTCTAGTTTCTCATTCTTTATGGCTGAGTAGTACTCCATTTTATTAAAAAACCACATCTTCTTTATCCAGTTTCCAGTTGATGGGTACTTGGGCTGTTTCCAAGCTTTAGCTATTACAAACTGTGCTGCAATGAACATGGGTACATATATATCACTGTGGTATGATTCTTTTAATTCTTTTGGGAAAATACCCAGCAGGGGAATAGCTGGGTCAAATGGGACCTCTAGTCCTAGTTCTTTGAGGTATCTCCACACTGACTTCCATAGTGGTTGCACCAGTCTGCACTCCCACCAACAATGGAGAAGGGTTCCTTTCTCTCCACACCCCCACCAGCATTTGTTATTTGTTGATTTCTTGATAGCAGCCATTCTTTCTGGGGTGAGGTGGAATCTCAGTGTTGTTTTCATCAGCATCTCTCAAATGACCAGTGATGTTGAACATTTTTTCATATGTTTATTTGCTGCTTTTACTTCTTTGTCTGAGAAATGTCTGTTCATTTCAGATGCCCATTTTTGAATTGGGTCTTTGAAGTTGGGGGGGTCTGATTTTTTTCAGTTCTTTATATATTCTAGATAGTAGCCCTTTGTCTGGGTTACAGCTGCTAAAAATTTTTTCCCACATTGTAGGTTGTCTGTTACCTGCACTTTTGTTCTATGTTTCCAACCTTTGTTTAGATGATCATCTTAAAGATTTTCATGCTCTCTATTTAAGTCTTATGAAAACTATCAAACATAAACATAAGGAGGCCAATATAATGAAACCTAGTTTTAATCATTGTGAATACATAGAGTCAGCTGATCTTGTTTCATTTATACATCTACCTTTTTTTTTTTTTTTTTTTGGTACCAGGGATCGAACTCGGGACCTTGCACTTGTGAGGCAGGTGGCAGAACCACTGAGCTAAATCCCCGGCTCTATACATCTACCATTTTCCCTCTTTTCTAGATTATTTAGAAGCAAGTCTTAGGCCTTATCTCAGTTCATCATTAAATACTAAAGTACATGTCTCTGAAAGTTAACTGTCACTAGAGCTTACTTAGCTAGGGCTGCTGTAACAAAATAGCCTAAACTGTGCAGTCTAAACACAGAAACTTACTGACTAGCAGTTCAGGAGGCTGGAAGTCCTAGATGCTAAGGTGTTGGCAGGTTTGCTGCTGCTTGAGGACCAAGAGAGAAGAAAGAGTTGTTCTGTGGTACTGAGAATTAACTCAGGGATTTCATGCTGACCTTCGTCCCTATCCCTTTAAAAAAAATTTAAAATACAGTATTACAGTACTCATTCATTCATTTACTTGTGGTGCTGGGGAATGAGTCCAGGGCTTTCACACTGAACTACATCTCTGGCCCTTTATTAATTTAAAAAAAAAACAAAATTTTTTTTTGGTACCAGGGATCAAACTCAGGACCTTGCTCTTGCAAGGCAGGTGTGGTGCTGCTGAGCTAAATCCCCAGCCCTAAATTTTTAAATTTTGGTACAGGGTCTCAGTAAATTGCCTAGGCTGGGCTCGAGCTAGTGGTTCTTCTGCTTCATCTTCCCAGAGTTCTGGGGTTAAGGCATGCGCCACCATGCCTGCCAGGAAGGAGTTGTTTAAAGCCTCTCCCGGCTTTCTGGGAGTTGGTGGCTTGTGGCAGCATGATTCCAGTTGTCATGTGGTATTTTTCAGTGTGTGCCATGTCTGTCTCCAAACCTCTTCATTGTATAAGGACACCAGGTATAGTGGATTAGAGTTCATTCTAATGACCTTATTTTATTTTATTTTATTTTAATTTTTTCGCCCTGGGGATCGAACTTGGGACCTTGTGCTTGTGAGGCAGGTGGCAGCACCACTGAGCTAAATCCCCGGCCCTAATGACCTTGTTTTAATTTAAAGACTCATCAAATAAGATTACATTCCTTTGTACTGGGAATTAAGACTTCATCATGTAAATTAGGGGGCATAATTTAACTCATAAAAGTTTTCTTAAAAATTCACATTATAAACTAATAGTAGACCCCACAATAGTGATCTTTTCTGTGGTTAATCTGTTCCAGGCCCCCTCAGCAATAGGGTCCCTTTCCTCCTGGTGCTTTTCTTCTCCCCCAGTATGTTTATTGAGGTTGTTTTATGCTATAGACTGTTCTGTGTTCTTATTTTCTGATACCTATGTGTGGTCACTTAACGTGTTTCTCTGACCCTTGTGGGACTTGGATTAGACACAAGTTCACTTTTATTTGGATAAGACATGGTATGTATTCTTTGGCACATAGGGTCTGTCTCTGTGCTCTTAATTGCCACTGATCATTGTTTAGATTCAATATCATATGATTGCAGGATGGTGGTAGTAGTCTAGCGCTACCATTTCTTCATATTGTTAGAATGCTTTTGTAAAGAATTGTTCTCACCTCGCAAGCGCAAGGACCCAAGTTCGATCCCCAGTACCAAAAAACAAAAAACAGTGTAAAAAAAAGAGTTGTTCTCTACAGTTGTTTGTAGTTATATTGTCAGTTGTTCTCTATAGTTACTTGATTATCTCAATATAAATAGTTTATATTTAAAAGTGGTGGAACCAATGCTTGGTCACGTCACACCCCACCCCATTTATTTAGTACATTTTATAAATATGGATGTCTTGGTACCCTACGAGGATGATCAGTGAGTTTTCGAATGTCTAGTTACAAGCTCATAAGTTTTCCATATTTGGGTTTCATTACTTGGGTCATTCTTGTGTATGCTTTCAATGTGTGTTATGATGTGTGTCTAGATGTACCCCCAAAGCCTCATGTGGTCATAGGTGGGGCTTTTTTATGGGTGGCTGGATTTAGTGTGTGTGAGGTTGATTCATGGTGCAATGCTAGGTTCAAGGGCACTAGGATTAAGGGTATAAATGCTACCTGCCCTGAGTAGTCTGGATAAGATAAAAGGGGCAGAAAGACATGGATAAGGTCCCTTGCATGTTTTGTTACCTCCTATCTGCTGCCATGAACTGTTTCTCTTCTGCAAGCCCCTTCTGCCATGTGCCATTCTGCCTTGGAGCCAGCCAACTACGGACCGAAATCTCTACAAACTCAGCTAAATAAACCTTTCCTCCTTTAACTTTGGGTGTTGGGTATTTTGTCTCTGCAACAAGAAAAGTAACTAAGACGGTGTGGGTGTCACTCAGCTCATTTTTGAAAGAATAATTGGTAGGATAGCAAATTGAATTATAACCAATAATCTTACCTAGGAGGGCAACAGGTAGTTTAGAAGAGTTGTTCATAAACCAAGTAGATTACCAAATAGCACGAGTTGAAAAATGAGGCAAAAAGAAATGAATTGTGGTGGATGAGACTGAAGTTAGGAATGAGGTTAAAAGTCTCACAGTGCTCAACACAGTGCTTTGGATTCCTTCTCCCCATTTCTTTCCATTACTGTACTCTTTCTCTCCATTTTTTTTTAAACACAGAAGTGTATTTATACAAAATTACTAATCCATGGTTGAGTTTTTATTTTGTGTGTGTTACTGGAGATTGAACCAAGGGTCGTCACACTGAGCTATATCTCACTGTGAAGCCTTTCTTAAATTTTGAGACAGGGTTTGGCTAAGTCACTAAGTTTCCCAGGCTGATCTGGAACTTGTGATTCTCCTGCCCTAGCCTCCCAGAGATCTGAGTTTTACAGGCTTGTGCTACCACCCCTGATAAATACTTATAAAGGTAGTTAAGCAGAGAGCACTTGAACTGAATCAAATGTGAACTTGGGTTTACTTAATAACACAGTATAAAGAATAGAAGATCAAACTAAATAGATTTAAATCTTGATGAAAATCAAAATGAGATTTGAGAATTAGCTATAGTTTATGGGACATCTGTGCATCTAGCTCTTTTTAAAAACAGTGATGATCTATTGGAGAAAAATGTGATATTTCAAAATGTTGAGAGGCAATTTATTCACATAAAACCATTTCAGAACAAATGTAACAAGACAGGCTTAGGAGAGCTCAAGGCAAAGCACTGACCTGTGGTGATAGTGATCTTGTAGGTAACTTTCTGTTTTGGTGCTGGGGCTAGACCAAGGCCTCGTCAATCACAGGCTGTGCCCTGAGCTACAACCCCAGCCCTGGTGACTTTGTTTTGTACCTTATGCCAAGAATTCTACATTCTCACCACCTGAGGTCCTTTTGTTTCCTTATAAAGGGAACTTAAATACTCTTAGTAGAAGCTAAAAGTAAATATGACACTTGATAGGGAACCAAAATATGGATGAATTACTGAACTGAAGGAGAAAAGAGGGAAATAGATCTCATTAAAAAAAATTATTCAAGATTCATTATCAGGAGCCAGGGATTTAGCTCAGTGGTTCTGCCGCCTGCCTCAAAAGCGCAAGGACCCGAGTTTGATCCCTGAACCAAAAAAAAAAGAAGATTCATGATCAGGAACATTTAGTCTGTTAGTTACAAATAAACTACAAATAAACTACATGGAACCTGTCTCAGCTTCCTTCAAGATGAATGAATCTGAAAATCTAATGGAGGTGGCGCACCACTAGATAAATGGTGTTCCTAGAAGAGACTTCAGGACAGGCAGATCAGCAGGCGGCAGACTTGGGGCAGCCCTGAGGGATGATATTTGTCTCACTGGCTCTACTCATGACTGTTTTGTTTTTGATTGCTTTCTGCCCACTCTCTTGTTATAATAAAATATAGAACTAGATTGTATGAAATGAACATACATTAAACTCATCTGGTTTTTCGGTTTACATGTGTTTTGTTTGTTTGTTTTGTTTGGTACTAGGGATTGAACTCTGGTCCTTGTGCTTGCAAGGTAGGCGGCAGAACCACTGAGCTAAATCCCCAGCCCCGGTTTACAGTTTTAACATACATATTTGTAAAAAACCAGTCAGGATATAGGCCAGTTCCATGACACCCAAAACACCCCTCACGCTATCCTATTCTAGTCCTGTTCATCCCCTCCCCTATATCCCTAATCCCTGGCACCCTCTGGTCTCTTGTGTTTATATTTAGCTTTGTAAGAAGTCTCCAAAATGCTGGGATTGATTACAGGTATGCACCACCATGCCTGGCTTAAATCTTTGTCAATTTTGCCAGAGATTTATCCATTTTTTTCACCTCCCTCCAAAAAAAAAAATCCTGCAGCATTTGATTTCATCAATTTTTTTTTTCTTTTTTGGTACCAGGGATCAAACTCAAATATTTTTTTCTTTTAGGAAGTATATACTTTTAGTTTTCACGTGATATTTGTGCTATTTTTCTGTTAGTGAATATATCTTGCACGTTTATAGGGTTTTTTTGTTTTGTTTTTTGTTGTTTTTGCAGTACTGAATTCTGAAGCTGGGTGTCATAGAACAAACCTCTAATCCCAGCACTTGGGAGGCTGAGGCAGGAGGATCACAAGTTTGAGGTCAATATAGGCTGCAAAATGAGACCTAGACTCCTAAAAAAAAATCTGTTATTATTATTATTAATTTGTTTTTACTGTATCTGTGTTTTAAGATAGACAAAATCTGTCTTGGTGAATGCCTCATGTTACTGAGTGATGCTCAACATTTGTAGTCAGCCCCAGTTGGTTGCTGAGTTTTTTTAATTTACCTGTTCCATCCATTCCTGAGTGGAATATTGAAATTTTTCACTGTAATCATATATTTGTTTGTTTTTTTACTTATGTTTTAAAAGCCTGTTGTTAGGTCCATTCAGATCTAGAACTGTTATGTCTTCCAAGGTGAACTAACCCTTATATCATGAAATATTGTCCCTCTTTGTTTCTGGTCATTTTCTTTTCTCTGAAATCTACTTTACCTGCAATGAAATGTCACTCCAGCTTTCTTTTGATTAATCCATTTTTTAAATCCTTTTGAGACTACCTATATTGTAATGGTTGAAATGAATTTCTTAAAGACAGAACATAGTTGTGTTGGTAGCATTCTTGGCCTTAACCCATAGATGCCACCACCTCTGCCTTCCTAAATTGTGATCATTAAGAATGATTGTAGCTGGGTGTGGTGACACTTGCCTGTAATCCCAGCACTTAGGAGACTGAGGCAGGAGTATCTCTGTGAGTTCAAGGCCAGCTTGGGCAACATAGTGAGACCCTGTCTCAAAAAACAAAAACAAGAGTGTTTCTGAACATTGCCAAATACATCTCAGGGACAACATAATCTTCCGTTGAGACTTGTCCTTCAAGTGATATCATTTTCTCTGGCTGTTTTTGAGATTTTTCTTTGTCTGACTTTCAGCAGTTAATGATTTGTGTAGAGGTAGATTTCTTTGGGTTTGCCTTGTTTTGGATTCACTGTACATTTTGAATCTATCTGTATATCTATGTCTTTTGCCAAGTTTGGTGAACCTTGAGCCATTATTTATGAAAGTACTTTCCCTATAAATATTTTTATTATTTTTCTCTTTCTAAGATACCAATAACAATTAGACCCTTTAATAAGTGCCTTTAAAAGTCTTTGTCAGGTAATTTCAGCATCTGTGTCATTTTTGGTATTTGGTTTGTCTTTTTTTATGTGAGTTGAGATTTTTTCCTAGTTTTTCTATGCCAGGCAATTCTGGATTGTATCTTGGACATTGTAAATGTTGAGGATGCTCTAGGTCTTGCATAAATACTATGGAGAATGTTATTCATTTTTTTTCTCAGGATGCAGTTAGTTTGGTTTGGGCTACAAGTTGCAACCAGCCTTGATTGAGTTATAGTTCCAGTTTCAGTTCTGTTTTTGAAGCTTCTGAAGTGGTTTTTTTTTTTTGGCTCTGGGGATTGAACTCAGGACCTCACACTTGCCAGGCAGGTGCTGTGCTGCTAAGCTAAATCCCTGGCCCTGAAGTGTTTTTGGAACTGACTCACATATGCATCACTCAGTGGTGGCCAGTCTGGGGCCTGGATGATGACCTTCTCCATGGTTAAACTCAAAAAATCCTGAACATGCTGTTTAGGTTCAGATTCAAACATATCTTGGGGCTAAAAGTAGCAGTTGCTAATAACCTTCCTGAGCACCTCCCTCTCCATGATCTTGTTAGTATTTTAGGGTTCCTGGGAATTCTCCTTTTGGTTCTGTAGCCAGAAAAGCTAGGGCCTTAAGTGCCCTGTTTGGTTGTACACTTCCTATACCACCTGTCTAGGGGTTAAGTGGCTGGAGGCAGAAGAAAAGAGCAAGATTCACTGAGTCCCCTCTGAACCGTCTCCATTGTAGTTTTAGGTGACTTTCCTACTCTCAAGCTAGGACTGCAAAACTTCTCCTCAGTTCTCTCTGCCTGTGTCCACTTAACATCTTCCATGTGTTGTGCTGCCCTAAGTCCAGGCTGCAACATAGCAGAGGGTAAGGGGATGAATAGACCTCCTTAGCTTCTGCAGTACTTCACACTCTCCTGTCCATTTGCTATCATTTATTTTTCAGAGTCTTCAAATAGCCACCTCATAATTCTGTCCAGATTTTATTTATAACTGCATTGAATGGGAGAAGCAGGGTGGACTGTGCTATTTATTCGGTTTTATCTGGATCCAGAGCCTGGAACTAAAGTTTAAATAAGTTGTTTTTTTTGAATACAGTTTTTGTTCCTTCTAAATTTCAAAAAAGGCAAATTAAATCTTTTATCTCAAGAACAGAATACTACTCATGAGTAATTTGCTTTAAAGTTTATTTTTTACTTATGGATAACCTTTTGTAGTTAAGGCTGTATAGAGCATTAGCTGTCTTTTAAAGAAGAATGTGATTTCAAGCTGTCCGACCTATGTATCAGTGTGCATTTTAGTTTAAGTGTGTAAAATCCTTGTTACACTTTCCCCAACACTGCCTTTGATTTTAATGAATAAAATAACATGGGGAAGGGAGAAGTCCCCAAGTCGGGATTTAGAACAGTAAGTCAATTGGGAATGGCAGGGCACTCTTCATCCTATTTCTAGTTTTATTAGCAACCTGAAAGGCCAGGGGTTACCTCAGTACTATGGGGGTTTCTCCCCTTTGCTTTTGCTTGCCAGAGAAGCCTACATTGTCTTGCCAGACACAGTCTTGCTCTTCAGAGTTCTTTCCATGTGAGGATGAGCAAACCTCCGATTTCCTGTGGTCTTTCCTAGCTGTCTAATATCTATATGTTGACAACTTTTCAGTGTTCTCAGGCTTTTTGTTTTTTGTTTCCTGTCTGGTGCTCAGTGAGTTGGTTGAACTGGGGTGTGTGATGCTTTTTAGAATTCGACCATCAACCCAGATAGAGATTTCTGTGTTTGTCTTGTTAGTTTTCCTTGGTCTAGTGTTGCTTTGTCTGGAACCCCCACCCTCCTACATGTGTTGTTCATATGTGTACATGTATCTTGTTTAATCAGCTTGCTCTGGTTGGTGACAGTGTGATATTTTAGACTCTTTTAAGGCCTATTTCATTTGTCCATTCTTCACTTATTTTTATGTTTACTCACATTCCTAGTTCTTGTTCTCTCTGTATTACTCTGATTTTGGGTTTTGGGTTAACCTAATAGTGTACCTGTAGGGCACACTGATCATTTAAAGGGCAGTATATGGACCTCCTCAGTTATTTTCTCAGTTGCTTCTTACAGTGAACGCTGGATATATGAAGGACATACAGTAGTGCTATGCCTACTGTTAAAGAGACAGGGTGTGGCTAAATTTCCCAGGCTGGGCTCAAACTTGTAATTCTTGTGCCTCTGCTTCCCAGAGTGCTGGGGTTATAGGCATACACCACCACGCTGGGGTCATCAGAAGGTTTTTTATTTTCTGAGATAGGGTCTCACTATATTACTAGGCTACTCTTGAACTCCGGCAATCCTTCTGCCTTAGCCTCCAGAATAGCTGGGACTATGGGCCTCTGCCGTGGTCCCTGGCTTCTGGAGTCCTTTTTATAAGGGTGGCATCAAACTTAGCATCCTCCTGCCTCAGTCTGCAAGTGGGTGGGGTCATAGCTGTGTGCCACTACCCTGGGCTTGAACTGGGGCCCTTGTCACTGAACCACAGCTCAGCCCTTTTTTTATTTTGAGACAAGGTCTCCGTGTAGTTTAGGCTGGCCTTGAACTCACTGTAGCATAGGCTGGCCCAACCTGAAGTGATCTGAGTGCTGGGATTACAGGCATATGTCACCACGCCTGGCTGAGATGCATAATTTTTATATCACATGTCCCTTAATCACCAGCCAATAACCTGCTGTAGTGTTTTTTTTTATAAACCTGATGTAGTGTTAAACTAGAGAAATAATAACTTGCTCCAATGTTGGCAGGAAAACTGGTTCATCTGGCTTTGGTGGGGAATGATGTAAAAGGTGGTATCTTCCTTAGGAATTTGTGACCTTTAAAAATGTTATATTTTGAAGGTTTTCATATATACAGAGAAAATGCCATATTGAACCCCTTGTGTCTCTAGCTTTAGAGATTTAGTAACATTCTGTTCTTGTTTTATTGATCTATATCCCCTCACTTTTTGAGGGGTGAGCCAGATGAATTATTTTAAAGCAATTTAAGGGTGACTGGTGTCATAGAAAATTTACTTCATATGCTAACATAAAACAAGAATGGGTGTATTGTGTGGCTGCTGTAACAAATTACCACAAACTTGGTGGCTTAATGCAACAGAAATTAATTTTTCCGAAGTTCTGGGGGCTAGGATTCTGAAATCTGTCCCAGTGGGTGTCAGGGCTGGTTGCTTCTAGGAGAAAATCCTTCGCTTTTTGTTTTTCAGACTCTCCTGGCTGCCTGTCTTCCTTAACGTGAGGTCTGTTCCACCACCCTCAGAGTGAGTCCTTCCAGTCTTGCTTCTGTCCTCACATTGCCTTCTTTCTCACTTTGCTGCCTCCTCTGCCTCTTTTATAGCAGCCCTTGTGAGTGCATCAGTTGAGCCCACGTGATCCCCTATCTCAGGGTCCTTAAGCACCCTGCAGAGCCTTTTTGCCATGTGAGTAACATTCATGGGTTTTATGGCAGGAGGCAGATATGTTTGGGACCAGCACTCAGTGCACCATGGTCGGACCATGGTGTAGTCAGCACTTCAGTGTCAAATTGGTGGTAGAGCCACAGCCCCGAGGGTGAGGACTGGTCAGGGAAATGGATGCAGGGAAGATTCTCCAGGACCTAGAAATCTCGTCATTTTGCCGGTCGTAGCATTCTTAGCAGAATAGCAGGTAGGAGGCACATGTTGGCGTGGGGCCAGTTGGCAGCAGATGGCCTTTGAGACATGTGAGGAGAGACAGCTGCAGCCAGTCAGGCGTCAGCCGTGGGTGTGGTGCGAGCCTCGACTTCTCAGGCTTGACCTTGGCCAGCTGACTGCATGGTGCTCTCCAGGGCCTGATGCCATTTATCTCCCTTCCTCAGTTGCTGACTTGGCTCTACCTTAGCCCTGCTTCTGCCTCTCTTGTGAGCCTTTAGTGAACTTGAGTGCTCGTTGTGTGTTAGAGGTGGATCTACTGGCCATGAGGCAGTTATTGTTTTGGTTTTTTGGAGACAGGGTCTTGCTATGTAGTTCAGATTGGCCTTGAATTCACAATGATCCACCTGCCTCAGCCTCCCAAGTGCTGGGATTACAGGTGTGCACCATCACTCCTGTCTAATGAGGAGTTTTGATGTCTTAACGAAGTCAGCTTCTCTGGATTCCACAAAACAAAACCAGATTCTTCTAGCTCTGATTTTCACTAAGTCTTTCCCAGTCTTTTCCTTGTTATTCTCTATGTAAATCTGAGAAAGTATTTTCATAAAATATAAGGCAGGGCAGTGGGCTTTCTATGTTCAAACCTCAGAAGCCCAAGAATGCTGGAGTAGACCTAGGGCAGCCTCCTACTGGCTGCTAGGCATTGGTCACAGGGAATCAGCCTTTCCCATTTGTGGAAAGGGATTAACAGTATGCCCCCTTTGGGTCATCATGAGACCCTGCAGATAACACGAGTGTCTTGCTCCTGCAGGCATGCATATCAGTAAGGTGCTGCATGGCCTTTTTCCTTTGTCTGAAATTCTCATGCCCCATGAAGTGCTTTACCTCCTCAGCTCTTCTCTCTATTTCAGGGCTTTTGGCACACATTGGCTCTGTCAGGGACCCCTGCTCCTTTCCACCTGTTAATTCCCACTAATTAGCCCACAATTTAGGTGCCACCTCTCCCACAAAGCTGTTCTGCCACGCCCGGTTTAGGTGTGTCTCTCGTATTTGTCTCATCCTTAGCACTTTGTTTTTATTGCATTCTGACTTGTGTCTGTTTTGCTTCACCAGAGCCTAAGCTATGG
Source organism: Heterocephalus glaber (assembly GCF_000247695.1). The sequence goes on from NW_004624739.1 coordinate 7,247,150, forward strand.
GGACAGGGGCTTTGTTTTCCCCATGTTTGTCACTGGGGACCCGGAACAGTGCCTGGTGTGGATCAGCTGGTCAGGGTTCACTCACTGAACACGTCTTGGTTGGAATCTGTCAGCTCCGTAACAGGTTATTGTATTTCTTAGTAGTCCACTGAAGTCTTGCATGAGGGGATGGTGAGGAGGCGAGACAGTATAAGAAAATAGGGTAAACTTATTGTCCCAGGTCATTGAGTTTCAATGATGTAGACAGAAAACAGTTGTTGAAATTTTTATTTGCCTTTTCTGTTGGAGGGAAATGGACATCTTGGTGCAAGCCCTGTTGGCCCTTCACTACCAGCGAACACGTGTTTGGAAAAGATTATCTTGTGGGCTTTTTATCTTGATTTGGTTACTTCTTTTAGGGTTTTGTGTAGCTCAGGTTTCTGTGGTTTGGCTCTCCAGGGGTAGTTTATCTTAATATTTAGCTATTTCTTTTGAAGAAGCTTAATTTCTTCTAATCTTTTTTTTAAAAGGAAAACCTCAGTAGTTTTGACACAGTGAGTCACAAGCCAGAAGCCTCTGTGAGCAATACTCCTTATGGGGCAAGGAGCAGGCTTCGTCCCCAGCTGCCAGCCTCGTTAGGGCGGATTAATGCTAAGCCCTCCTGAGGTGACACCAGCATTGCCATGTCCCCTTCCACCTGGGAGCGTGGCTGCTAATGCTCCAGGGCTGCCGAACACCGCTGCTGTTGCCCTGCTGAGCAAATATTTCTGATTTCAAATAATAATGTTACGTGATTTCTTTCCCATAAAAGACCTGGCTGCAAGTTTCTTTCTTGCTTAACCAAACATGGGCAAATCTTTCATCAGTCATTGCTTTGTTTGCATGTGGTAGTTTTATCCTGCCTTGCTGCGCATTTAATGTTTGTTTTAAAGGGGGACCTTTGCTCACATGCTGGCTTTTAGAGCCTACTTTACTTCTTATTGACAGATTTTCTTTTTCCTGGTACTGAGAGTTGAACCCAGGACCTTCACTGTGAGCTACATACTCAGCGCCTTTTTGCTTTTTACTTTGAGATATGGTCATGTTGAGGCTCTAGATTGGCAAGGGTAGGCTCAAACTTGAGATCTTCCTGTCTCAGCCTCCCAGAGTGCTGGGAATGCAGGCCGGGGTCACTGCATCTGGCCGTCACTGACAACATCATCATCATCATCATTTTTTTTTTTGTACCCAGGATTGAACTGAGAGACTTCTGTTTTTTATTTTAAGATAGAGTTTCTCTAATTTGGCCACTCTGTGATCCTCCTGTCTCAGCCTCCAGGTGTGTGCAACCACACTGGCTTTTAATTTTTAACTTTTTTTTTGGTACCAGGGATCGAACTCGGGTCCTTGCACTTGCGCCGCAGGCAGTGAAGCCACTGAGCTAAACCCCTGGCCCAAAGATGCTATTTTTAATCCTCATACTAAAGCATGAGATACTGATACTGTCCTCCAGCTGGCATGGCCTTCTATCTACGGGGAGAGGAGATGCTTTCTAATAACAACAAAACAGAGGGCTCAACTAATAAAATCAACAGTCCTCAGAACTGGGTCAGCAAGGAGGCTGCTCCTTCACTGCCAATGCTCTGTCCATCTATCTACCTATCTTTCTTTCTCTCTTTTTCTTTCTGTCTGTCTCTCTCTCTCTCTTTCTCTTTCTCTCTCTCTCTTTCTTTCTTTCTTTCCTTTCTGTCTTTATTTCCTTCCTTCCTTTCTTTCTGTCTGTCTGTCTGTCTTTCTTTCTTGTCTTTCTTTCATTCTTTCATTCATTCGTACCAGGGATCGAACTCTGGTCCTTGTGCTTGAGGGGCAGGTGGCAGAACCACTGAACTAAATCCCCACCCCCTAAATTTTAACTTTTAATTTCCCTAACTTTGTTTTCCTGTAATGGATAGTTTTAGAAACCTTGTGTTTATAAATTGCTTCATCCTTATTCACATCTGAAAATTTGTGGTGCATGCATATTACCAAGAGCCTTGAAAGCGCATACTGATTTAGCCCTCGTAATAACTTCGTGTCCTCTCAAGGCTCCAGCCCATGATGCAGGGTCAGTGTCAGGATGCACTTTTTCTCCGGCCTCCCTCCTCCTCTGGCAGGGGGCTCTCAAGGGAGACTTTCGTGACACAGTGCCCCACATCATCACGACCAGTTGTTGGCAGGTGGTATGCAGAATGAACATAGTGGTCTCCTTGGGCTGGGTGGCTTTTAGGAGCCTGTCCATTTCACCTTCCATTGAATCTCTGTTTAGTTCTGTCTCCCTGGCGATGCTGCTACCTTTACACATACAAAAGTCCTCCCAGTAGCCACGTGTGGTGGTGCACACCTGTAATCCCAGCAGTCTGCGAGATGGCAGCTGAGGCAGGAGGATGCAAGTTTGAGCCCAGCCTGGCAATTTCGTTAAACTCTGTCTCAAAATAAAAAATGAGCTAGGAACTAGGTGTGATGGTGCACACCTGTAATGCCAGCACTTAGGAGGCTGAGGCAGGAAGATCGCCTGGAGTTTGACGCCAGCCTGAGCTACATAGTGGGTTCAAGGATAGCTAGAACTACATAGCGAGACTCTGTCTCAAAAAAAAAAAGCTGAGGAGATATAGATATAGATATAGATATATATATAGCTCAGTGCAAAGGCCCTGGCCCCAATCCCTGATTCTCCCAATATGTTGAGTTCCTTATGAGTAATAAGTCTGTGTAGATCACTCATCTATCTCCTGTATTTTAATCCCCTGACCCTCAGTTTGTGTCTCTCTGTCTCTCTCTGTCTCTCTCTGTCTCTGTCTCTCTCTCTCTCTCTCTCTCTCTCTCTGTCTCTCAGCACAGTTTCTGAATCTCTGAGAACAAAGTTCAGAACTGGGAGTCATAATCTCTCTGGATCTGAACTGTGCCTTTTGTGGTGGGATCCTATCTCCTTGACATTTGTTTAGTGGATGGAAGGTTATACATGGACATTCCCCAGACATGAGACACCCACTGATTACAACTCAATGAGCTTTGGGGCGTTGAATATTAAAGTATTACTGATTTCCATGGTAAAAGCTATGTGTTGGGTGAGGCTTTTGAGAGCCAAGTGTTAACTTTGTAACCATGCTGCCTGGTGCTGGCATGGGTGACCAGTGCTGAGGGCACAGCACAGACTCTGTGGGGCAAGCCCCTCCCAGAGAGGAGAGAAGGTTTTCCTTGGTCATGGAAGCTGAGGTGGGTTAACTGTAAGCAAGGTGAGGAGATTTGCTGAATGCCCCACAGGACGTCAGGTGTCGGGAGATCCTCACTACAGACTCCTAAGAAACTGACCAGTGGCTATCTGATAGCCACCAGGAGTTATAACGAGTCTGTTTACATTTTAAAAAATGAGAAATCTGGGGTTGGGGATTTAGCTCAGTGGTTTCGCCACCTGCTGTGCAAGCCCAAGGACCTGAGATCGATCCCCATTACCAAAAAAAAAAAAAAAAGAGAAATCTGTCTTCCTCATGCTGACAGAAGTTCCAGTCCATGTTCGCCAGGCTTAAACATAGACATGGCAGAAGGGCTTGGGTGGAGAAAAGCTGCTTACCTCATGGTGTGCAGGAAGCAGAGAAAGGAGGATAAACCCTTCCAGGTCATGGCCCAGGGATCCACCTCTTCCAACCAGACCCCACCTCCGAAGAGCAAGGCAGCTATACTGGCTCATAATCCAGTCCCTTTCCAAACACAGGTGGCTTTAGATGCAAACTATAAAAAAAGTTCTCATGTTCACTGTAGGAAAAAATCCAGCAAAAAAGTACTTATAATTCTGATTCTGCATTAATAGGTGTGTATTTTATTGACCCACATAGCAGTGGACTGATAAACAGTCCTTCAGTTCTTTCTCTCCAAAATGATGGTGAAGTGTGGCAGCACCGTAACTGACTCTCAGCTTTTCTTGGCCTCAGCCATAAGTATGATCCTGTTCACATAAATTACTGGCCTTCTCATTTAAAACTTAAGCTTCTGGAGATCTTTTTTTTACCCCCTGCAATAATTTTATGTTTTCAGTTTTTATATTAGTACATGTTTGCAGTGCATAATGATTCCATTCCCAAGTACATGTGAGTTGGTGCATGTACATAACACATCTTCATTCTTTTCTCATCCCCTTCCCCTCCCTCCTCTTTTCCCTCTATCTCTTGGTTCCCTTCCCTTTTGCAAAAATTTATCTCCCTTTTCCTATTATCTATTTTTTATTTTTTTTATATTTTGGATTTCTCATATAAGAGAAACCATGCAGTATATCTGATTTATTTCACTTAACATTATGGCCTCCAAGGTACATCCATTTTCCTACAATTGTCTCAAGTTTATCCTGTACAGCAGAGTAATACTCCATTGTGTATAAATACCACATTGTCTTTGTCCATTCATCTGTTGATGGACATATAGGCTACTTCCAACATTTAGCTAGTTGGGATTGTATTGCTCTAAACAAAGTGTACACATATCACTGTAGTGGGTGTCTTTATCTCTTTCAGGAAGGTATCTAGTAGGGGAATTGCTGGGTTAAATGGAATTTCTAGTTTTAGTTTTTTGGGTAGTCTTCACACTGATTTCCTTAGTGGACTGCACTAGTTTGCATCCCCACCAACCATGTGGAAGGGTGCCTTTTCCCCCTACAGCCTCACCAGCATTTGTTATTATTTGATTTTTTGAAGATGGCAATTCTTTCTGGAGTAAGATGGAATCTCAGTTGTTGTTTTTTTTTCCCCATCTCTCTAATGGCCAGAGATGTCGAAGATTTTTTCATGTATTTATTGGTCATTTGTGCTTCTTCTGAGAAGTATCTATTCATTTCAGTTGCCCACTTTTTGATTGGGTCTTTTATTTTGGAGGGTCTTATTTTTTTGAGTTCTTTATATGTTCTGTATGTTAGTCCTCTGTCCAATGACTTACGACATTTTTTTCTCATTCTGTAAGTTGTGTCTTCACTCTGTTGTTTCCTTTTCTGTGCAGAAGCGTTTCAGTTTGGTTGGGTCCCATTTGTTGATTCTTGATGTTATTTCTTATGCAGTAGGGGTTCTGCTCACAAAGTCCTTTCCTACACCTATGTCTTCAAAAGTTTTACCTATTTTATTTCTAGTAGATTGTTTCTGTTTGAACGTTTAGATCTTTGATCTGTTTTGGATGTAGATTAGTACATAATGAGAGATACAGGTCTAGAGTCAGTCTTCTGATGTGAACAGCCAGTTTTCTCAGCACCATTTGTGAAAGAGTCTTTTTTTCCTGCAGTGAAAGTATTTGGCTCCTTTGTCAAAGATCAGATAGCTTAGTGTGCCTGGGGTTGTTTCTGCTTCCTCTATTCTGTTCTGTTTACCTATATGTCGGGTTTTTTGTCATTATCATGCTGTTTTTATCACTGTAGCTTTGCATTGTGATGCCTCTTGCTTTGGTCTTGTTGCCCAGGATTGTTTTTACTGTTCTGGGTGTCTTCTGGTTTTATGTGAATTTTAGGATTGCTCTCTCTAGTTCTGTGAGGAACACTGTAGGTACTTCGATTGGGGTTAGGTAAAATCTATATGTTAGTTTGGAAATATGGGCATTTTGACAATATTGGTTCTGTCAGTATTGCCCAGGAACAGGGGATATCTTTTCGTTTTCTGATGTCCTCTCCAATCTTCTTTTTTCAGAGTAGTATAGTTTTAATTGTAGAGGTCTTTCTCTTCCTTGGTTAGGTTATTCCCCAGTTTTAAAGTTCTCTTGATGCTATTGTGAATGTTATTGTTTTCCTGACTTCTCAGTGAGTTCATTATTTGTGTATAGGAACACTATTGATTTTTTTGTGTTGATTTTGTATCCTGCTTATACTACTGAATTTGGTTATTTTAGCAATCTTTTTAGGTCCTCTGTGTAGAGGATCATGTTGTCTGCAAATAATGACATTTTGACTTGTTTCTTTCCTATATGTATCCCTTTTATTTTTTTCTCTTGGCTGATTGCCCTGTGTAGTGTTATAATTACTATATTGAAGAGGAATAGTGACAGTGGGCATCCTTGTCTTGTCCCTGATTTTAGAGGAACTTTCCCCCATTTAATATGATGTTGGTTGTAGATTTGACATAAATGGGTTTTATCAGGTTGAGATAAAATCCTTCTATATCTATTTTCTTCAGGGCTTTTATCATGAATGGATGTTAGGTTTTTGTCAAAGGCCTTTTCTGTGTCTATTGATGATTATGTGATTTTAGTCCTGCTGCTTTTTATGTGGTGTATTACATTATTGATTTGCATATGTTGAACCATCCCTGCAGCCCTGGGATGAATCCTACTTGCTTATGAATTATGATCTTTTTGATGATTTGTTGCATTCAGTTTGCCAGTATCTTGTTGAGAATTTTTGGATCTATGTTCATTAAAGAGATTGGCTAGTAGTTCTCTTTTTTAGTTGGATCTTTGTTTGGTTTTGGAATCAGGGATTAGTCCACTGATGAGTTTATAGCTAAATGGAAGCCTGCCTGGAGGAGGTGGGTCACTGGGTACATGGCCTGGAAGAGTGTATCTCCCTCCTTGCTCTCTGCTTCCTGCCTGCCATGTCATAAGCTCTTTCTCCTCTGCCATGCTGCCCTGCCTTGGAGCCAACCAGCTATGGACTGAAACCTCTACAAACCATGAGCCAAAATAAACCCCTCTTCCTTTAATTTGTGGGTCTCCCGTATTTTGTCCCAGCAATGAGAAAGTAAGACAGAGGAATATTGGCATTAGATCTTCCCTGAAATTTTTGTAAAATTCAGTGGAAAATCTTGGTTGTAAGGCTGGGTGAAAAGACCTCTCCCTTTCTCTCACAGTGTCTGCCACACTGACAGACTACAGGAGTCATAGTTCTGTATGAGATATTGTGATAGACATTTTCAACATGGTAGAGTCATGTTGTATGTCAAATTTTATATTCTGTTACTTTTTATTTTTATTTTTTGGTACCAGGGATCGAACTCAGGTCCTTGCACTTGCGAGGCAGGCGGTGGAACCACTGAGCTAAATCCCCAGCCTATCCCGTTACTTTTTAAACATTCTTGTATTTTTTAAACATAGAGCTAAACTTCATGTACCATAAGATGCACCCTCCCGAAGCATCCAATTGAGTGGTTTATTATTTGGTATATTCACAAGGATAGAAACTGTTACTAATATCAAAACATATTCATTACCTCCAGAATTTTAGTTTGTACTTAATTCTTACGGCTAGAAATTATTTTCTTGAATGAATATACCACATACTGTTCATCAGTTAACGGATATTTGATTTATGTTTTTGCTATTATGAGTGATATTGTGTGGATGTTTTGTGTGAACATAGTTTTTCACTTGTTGTATATATACCTAGGAGTGGGATTAGTGGGTCATGTGGTAATTGTAGGGATTTTTTTTCCCATTAAGTTTATTGGTACATTTAAGGTATATAATACAATTGTAGTTTTGTTTTGAGGAAATGCTGTATTGTTGTCTATAGCAGCTGCACCATATTGCAGCCCTCCCAGCAGTATTATGTGTGTTCCATTTTTTTCTACATCTTTGCCAATGCTCTCTATTTTTTTTAAAGATCTGTTGCAGCCATTCTAATGGATGTGAGGTGATAGCTGTTTGTATTTGTCTTTTCCAAAATTGTCATGTTACGGGCATGCTTGTACAGACATCTGGAGAGGACTCTTGTCCAAACTGCAAGGGTTTCTTCTATTTTTGGGGGTTTTGGAAGCAGCTTGTTCAAAAAGGAACCTAACTTAGTACTTGCTAGGACATTTATTGAGTACTGTACAAATTAATGTTTGTTCATACCTTCATCTGATTCAGGAGTGTAGAAATATAGTATTTAGTACATGAAACATGGGCTAGAGAAGCTTATTTTTGCCCTTGGAAGTAGATAAAGCTCTTTGTCTGTGAAAGGACAACTTTGGTTTTCCAATACAGATGATGCCAAATACGGACTGAACTGGTGTCAGTCTGTATGTTCATGTTTCACCTAAATTGCACTGGGAAATGAAAGCACTTATTAGCCGAAGTGGTTAAGATTGTGGGTTGTGGAATCTCACAGCTGTGGTTTGAATCATTTCTCTAGTCCCTAACTATCCAAGTCCTAGCTGTATTAACCTCTCACTGCTGAAGTTTGTCCATGGGTTTGTGTGGATTCTGTGAGTTAAAGCAGATCAAATGTTCAGGGTGGTGTGGGTGCTAGAAAGCACTCAAAAGTTTATGAGCAAAAGACGCCTGGTGTCCTTGGAGAGGAGCAGAGTGGGTCACACAGGGACTCAAGGGCATTTGTTAGGTGTTTTGGGTTCTGTACAAAATACAAAGGGGTTTAGAGTTTGGGGAAGGGTGTGGCTTGATGAGCTCAGGTTTTAATAATCAGTTTAGGGCCAGAGATTTAGCTCAGTGGTTCTGCCACCTGCCCTGTAAGCACAGGGACCCCAAGTTCGATCCCTGGTACCAAAAAAAATCAGTTTAGAAAGCCAAACAAGGTGGGGCATACCCATAATCTTAGAACTCTTGGAGGCTGTTGCAGGTGGATCCCAAGTTTGAGCCCAGTTTAGACAGTTTGGAAATTTAGCAAGACCCAGACTGAAAGTTTTAAAAGAAAAAAAAAATAGCTCATTGTGAAGGTTCTGGGTTCAATTTCCAGCCAGAACCACGAAACAAAGATCAGTTTAGCCCAGCACTGTCTAATAGAAATGTAAGCAAACCACTTAACGCTCTAGATGCTCTTCCATTTATTTTATTTTTGATTTTGTGGACAGGGTCTCAGTATTGTAGTTCAGGCTGGCCTCGAACTCATTGCAATCCTCCTGCCTCAGCCTCCTGAGTGCTGGGATTTCAGGCGTGTGCCATCACACCCAGCGGGCCTGCATTTTAGAAGCACTGAGTGTTTATTAATGCTCTGGATTCCTCTGATCACAGGACTTTTTGGAATCCCAGCATGCTATCTCTTCCCCATGTTAGAGGTTCACACTTGTGAAAGTTGGCATTGCTGGAAGGTTGTGAGTCTTCACTTTCTGCAGCTCCAACACTGGAAAGTCCATGTAGGATGGGGGGGCTGAGTCCCCCTGGGCTTTTCCAGTGCTGAAGGACGTGTGCAGTGGGGTTTTCGAGACTGTGGATGAGGCTCTGTGTGCACGAGGGTCATTTTCAGAGTTGGATGTGGGGAACGATATGAGTGTTACCCAAACAGTTATGTTGGTAATATTTCAGAGAAATATAGTAAGGTGATGTTTAAATTTTGCATTTGAATTTTGATCAAGTATTTATTGGAAATGATTATTAGGACCTACACAATGATTATTAGGACCTTCTTATTTGTGTTTTTCATATAGCCAGACTTCCCACAGAGGGACATAAATGACCAGAGTTCCTGGGATGATTTTTACCTGTATCAGACAGGTAGTTCTGTTCCTGTAAAATGTGTTGAGCTACATTTGAAGGAAGTTTGCTTCATTTGTGTTTCTGTCTCACAAAGAAGTTGATTTAGTGGAGATGTTTCCCTCATCTTGTTGAAACAAGAAGTGGTCAAAATGACTTTCCTGGTGACCCATCCCTCCCCCATGAATAAAGCTGGTTTTGGTGTTTGGAAGGAGACAGGGGTGAATGTGTGTGTATGGTTTTTTTGTTGTTTGGTTTTGGTTTTTGAGACAGGGTCTCGCTTTATAGTTTAGGCTGGCCTTGAATGCCTGGTGATCCTCCTGCCTTAGCCTCCTAAGTGCTGGTATTACAGACGTGGGCTACCATACCCGGCCTATGTGTGTATTTTGGTAAGGTTTGCTGTGAGGTAAAAAGACATTAAATGTCCTTGCTTTGAATTTTACTTCAATTTCACTGCAGTTTTTGTACTTTGTGACTTTCCACTTACATGTATTTTTAGTATGAATTCATAACAAATACCTGCTAGCTTAAATTACTGTGGACTTGTAATGAACTAGAATTAGTTTGCTTTGCCTTTGGGTCAAAAACTATTCTGTGACTTTTTTTTTTTTTAACCCCTTATGTTTTCTTGTTCCTCACTGAGCAAAGCCTTGACTTCAAAGGTAAGACATGGTGTTTTCTCTTACTTAGAGGTTGGTGCAACTGTGTTTGGAGAGCTGCGTTGAAGGGATGACTCATTTTCACAGGGCCTTTCATATGGATTGATGTATCTACTGTAATGCCCATTGGTATCTTAGTGTCCTTTGAAACAGAAATCCAACATAGGCAAATAAGGAAGGCATGGAAATAAGGTCATATGTATACAGTGTAAATTACTTGCCAGCTTAAGCACAGAAGCCAGTGTGACTATGAAGAATAATTACTTGCAACACACATCACTAAGGTTAATAATCACTGGTCTAGTCAGGAGAATAAAGATAAGAAAAGAGATTATAAAATGATACTACGTTCATTTCCAGGATCAAGTGTTATGGAAGCAAGTGGGGAGAGAGTTCGCCCCATCTTGAGGGCATCACTGGAGCATATGGGATGTGTGGAGGAGGGAGGCAGTGCCTGAAGCTAACAGCCTCCTGGGCCGTCTTGAAGTGTGGACAACATAGCATTAGCAATTTGAAGCCAGTGAAGAGGGTACCTTCTGGCAGGAGGATAGTGTTGGGCTAGAGGCAAGCATGCCAGTCACCTGTCTTAGTTCAGATAGTTCAGAGATGAGGGGACGTGAGCAGCGGGAAGCATAGCTGGTTTTGTGGAGTGTAAGGCTGGGTGGGGCAGCAGAGGAAATCATACAGTTTTCAGGTATCTCTATTGCAGTGATCATATGTGTATATAAAAACTAGACAGATTGGAGAGAGGCATAAAGAAACTGTTATCTTCATGATAGTGATGGTTTCCTGAGTGTATATATAATACCAAAATGGATCAAGAGTGGGGTGTAGGGGCCAGGGATTTAGCTCAGCGGCACTGTGCCTGCCTTGAAAGTGCAAGGTCCTGAGTTTGATCCCTGGTACCAGGGAAAAAAAAGAGTGGGGTATAGCTCAGTGGTAGAGCACTTGTCTGACATGCAAGAGGCCCTGGGTTCTATCTTTAGCACCATCAAAAACCTTGGGCTGTTAGTTTGTAATGTTGATCCTAAGTAGCTTTATTGAGATAGAATCCACATACCATACAATCCACCATGTAAAGTATACAATTCAGTGATTTGTAGTAGCTGAACAGATATGTGTGACCATCACTACAGTGTTAGAAGATTTTCATCACTTGAAAAAGAAACTGTTGCCTTTGCTTTCCTACTCTGACTGGCCCTAAGCAACCTCTAATCTACTTTCTGTAGAGTTCACTATTCTAGATATTTCATACAGATGGAAGCAGAATATGTGGTCTTCACTTAGGTATGGATTTTGAGAGATTTGTGGAAGTATTAACAATGTGTTTTGAAAGCCCCTCCCTTTAATCAACACTGAAAGAAACATTTGTGGTTGACAGATGTTCTAAGAACTAAGAAGAAACAAAAACACGGGGAGAGATAGTTTTGTGACTGACAACAGGAACTCAGACCCCTACCTTTCTGCTTAATGCAGAGTGAGCCAGAGTGTCAGAATTTACCAAGAGTAAGTTGTGTTTAAGACTTCAGTGGGTTGGAGGAGCATGGTATCATTGGGCGATTCTGTTTGACGTGAAAGAACATAACCAGACAAATGCATGATTTCCTTCAAAATCAATTGGAGGAAAGTGTTCCGTAAACCCTTTTGAGATTTAGGGATCTTTTCATGTTATTGGAATCCTTCCCCAGTTGTAATTATCCCTAAAACTTGTGCATAACCCAGGCATAGCAGTGCACACTCTGGGAGGCTGAGGTAGGAGGATGGTGAGTTTGAGCCCAGCCTGGTGCTTTACTGATTTAGTGAGACCCTGTGTCAAAATTTTAAAAACAAATTGAGAAAAAGGGGAGCTGGGGATATAGTGAGGTGCAAAGGCCCTAGGTTTGATCCCAAGCACTGGGGGTATAAGAAGCCAAACAAAACAATTACCACAAAACAACTTATGCGTAAAACTTTGAGCAAGACATCAGAGATCCTCTGGAATCCATCTGTGATGTGGATGTTTTGTCATTTATTGGTTCAAAGCTAGATAACAGGATTGATAGTGGGCCTATTTATTTTTTTGGTTTTAGAGTCAGGTTCATTGAGGTACAATTTATATACAATGAAGTTCATCATGTTTAGTTTATTGGATTGTAGTTTTTAGTTACCCTTCTAGCAATTTTACACACAGTATAATTAACCAGTACCAATTCTATATAACTATAGAAGCAATTTTGTTTTCAATATGTTAAACCATATATTATATACAATGTATAGTGAGAATTTTTGCATATATCTTCTTGATTTTAAAAAAAGTATATGTTTTGCCAAGTGCAGTGGCACATGCCTGTAATCCCACCACTGGAGAGGCTGAAGCAGGAGGATCACTGTGAGTTCGAGGCCAGCCTGGTCACATAGTGAGTTCAAGGCCAGCCTGAACTACATAGTGAAACCTTGTCTCCAAAACAAAACAACAAAACAAATATATGTATAGATTTAGCTTATATATCCCTTTGCCAGTAGAGCTTTTGGAAAATATTAGCTTCATTAGCATTATTATTATTATTATGTGTTTAGTCAACATTGTTTATACAGCAAAGTAACTAATAATGTCTAGAGTAATAAAAGTCAAAGCGGCATAAGCTAAACTGGAGGCCAATATATTAATTATTGAAAATATTGCATTTAGGAAGAATTAAGAGTAATTAATTGACATCAGCATGTGAGTCCCTGCAGTCCCTCCTCCACTACCACTTTCACTGCCCCTGCCTCTCAGCAGACCCAAGCTGCTACGGAGCTCGGCTGTCAGGGTGGCCTCATTTAACAGCTAGAACCTGAATGGTTCCTTCCCTATAAGATGGACCTTCCTTGCCGCCTTAATTATTTAAGATAGGATGAATTAAAATATTTTGTAAGAATTCTTAATTACATATGAAATAAGATATCTTAGCTATTGAACAATTTTTAATTTGTCTTCAATATTGTAATTAGGTTGCTTTTTTCATTTTAAGGAATTAAATGCTATATATTTTCTCTTTGATTGGTATTGTGAGAGTTTTTTTTTTTTTTTTTTTGGATATAAGGTCTTGCTATGTAGTTGAGGCTGTCCTTGAACTCACTATGTAGCCCAGGTTGGCCTTGAACGTGAGGCAATCCTCCTGCCTCAACCTCCCAAGTGCTAAGATTATAGATGTGCACCACCACTCCCAGCAAAGTTTCTTATTTTTTGGCCTATACATAAAAATGTGTTTGTGATCAAGACTGTATGGCAAGTTAACCTCTGAACAGGAGAGCACCTAGATAAGAGTATTTTAATGAGCTTTTCTAGGGTTCCCTCTCTCTTTTCAAATATTATGAAATATTTGACTATCTTTTTTATGCCCGTATATTCTAGGTGCTGGGGATAGACCAGGAGTAAAAAATTCCTTTTCATATTGACAGTACATAACAGTGACTTAAAACAGGTGAATGAAATTTTAATGCAGCATCATTAAATGGTCAGAATAAAAATGTAAAACTCCAGCTTTATGATTTAATGGTGGCTATAAATACAGGCAAAGATTAATGTCTTTTTATTGCTATAGCCCACTCAAGGGACATTCACTAAGTCAAAACATAACTATGAAAGATCATTCCATTTACCAGTAGGTATTCACCTTATTTAAAAGAAGGAAAAAGCATGTTCCCAAACAAGCCTTGTTAAAGATTTCAAACTGGAACCAGTAGATAAAAGCATAAAAGATAATGCATAAGATAAAGGTTCCTTTAGAACCTAGTTTCTTAAGGTTTAATAGGAAATTACCATAAAAACTTACCATGCTTCTTAATAGTTTATTTTGTTCTGGAACCAGGAAACATTTTCAGATAAGTGACCTTCAAGTTTTGCAGTTAAATTAATAAGTGGTTTGCTATGAATTTATGGAAAACATACTTTTCAAGGAAAATTTATTACAAGTCTTGGAAGAAGGGCAGCTGAATTTGGTTTATATTGATGAGACACACCTGCAGTTCATATATAATAAATGTATAGTTACTGTTTTAATAGCCTCTCCAACAGAATAATATACAGTGTAATAATACAGCTACAAGAAAGATGGTAAAAACCACTCCAAATGTACATTTTCTGACCCAGCGTAGATTTAGAAGTGTCTACTTTTTACACCTTCTACCATTCACATGCTTATTACTACTTATTATTTTAGTCTTCAGGTTTCCAGGTAGAGTGTTAAGTGGGCTTTCTTCATGTTGCTGGTCTGCCTTTAGACAGTTCTGTTGTGTTTCACTTGGAGCTGTACTAGAAGTTCTTTGGAAAGGAGCATCTTACAGATAAAACCAGTCTCGGAGCATGGGCCCTGGTCATATGACTTTGTGTATCAGGCGGTAGAGGATGCGTTTGTTTGTGTGTGTCTGAGAAGTCTGCACTTCTGTCTCCTTGAGCCTTAAGAGTCAGCAGCTGTGGCTGTGAACACTGCCGAGCCACGTGTTACTTTGTAGCCAGAGAAGTGAGAGCAGTCAGGGCTTGGGATGGGCGGGAGAGAGGTCCATCTAGTATTCTCTTTCTAGCATCTTTTCTTTAGTTCTGTAGTCCAGAGTTCCAGTGACTTTTTGGGCTCCTTTCCATCACAATGAGTGATTTAAAAACATTCCTGCCCTGGTTAATAACTTGGGAAACTCAAAATTTATAATTTTCTCTCCCCCTCCTGCTAGGTGCTGGATAGTTTACTAGTCCAGTATGGAGTGGTGGAGACCTGTGAGCAAGGTACATGTCTTCTGAATTGCTTTCAAATTTGTAAAAGGGAGGAAATAGAAAGAAAACTAACTTATTTTTTGTTTTTCTCTTCCTTTAGTGAACACTGAGTCGGAAACTGCGGTTGTAAATGTCACCTACTCCAGTAAGGACCAAGCTAGACAGTAAGCAGTTTGAAATTTTCTGTCTATATGTAGAAATTAGGTTAATCACAGTAACTTATAGTTTGTGGATTTCTAAATTGGAGAAAGGCTGGTAGGTAGCAAAAACAACTTTATTTTATACATTTTGACACTGCAATTACTCTTTTCTAAGTTTGAATGTCTATTAAGAATATGCATTGGGGGCCGGGGATTTAGCTCAGTGGTGCCATGCCTGTCTGGCAAGCTCAAAGTCTTGAGTTTGATCCCTGTACCGGAAAGGAAAAAAAAAAAAAAAGAAGAATATGCATTGGGCCAGGCATGGTGGCGCACGCCTGTATCCTCACTAGCCTGAACTACATACTGGGACTTTGTTTTAAAAAAAAAAACCCAAAAAGGGCTGGGGATTTGGCTCAGTGGTGCTGCCACCTGCTTTGCAAGCGCAAGGTCCTGAGTTTGATCCCTGGTACCAAAACAAAACAAAAAATACCCAAAAAACCAGAAACGGGCCTGGGGGTATAGCTCAGTGGTAAAAGCCTTTGCCTAGCATTTATGAAGCCCTAGGTTCTATCCCCAGCATCCCCACCCCACCAAAGAATATGCATTGGTTAAAGCTGTATTACATTTTCAATATATCCTTCATACCATTATAGAATGATGTAGTGTGAAGCTGAACTATAACCTATTTGCAAAATGACCTGGCCCTGGGTATTGTTTCCAAATTAGTGTATTTTTCTTACTAGTATGATATATTGTTGCTCTTTTATCCAATGCTGGTAAGTTCATCCTGTTTTAAACCAACAATAGTTGAATGTCTGCTTGCTGTCTTCATTCTCTAATGAATAGTATTGTCATTTAGGAGTGGAAAGACATTGGACCAATATAACTAGGTTTTAGATTTGTGGAAGAAGTATATTCCAATGTAATGAACAAATCCTCACAGATGAGACTCCCCTAGGAAAAGAAAATTCTGCAGGCTTTGAATGGCCTAAAGAACTGACTGAGCACTAGAGGAGGCCTTTGATGGCTCCACTGAGAACATAAACATGGGGAAATAGCATACCAAGTACCCCTCGGCACAATACTTCCTCCAGATACAGTGCAGACAGAAACAGGCTTTGTCCTTTCTGAGGGAAAAGTGAGAGAAAGGAGCTCACTAACTGACCCCGAGCCCTAAAGAGGAAAAGTGAAATTTCAGCTAGATTACCAAAGGCAGTACCCACTCATGGAGGGGGACTAGGAAAGGAAAGATAAGCCTGAAAAGGAGAGGGAACTTTGTATAACACAAATAGAACTTTATTTTAAAATTGGTAATTGTCCATCACGTTGTCTCTGACACATTACCTGACACCACAACAGGGGAGTAGAGGTTTGTTCTGGCTCATGTTTCACACCGTACTTGGCTGGCTCCAGGGTAGGACAGGATGGTGGAGGAGCTCACAGCATGGTGGACAGGAAGCAGACAGATCAAGGGAGGAGCCAGGAAGAGAGAAACCGTCTGGGTCACATCTATAGTAGTCCACCTCTTCTGACCAGACTCTGGCTCCTAACTGCAAGTCAGCTATACCGCCCCATAATCCAGTCACCTTCCAAACACATGAGGCTTTGGGGCCCATTTTAGATCTAAGCCATAACAGTAATACTCATGGCTCATAATTTAAATGACTTAAGGATATACATAGTACACATATTCCTCCTGGCATTGCTTTTCAGCTGCTTCACCCTCTTTGAGATAATCATACGGAAGATACATACTCATATTTTTCTGCCTTTTAACACAAATTATACTATAGCATTTGAGTGTTTTGTACACATAAATATTTTTTATAGTTGGATAGAATGTGATTGTTTGGATGTGGGATGAATTAGTTATCCCAAATTGGATATTTTGGTTGTTTCCAATCTCTTGTAATCATGAACAGTGCTGTGTAGAATCCTTTTATTATGTGGCACTTTGTGTGTGTGTGTGTGTGTGTGTGTGTGCGCGTGCGCATGCGTGTGTACATCTATAGGATAAATTCCTAGACGTAGAATTGCATTTTTTTTTTTTTGGTACCAGAGATCAAACTCAGGACCTTGCGCTTGCAAGGCAGGTGGCAGCACCACTGAGCTAAATCCCCAGCCCCTAGAATTGCATTTTTAATTGCGTTATCCTTTATAGAATTTGAAGTAAGCTGGGTGTGGTGGCGCATACCTGTGATCCCAGCACTCAGGAGGCCGAGGCAGGAGGATTGCTGTGAGTTCAAGCCCAGTCTGTACTGCATAATGAGATACTATCTCAAAAAAAAAAAGAACTTACTAGTTTAAATTCTCAGCAGCATTGTGAGATTGTTTCTCCATACTTTACAATACAAGATTTTATCAAATATTGCCAATCTAGTAGGGAAAAAGTGATAACTCATTGTTGATTTTTATTTCTCTCTTCACTGAGGCTAAAGACTTTTACTGTGTTTTAAAACAGTTTATTTTTGCTTCTGTTTGTACTTTTTGTTCATTTTGGGGTTTTTTGCCACTAGTACTGGGTATCAAACTTAGGGGTGCTCAACTACTGAGCCATCACCCTTTTAAAATTTTTATTATTTAGTTTTTGGTACCGGGGATCAAACTCAGTACCTTGCGCTTTCAAGGCAGGCACAGCACCACTGAGCTAATCCCCAGCCCCCTTATTTTATTTTTTAATTTTTGAGACAAAGTTTCACTAAATTGCCCAATCTGGTCTCAAACTTGTGATTCTCCTGCCTCAGCCTCCTAAGTAGCTGGACTTACAGGAATATACCATTGAACCCAGCCTATTAAAAATTTAAGTTTATGTGAAGTCTTGCACAGCATTAAATTGTCACTTGAGTATTAAATTGCTATTTTATAAATTTTGTTCTTCATCTGTATCATATAAGAAGAAAATTTCACCTTTTAAACCCTCAGTGGATTGGGAGATAAAAGGTGTGAGGTAGTGGAAAAGCTGAGATTCTTTGTCTTGTGTTTTACTCTTTTAAAGATCTATATTGAATACTTGGCAGAGCCAGTTCCTTGTGCATAGAAAATATAAGATGATAGGATAAGCTCAAGGATAGTTGGAGATCTTCAAAGGCCTATCGTAGTTGACTTATTTGAAAACTTATGTTGAGCTAGCAAGGTAAGGGGAAAAAACATCAATTTAACAGTTAAAAGTGAGAAAATACGTCGGAGATACAACCTATCCAGCTTTGAGAGGCGTAAGAGCTTTAGTAGAGACAAGTTAGTTGACCTTTAATTCCCTCTCCCCTTTAATAAATTTCAAAGCATGAAGAATTTAAGAACAGAGTAGACTCATTGGTTGAGGCAGAATCATTGCTGAATGTGATCCTAACATGACAGCAAGCTGAATGTGTGATGTTATTGTTTAAAAATTATGTGTAATGATAGAGATTGCAGGGTTTTATTGATTCCAAGGAAGGTTGTTAGGAATTGTATGATTTAGGTAATTAGGCAGTATAAACAAATTAGGCATTTCAATGAGTGAAGTAGTTATAATACTCTTGTTTTAATATTCATCAGTTAACTCATTAAGTACTAGCAATTGCGTTTAAGTTGCCAATGAGTAGTGAGTTTTATCCTCAAGGTCAAGCCCTCAGTGTGAAAAGGAAGCACCGCATTTGGAGAGGAAGCACCTGAACTTAGTTCCTGCCCTGTAAGAATATGGCTCCAAGACTTCCAAAGATCAAAGAGAATTAGAAAGCACTTGAGTATTTAGAGAAAGTTAGTAGGTCTAAAGAATAGAAAACTCAATTTTGTGACAGTGTTATAAAAATTGTCTGTTAAGGTTTTCTAAGTTTCTTTTTTTTTTTCCAAAGAGGTATGGAATGTGCTTTTGTTCTGTGAGGATAATAAATTTTGAGAGGCACTGATGTAGCGGGAAAGCAGCCATGACACTGTGACCTTGACCTTTGAGCTTCTTTAAAAGAAATATATTCTTCTATGTATTAGAGCAAATGGGCATGGAATACATAGTAACTGTTATTAAACCCACTTGTCCTGGGCTGCTTCTGCAGCAGCTTGAGTGGCTGGAGCTGGGAAGGCTGATGCCTCTGGGTGCTGCTCCACTGAGACCCGAAAGCTGGCTTCACACCTGCCTGCTGCCTAAACCAACGTCCAACGAGGTGTCGTTTCTCTCCCCTAACTCTCAAATGTTCAGGTCACGAGGGCCATGTTGATATTCTTAGTTGAGCTTTTATTTTAGTGTCTGGTACTGGGGAGTGTGTGGGACTGGGATGGGCCCGTGAAGGTGTGAGCAGAGCTTGGAGGTGGAGAAGGGTACACTGCAGAGTGCAGCTGCCTGGGCTGGACCCAGCCCCTACTTTTCTGGCTGTGATTTTGGTCAAGTTAATTTGTCATGGTTGACCAGTGGGAATATAGCCCTTAGTGGATGAGGCTGCTGAGAGGAACTAAGATGATGCCTCCAACACACTTACCATAATGGGTAGGTTTTGGGAGCTCAGAAGTTAGCAGCTATTAGGCATTTTCCTCAGATGTTTCGTTGCTGCTGGGGATCCCCTGCTCTCATCCAGTATACTTCGTTTCAGATAATGACTGACCACTGCTCTGAGGAGCTGAGGACCTAGCTGAAGTGTTTGCAGCTGCCTCTTTTTGTTACTTACAGCTCTGATTGCCACTTTTAAGAGGACTCCTCAAATATGGCCATTGCTCTAAGTCAGACTTTAACATGGAAATTTCTGCCACCTTGTGGCTGAGAAAAGTGAAAGGTTCAGAGCACCCGTATTATCAGACGTATAAATACTGGTTTTGTGCTCATCTTGAATTACTAAATGATTAAAGTATGAAATTAATTTTAAGAGTTTAAAGGTCGTTAAAAAGAGAAGTGTGGGTTCAGTGAATGAACTGAGGGCAAAAGAGGCTTAAGTCTCCGGCTTGCCTATTTCCCTCCCTTTTCAGGGGAGCTGAGATAGAGCTGGTAAAGACAGGCAGGACTCATGGGAGGATTTGTCACCTATGTCAAAGAAATAACTTCCTCCAGTGTGTAGGTGTTTAGTCCTTGTACTTTGTCTTCCTCAGGTTTCTTATTTCTGATGTTTATTTTTGTTAGAGAACGTTCATGCTTTGAAACTCATGCTACACAGCTCCTTTTATATCAGTGTGAGGGTCATATAGGTAGGGTTAGAAGTGTTTGAAGCAATTTGGCTAATGGATACAGGGAGGAAATTCCCATTTAAACTTCAAAACATGTAAATAGGCTTGTTATGGAAAAAAAGATAAAGCAGTAGGGCAAAGGAATTTCTTTTTTTTTGGTACCGGGAATCGAACTGGGGACCTTGCGCTTGCGAGGCAGGTGGCGGAACCACTGAGCTAAATCCCTGGCCCAAATTTATTTATTTTTGAGGAAGAGCCTCCTGTGTAGTCCAGGCTGGACTCAGTTTGTGACCCTCCCACCTCAGCCTCCCTGTGCTGGGATTAAAGGTGCTTGCCCATCATCCCTACCTTATTGGCTGTCTCTCTATCTTGCTTTCTTCTTCCTTCAGCTTAAAGCCCCACATCCCCCCAGCAACCTAACTCCTCAGCCCAAGCTCTGTCTCCTACCCCAGGTTTAAAAGCCACTGCCCCACTCTGGAGCTGGGCTGGAGTCTACTTCAGACCCCTCATGTGTTGCTGTACTTGTCCTTTTTTTTTCCCCCCTTGTCCTGTTAATAAATCTTCCTGCCTCAACTGGTCAACTGTGGGTCTTAAATCTACATAACACCTTTCCCTTTCCCTTTTTCCCTTTCTTTTTCTTTCCATTCTTCTTTCCTTTCACTTTTTCTCTTTCCTTCTTTCTCCCCCTCCCCACCTGCACTACTGGGAATCCAATACAGGGCCTTTCTACTGAGCTATATCCCTACCCCTTTGTTGTTTTTTTGTTTTTTTAAATTTTAAGACAGAGTCTTGCTGAGTGGCCCAGGCTGGGCAGGAACGTGAATTCTCCTGCTTCAGCCTCCCAGAGTGCTGTAGGCAACCACCACTTCGACTATATTTATAATGCTTATATCCTTTGCATAGTATTTATTTTTTCCTTACCACAGTTTATATATCCAGTTCTTTATTGTGTGCTTCTAGGGATATGCAATTGCTTTATTTTTTTATTTTTCTGGCAGTATCATTTTTTGTTTGTTTTGCTGCTGTTTTGTGATTTTTGTTTTTTGTTTTTTTATCAGTTTAATCTGATATTAAGAGTTACCGAAATTCCAATCAAAATACCAAAAGGATTCCTCACAGAACTAGAGAACACAATCTTAAAATTCACGTGGAACCAGAATAACAAAAACAATCCTGGCCAACAAGACCAAAGCAGGAGGCATCATAATCCCAGATTGGAAGTTACTTTAGAAAGCTTAAGTGATAAAAACAGCCCGGCACTGGCACAAAACCAGATGTGTGGGTCAGTAGAAGGGAACAGAGGGAGCAGAAACAGCCTCAGGGCACACTCAGCCATCAGATCTTTCGCAAAGGGGCCAAAAATGTAAACCAGAGGAAAGAAGCCTCTTCATAAATGGTGCTGGGAAAACTGGCTATCCACAGGCAGAAGATTGAGTTTAGGCCCATACTTCTCACCATGTGCTAAACTAAAATAAAAATGGATCACAGGGGCCGGGGATTTAGCTCTGTGGTTTCACCGTCTGTTGTGCAAGCGTAAGGACACGAGTTTGATCCCCAGTACCAAAAAAAAAAAAAAAAAATGGATCACAGATCTAAATATTGAAACACTTAATGTACTGGAAAATAAAATACATAAAACTCTTAAAAACACAGGTGTAGTCAAGGACTTCTGAACAGAATGCCAATTACATGAGAAATAATGTTGAAAAATCAACAAATAGGATCATATAAAATTAAAAAGTTTTGTACAGCAAAGGAAATAACCAACAGAATGAAGAGACAACCTTATACAGTGGGAAAAAAATTTTGCCAGCTATTTCTTAGACAGAGGACTAATATCTAGAATATATAAAGAAAAATATAAATATATTAAAATACATAAAAAAATATAAAACATTATCCCCCCTAATGAAAGACCTAGTCAAAAAATGGGCAACTGAAATGAACACACACTTCTCAGAGGAAATACAAATGGCCAATAATTACATGAAAAAATATAAAAATCTCTAGCCTTTAGAGAAATGCAAATTGAAACAACACTGAGATTCCATCTTCGGAAAAAAATACCTGTGATCAAGAAATGAAATAATAACAAATGCTAGTGAGGCTGTGGGGGAAAAGGAACTTTCTACATGACTGATGGGAATGTAAACTAATACAGTTACTATGCAAATCAGTATGAGGATTCCTCAAAAAAGTAAAAATAGAAATTATATTTGACCCAGGTATTCTCCTTTTAGGTATCTTCTTGAAAGAGAAGAAGACATCATATTACAGTGATACATGCATACCCAAGTTCATAGCAGCCAATTCATAATAGCTAAACCTTGGGAGAGGCCTATATGCCCATCAACGGATCAATGGATAAGGAAAATGTATTTATACACAGTGGAGTACAGTACTACTTTGTCCTAAAGAAGGATAAACTTGAGACATTTGTAGGAAAATGGATGTACCTTGAGACCATAATGTTAAGCGAAATAAATCAGACACACAGGCTTAAAAATTGCCTGGCTCCTTTAAACGAGAAACCCAAAATATAAATAAAGAGCAAGATAAAAGATAATAGGAAACAGGGAGATCTTTTGCAAAAGGGGAGGGGGACCAAGAGATGCGGAGGGAGGGGGAGTGGAGGGGGTGAAGAAAGAACTAAGCTGTGTTGTGTGTATGCACCAACTCCCCACAAGGAACGTGATCATTACATACTGCAGACATACTAATAAAAAAATAACAGCAGCTGAAAAAAAAGCACCAGTTTATGAAGTCCTTTGTATATAAATAATTGGGCCACATCCATAATTATGTCCCTAATATATATCCCTGTAATGTATCACCAGGCCTTTGATCATTACTGACAAGTCACGTGTTAACCTCATATTCTTTGTATGTCTTAGTGTATTCTGCAACTGTCATTGAATACCATAGACAGATTTGCAAAGAATAAAAGTTTACTTGGTCCACAGTTATGAAGACTGGGAAGTCCTAGATCAGGGAGCTGCATCTGGTGTGGTCCTCCTTGCCCTTGGGGACTCTGCAGCGCTCTGAGGAGGAATGGAGCCTCACGTGCCGAGGCAGCCTGTCCTAGCTCAGGTGTCGCTGCCTCCCCTGATAACGCCACAATCCCACTGGATTAGGGTCTCACCCTTATGACTTCATTTAATCTAATTACCTCCCATGGGACCCAAAACATAACTGGTTTATGTTTCTATTCTCATATTAATATCTCACAGTGAGGATTAAATTTCAGTATGGGTTTTTGTGGGGATTTGCAGACAACAGTGTTGAATAAGAGCTGAATTTACGGCTTTTCAGTACCGGGAAACTTCATCTTGTTAGGACCTGTCTGAGATATAGCAGTGACATCTAGGAATAAGAAAATGGAGACTTTTAGGACTGGGAGTGCTGCCCAGGGCTAGAGCACATTCTAAGGGTGGAGCTCCGTCCTAGAGTGTGTGCTTAGCACTTGCAAGGCCCTGAGTTCAGGCCCCAGCACTAGAAAACAAAACCAAAACCCATCAGCCTAATCTTTTAGTTTTACAGATGAGGAGGCTAATGCCAAGAGGGAAAATACCTTTTCAGGGTAACATGGCTACTTATTGTTCCTGCTGGACTAGAATGCTGGTCTCTAATCATCCATATTCCTTGTCACTCTTTGGGTCAGTATATGGGGAGTCCTGGGGAAGTTTGTCATCTCTGACTCCTTTCTTCTTCCTCTGCCTTCCACTCACCCTCATGTTGAACCAACTAGTCTATCAAGGCCTTTTTCCACTCTAAGCTATAGTCTACCTCAATGAACTTTCTATCAACACAGTGAAGTGCTGGCAATCAGCACAATCTGGTGCATGACTCTTAAAATAGCATTAGAGCGGAGTTGAGTAATACAAATGTTGGATAAATGTCCTCAAGTTTTATTGAACTGAGTGTATATGTTTTGAATAGTTACGATGAGTTGTTCATTTCATGTCTTGCACAGTGTGCTTGGTGAAAATATTGTTAAAAATCTCCCCAAGAACTTAGGCCACCATGAAACATAGCTGAATATCAAACTTGCTTCATTGAAAGATTTCAGCTATTGATTTAAAATTCATAAACTGAAGATCTTTTGTCAAAAAAAGAAAAGCCGTTGCTCTGCAGTTAGGTTCCCCTTATACTTTTCAGCTATGGCCAAGTTTGGAGCACTGTTTGAGGGGTGGGGCCTCTGCTTAATGGACAGCATTGGGCACACACAGTAGGGTTGTCTGCTCTCTGCCTGGAGCAGCCTGAGTTTGAGACCTCTGGAGCCCAGAGTGCACTGGTATTGTGCCATCTGACCTCTTGCGTGACCGGATCTTTTCTTTTCTCCTCCAAGAGAAATTTTTTTTAAAAAGCAGCACAGTAAAATGTAGAACTCCCCCCCCGCACACACACACACTTAAGTTGAGAGAATTATTTCTTGGAACTGCTGTGACTTTAGATCCATACTGCACAGAAGTACCTGGTAATTATGTGTTTACCTCTGATTATCTACGTGGAGAAAAGGATGAGTCAGTACATCTTTGTCACTCATGAAGTTATTAACCCCTTTTGTAACATTATTGACTTAATTCCATGGTTAAAATGGACTTCTGAAGCTAGCAGTACTCAGGTGTAAAATGGGAAAAGATATTGGTGAACATTGAGTGATACTGCCTTTATGCCAAAAGATGTAGCTGATTCCTTCATTGGGTTCAGGCTTTTTTTTTTTTTTTTTTTTGTACCGGGGATCGAACTCAGGACCTTGCGCTTGTGAGGCAGGCTTTTTTTTTAACCCCTCTCAGTACTGTGGATTGAACCCAAAGCCTCACACACTAAGTAAACACTCTACCATTGAGCTATATTCCCAGCTCCTTTTAATTCTTATTTTCAGACAGGGTCTTGCTAAATTGCCTAGACTGGCCTCGAGGTTGCACCTCTCCTATCTCAGCCTCCCCATAGCTGGGATTACAGGCATGCAGCACTGTATTTAGGGGCTTTGGGTTTGGTTTGGTTTTGCTTTTTTTTGAAGAATGATGAACAATATCTTGACCTTCAAAAAGGCTTAAAGTTGCTTTGAATCTTTAGATGCTTGAAGCTTCTGTAACTCTAGCATTCTATAATAAATATGTACTGTAAGTATTAATAAAAGTTTTCAGTTGCTGTCTCTCTCTTTAAAAATAAACACAGGGCTGGGGTTTTGGCTCAGTGGTTCTACCACCTGCCTTGCAAGTGCAAGGACCAGAGTTTGATCCCCAGTTACCCCCCAAAATAAATAAACCAACACAATATTTTAGGGCCTTAATCCATATTCCCTTAGAAGGGGAGGGAGGCGAGCAGGATACCGGAGCATGGTATGTTGTGGTTCCATCATCAGGACACTGGTAAGGTGTAGTACGTACCTGTTATTATCCTCTGACGCTTATGAAAAGGTCTGCTGACACGGGGATATATCAAGACACTGTATTTGGAGAAAAGCCACAAAGAAGCATACACCATGACCTGCTAGGCTTTTGAAGAAGAGACTGAGCGAGTCCCCACATTTGTAAACATGGAAAGGACTGGTTCATTGCAGAGGCGTCATAGTCCACAGCTAACCGGCAAGAGCCCGGGGGTTGCTGGTAGTGACAGAGCCCCTTCTGCTGTGTTTCTGTGTGGCGGGTCTCTGATAGTGAGGGCTCAGGCTCGTGCATGTGCTGGGATGGAAGTGAGGAAAGAGGCAGAATGTGGGTCTGAGGCGGTCAGGGAGCCTTGGTGCTTGCTTGCCTGGGTCTCTCTTCTATTTCATGCTCTCCTAACAATCTCTTTTTCCCTCTTATTTTCACATACGTCAAGAAAAGAGGTACACCTTCAAATTAAGAGATGAACATATAAGCCAGAAATAACCACATGGAGTGACTGGAGAAAGAGAATTTTTGTGCCTGTTTTTCTTTTCCTACTTGTGCTGAATTCGGGTTCCCTGGGAGCAATCTGAGTAACCTAGTTAAAATATGTGGGACCTTTTTTGTTTTCCATTTTGTTGTGTGCTGAGGAGTTATATATATTACTGGATGTGTGATTAGGGGTGCTTTTGAAATCTTTTATATATGCCCTATATACCCTCTTCTCCCTTTAAAATATGTAGCTAAGGTAGAACACGACAGTTTGGATGAATGTTGTAATAATAAATAAAAGGTACCGGATGCTAGCAAGTACATAACACGTATCCTCATATACTTAGAATTTTAAAATAGGTGACATTAACCTGTGGTGGTAGAAGTCAGGATGGGACGCTTGCCTGGTGGGCCTTGGGGGCTCTCCGGTATTCTTGTTGTGGATCTGGATGTGTGTATTCACCTTGTGGAAATTCACTGAGATATGTGCCTAAGAACTGGGTGCTTTTCCACATAAATATTATATGGAAATATTTCCATATAAATATTATAAAGTTGAAAATGGGGGGAAGAAAGCAAAATTCTTCCCAACTAGAAATGTAATGTAATGGATGGATAGAAAAGAACCTCCCTCTTTTTTTTTTTCTTTCTTCTTTTGTTCTTCTTGTTCATCAGTTCCCTGCCTTTCTTCCCAAATTAGATCATAAGTTCCCTAAGATCAGGGACCAGTTTTCTCAGATACTGGTCCATAATAAAACTAAACTTTAATTGAGTGATCGACTATCTTGAATACTAAATTCTACCTGTCTTCTGTAATGGTTGGGGGATACTTATCTATTGATGCTTTAAATGGTTGAAACATTTATATTTTAGAGGGTAAACTGAGGAGGGTATTTCTAATGTCTTTTCCATTCTGATTTGGGGATAAGAATTGCTCTTTATTTTTCTCTTGCTGCTTGAGTATTTCTGCTGCTAACTTCCTGTGTTAAAGTCACTCAAGAGTTAGAGAAAATGTTTTGTTTTTTTCCTTTCTATTTTTTTTGGTACTGGGGATCAAACTCAGGACCTTGAGCTCGCAAGGCAGGCGCGTTGCCACTGAGCTAAATCCCCGGCCCTTTTCCTTTCTATTTTTTATTGGTAGATAGCCAGTATGTTTTGGAAACCTGTCAACTTTTACCCTCATGTGGACTTGAAAGGAAAGGTGTGGGTGATGGTGGATTATGTGTGCTTGGGTTTGCTGTATGTGATGTGAACTTTCCCTCCCTGTCCCCTCGTGAACTTTCAGAGCCTTAGACAAACTGAATGGATTCCAGTTAGAGAACTTCACCTTGAAAGTCGCCTACATCCCCGATGAAGTGGCCGCCCAGCAGACGCCCTCACAGCAGCCACGCGGCCGCCGTGGGCTCGGGCAGAGAGGCTCGTCAAGGCAGGGGTCCCCAGGATCAGTGTCCAGGCAGAAACCATGTGACCTACCTCTGCGCCTGCTGGTTCCCACCCAGTTCGTCGGAGCCATTATAGGAAAAGAAGGTGCCACCATTCGGAACATCACCAAACAGACACAGTCGAAGTGAGTAGCACTGAGTGTGTGATGGGCACTAATGTCTTCTCCTTTGAATCTTATTCCAGTGTATTGTTCTGGTACCTGGGCCCTCTGAACAGGGTTGGGAGCCCTCTTTGTATAGTACTTGAGTATATGAAAAAAAAAAACCCAAACCCAAACTGTGATTTGATATCTTAGTGTTCATTTGTATAAAACCTCAAATTTTCACACGTGAATGGAAAAGAAATGATACCCGATCCCCCTCAAGTGGGAAAAGGCCCTGGCAGACAAATGGGGAGCTTCTAGGTCACTCAGTGCCTCGCTCCCTACACCCTGCTAGCCTTCAGTACTGTTGGAAGTCTCTCTCTGTGTCAGTGCATTCATCTGTGGCCTTGATGTTTTTTCAATCTTGTTTTCCTTCAGTAAAAATTTGCTCATTTTATGGTCTAATTTCATCCTGTGATTAACCCATGTGGTTTAGGATGGCTTTTTCTTCAGGATGATTTTGTTTGATAGTTTTTAAAGTTAATTGCTTTTGTTTTTGAGACAGGATCTCACTATGTAGTTCAAGCTAGGCTTGAAGTCACTATGTAGCCCAGGTGTGATCCTGCCTCAGCCTCCCAAGTGCTGGGATTACAGGTGCACCACCATGCCTGGTTTGTTTGATAGTTTTGACTGGCTGGTTTTAAGGTATTAGATTCCTGTTCAAATGAAGGAGCCAACTTTTCTGGAGTAAAAAGTAGAAAATGTTGTATTTACCACCATAGCCCCAGTGCTGAGGCCATTGCCATATGGAGAGAAGGCTCTTGCATTTGCCAGATGACTGCAATGGCTGTATGTGAACTGTATTTGAACCCTTTATGTGGGTCTCTTAAGATGCTTTCAATTTGGAAGTTCCAGCACAATATGTGTGTGTATGTATATATATATATTTATTTATTTATATTTAGTTCTTTTATTGGTACATTTTAGGTATACAATTCATTTACATTTATCATTGGGTGTTTGTACCTGTACATGATATATCTTGGTTCTTATTTTTTTCCCTATTACCTGTGCGCCCTTCACCCCCTCCACCCTTCCCTATTTACATAGATTTCATTTCCATTTTTTTTCTTTTCTCATAGTTTTTCCTTTCCCTCTTTTCCTTTCCCCTTCCCCTCCCTTCACTCCTTCATCTTTGGACCTTTTTTCCTATTTCAAATTATCAATTATTCATTTTAATCATTTTAACCCTTGTTTACACTATCAGTTTCTCACACTAGAGAAACTATTTGGTATTTACACGTGTGTCCTATTTATTTCACTTAAGAGTATGGCCTCAATATGCATCCATTTAGCTATAAATGACTCTAGTTTTTCATTCTTTATGGCTGAGTAGTACTCCATTTTATAAAAAAAACCACTTTTTCTTTATCCAGTTTCCAGTTGATGGGCACTTGGGCTGCTTCCAAGTTTTTGCTATTACAAACTGTGCCGCTATGAACATGGGTGCACATATATCACTGTGGTATGATTCTTTTAATTCTTTGGGGAAGATACCCAGCAGGGGAATAGCTGGGTCAAATGGGACCTCTCGTCCTAGTTCTTTGAGGTATCTCCATACTGACCTCCACAGTGGTTGCACCAGTCTGCACTCCCACCAACAATGGAGAAGGGTTCCTTTCTCCCTACAGCCCCGTCAGCATTTGTTATTTGTTGATTTCTTGATAGCAGCCATTCTTTCTGGGGTGAGGTGGAATCTCAGTGTTGTTTTCATCTGCATCTCTCGAATGATGAGTCAGCACAATATATTTTAATTATTTTGCCTTCTAAACATACTGTTGTGGAATATGTGGGAATTTTGACCCAAAGAAGCTTGGGTATGAACTCTCTCCACCCCTAGTCCTGTAACGTGCTGCAAGTACGTCTCTGGCCCTGCCATGACCATTTCCTGAAGGTCCTGTATACAAACAGTGTCATTCTGCAAGGTGCAGAGATGATTGGATTATTTTGTCTTTTTTTTTTTTTGGTACCGGGGATCGAACTCGGGACCTTGAGCTTTTGAGGCAGGTGCCGGAACCACTGAGCTAAATCCCCGGCCCTATTTTGTCTTTAAATTTAGTAAAGAGAAGGGTTTTATTTTCTATCTTCTGAGTAATTAAGCATGGTCTTTCTCTGAAAATAGAACTGCAGTGCTGTATGTACTTTGCTTATGTATTTGTCCCTTGCTTACGTTGGTCCATCGGGCTTAAGAGGTTTCCACATTCATCACAGGCACCTTGCCTGCACTGAGCTGGCTGACTTATTTTTCATGCAGAACTCAGAAGAATTGTATTTAGTGGTGATTGCAAGCCCAACCACCCCCACCCCTTCATGTCAACCTAGCCTGACTTTCCCCACTGTGAAGCAGGAGACATCGAGCTCTGGGTACCTGTATACAAAATTAATGGCCCTGGCCTCATAATGAAGCAGGTGTGGAAGACAGTTATAATCTAAATCAGTTTGTCTGACTTTAATCTTAAAAGTTGAAGAGCTTCTTTTTCCCTTGATCAACTATTAACCTGCAGAAATATATAGCATGGTTTCCCTACTTTGTCTTATGGCAGATTCGAGTTGTTCCTTTTTGAGCTGCTCATTTCCTTGTCAAATGAAAGAGCTATGACTTAAACTGAACTGTTTGTTTTACTTCAGGCAGGAAGTGGGGGTAGAGAAGGGAAGTTATATTTGATGATTCCTTTGCAGAGCTCTGCCAGTGGATCTAATTAGCTCTTGGCATTGAAACTAATCATTATCAGAACCTTGGTTTCTGGAATGGTCTCAGGGGCCACCCTAATCTCCAAAGCAACATTCCCTTCTCATGGGATCAGAGTTTAGTAGACTTTAACACAGTGAAAGGGTGGAAATACACAGAAGGAGGGACACACTAACATGTTACCAGGAGATAAATGTTAGTGACAGAGATTGAAGTGGTTGGGAAGATGGTTTTTGAGACTGAGACTTATCTAAGACACTAGGGGTTTTTTTGCTTTTTGTTTTTTAGTTATTTCTAGACTTTGTTTCATTTCTACGTTACTCTTATTTTTAGTTATGTTTTATTCTGAGGCAAAACTTTAGTTTTCAACAGGACATTTAGGAAAATGAAATTCAAACTTTGATTTTTTGGGTGTGATGAAGTAGTTGTTCTCATGGCCATGAGTTATGTAGCTCTTTATATCAAAGGCACATGCATCTAAGCTCTTTATTTCAAATGTGTTCTCTCTCTCACTTCCTCTCTCTGTCTCTCTCTCTCTCTCTCTCTCTCTCTCTCTCTCACACCAAGTACTTAATTCCATCAAAGGCACATGCATCTAAGCTCTTTATTTCAAATGTGTTCTCTCTCTCACTTCCTCTCTCTGTCTCTCTCTCTCTCTCTCTCTCTCTCTCTGTCTCTCACCAAGTACTTAATTCCCCCTAATACACATTCAGGAGTGATTCTTTTTCTTATATTTTCTACACAATAAACTGATTATGTATTTAATTCAGAATATACAAATATGCAAATTAAAAACCAGAAGGGTGTTGGTTCACCTTGAGTTAGTCATTGTCGAGTTGGGGATATGTCTTTATAGAACTTGTTCCTTGCATCTGGTAATACAGGTAATTTTTTTCTTTATTTTGATATGGAGTCCCACTATATTGCTCCAGTTGGCCTCAAATTCCTGGGTTGAAGCAGTCATTGTGCTTCAGTCTCCTGAGTAGCTAGATTACAGGCATATGCTGTCATGCCTGGTAAATGTGCAACTTAAAATAAAGAAGTCATATTGTGATATGTTTTGCATTTTTTTCACTTAAGGCCAAGGACTGCTTACTACGTTAGTTCCTATAATTTGATCACAGTTTTTAAAAAGTAGCAGTTTGGGGCCGAGGATTTGGCTCAGTGGTTTCGCCGCCTGCTGTGCAAGCATAAGGACCTGAGTTTGATCCCTGGTACCAACAAAAAAAAAAGTAGCTGTTTGGTGAGCTGGGGATGTACCTCATTGATAGAGCACTTGCTGAGCATGCTCAAGGCCCTGGGGTAGATCTGTACCAGAAATAAAAAGAAAGCTATACAATAGCTATACAATGTAGACACACTGTTATTTAACCATGTCTTCCTAATGAGCTTTTTTTTTTTTTTTTTTTGGTACCGGGGATTGATCTTGGGTCCTTGCGCTTACGCAGCAGGCATTGAAACCACTGAGCTAAATCCTCGGCCCTCCTAATGAGCTTTTAAAACATAATTCAAATTATTTTTGTCTATGAAAAATAGTGCTGCAGTAAATTTTGTCAGCAGCTCTCAACTGGGGCAATCCCCCCAATATCTGGAAATATCTGCAGGCATCATTAGTTGTTACAACTGAATGAAGGGTATGGTACTGGCATCTAGTAGGTAGAGTCCAGAGATGTTGCTAAACATCCTGAAATACATAGGATATGCCATCCACAAAAAAGAATTAATCTGAACTAAAATATCAGTAGTGCCAAGGGTGAGAAATGGCACTCTTAGCCCACGAATGAGACTCTGACTATAGGAGATGTTATGAGAAGTAGAATTCTTGGGTCAATGCTCACTTGGGCAGTGCATATACTAGAATTTTTGGGTCAAAAGGTGATAAGCATTTCACCTTTCATGGGTTCTGCCAGTTTGCGACAAACTCCTTCAAGAGTGGGTGTGTACTATTACCTTCATCTCACCAACACTTAGTTTTATCTCAGAATATTTGGAGGTCTGGAAGAGAATTGCATCTTAACTGTCATGTAGACAATTACTAGTGAGTTCTGAATATCATTTGAGTCTATTGCCCATTTGCTGTTTTTTTTTGAAGCAGAATTGCCATCTCTTTGGGTTCCACATCCATCACAATTTGTTGCAGACCCTCCCTTAAGGAGACAAAATACATACAGTAACACCTCTGTTCACCAACACTTCTGTTTGCAAACAATTTGGTTCACAAACAAAAATGTTCAGCAGAATTTTGCTTCTGTTCTCAAACTCCACGTCAGGTGCCAAACAACCACAGCCATCTTTCCCACACAAACACAAACCAGCCATTTTCCCTCAAAATCATAAAACAAATTAAGTTTGTAAACCAAGGAACCTTGCAAAAGCAAGGCAGATGAGTGAGACCTGCTCATACAGTGACCAGTGGCTGTTCTGTGCAGAGCAAGGGATTCAGCCTCGGCACACACTCAGCTCCTGTTTGTTTTAGCTCAGGGAAAAGCCTTTTGTCTGAATCCCAGGCTCTGTGGTGTGGGATATTTGTTCTGTGTCGTCTAAAAGGAAGCTTTAAGCACACAGTTTGGGCAGAATGAGAAGATGTCTCTGTTTGATTGGACTGAGGGAAGAGAGGAGAGTGTTCCGGGAATTAAAATTCATCTCTCAGTGCTGATGGCTTGTCGAGAGTTTCTGCTCTGGAGGGAAATGAGTCATGCACTCTTCCCCAGTAGTCCAGTGACTTTGCAGTTGTAATTACAGGCTCTTGTGAATACACACTGACAGTTCTGTTTTCCTCTCTGCTTGTGCCCACTACTACCAGAATCGATGTTCATCGTAAAGAGAATGCAGGGGCTGCTGAGAAGTCAATTACTATCCTCTCTACCCCTGAAGGCACCTCTGCGGCTTGTAAGTCTATTCTGGAGATTATGCATAAGGAAGCTCAAGATATAAAATTGTGAGTAAAGAGGACTAACCTGTGAAAGGTTTATCTGCTGTCTTTTTTTGGATTTCTATTACACATTTCTTGGAAACTGCCGCAATCCTGTGAGCTGCAGTGGTTGGCACTATTGCTTTGGTTGTGAAGCATAAGTCCCTTAGATGTTTAATTTTCATCCATGTGTGGATATGGATCAAGAGTTGATAATAGGTAAGAGTCCAGCTGTGGAAGAAGGCAGCTAGAGGATATAGGAAACCAACCTAGGACCAAGAAGTGTCCTAGGATTTATTGGACAGGGGCCCCAGAGCCAGACTCATCCTTTACTGAGAGCCCACTGGAGCTCTGTCCTTGTCCCCTGCATGGCTGCAACCCTCAGCAGTGGCTGTGCAGATGAGGAAGTCATTGATTCTGTGCTAGGGTAAACTGGAGATTCAGTGAGGTGTTTTCGGTGGAACTGTTAGTATCTCTTGCATAGGAACTTCTGAGTGGAGGGTGGGTTCCATACCATTTTAATGTAGAATGGCACTGCACTGACAGTGGAATCCAGAGTAAGCCTCTGGAGTTCTAGCCTGGGAACCTCATCACCAATACTTCATTTGTAGAAACCTTTAAATATGTCCTAGTAATGGTGTTATAGATGAGTGCTGTATTATAAGAATGTAATTTTTTAGTATAGAGAAAATTCAAGAAAAAGCCCACCATCTGATAACCCCAGTGACATTTTTAAACAGTGATATGTGTATGATTTAGAAATAACAAAAGGTACAGAGTGCAAAGTGAAGCCTCCCCTTCCTGCTCTTGTGCTGTCTCCCAAAGTGTAACAGCTGTTGAATTTCATTTCCTTCTGTAAATTGTGGATGTCCTCTAGGTATGCGCTTTAAAATTTTTACTAGGTTTGCACTCTTTTGCCTTTGAACATTGTGTTCTGGCAGTAGGGGTTTAGGAATATAGCTCTGAGTAAGAGAGTCTGTCATAGAAGGTAGATACTCCCTGAAGTGAATAAAAGAAAAACCATTTTAAAAATTAACTCCTGTCCAAATACTTACTAAGGTATTCACCCCCTCTATGCATTCCTAGAACGTGAGCCAATTACCAACATGTACCTAACATAACATTTCCCATATGGTAGGTAGGTAGAAAGTAAATGTTTAATGAATGAATATTATCGTTTTATCAAAGAGGAAGTTAACTTTTATGATCATTTTTCTATCTATAGCACAGAAGAAATCCCACTGAAGATTTTAGCCCATAATAACTTTGTTGGCCGTCTTATTGGTAAAGAAGGAAGAAACCTTAAAAAAATTGAGCAGGACACAGACACTAAAATCACAATATCTCCGTAAGTGCTGCTTTGCTTTTGAATTAGAAAACTTTCACATGTTGTTTTTAGGCTGTACATTGTACTGTGCTTCACTTTCTCCTCTTTCCAGCTGCTTCAGCTACCTGTTACACCTGGATGTCGTTTGTCAAACTCAGTCTGTTGCCTACTACTTGTTCCTAACCCGTATTGAAAGCATTACCTGCTGTCATGAAAGAGGCAGGAACATCTGATTCTAGGAGAAGTCTTGATGTTCTCTGACATTGATTCCCAAAGCCGAAATACATAAGCAATATAGTTTATCACCCTTTGCGGTGTAACAAGTTATTCTGAGGTTTGACAGCCAGTGAGCATTGCGAGCTAGTTTGTGTAGCTCAGGACTTGAGAGCCTGTGCTTCTGGCTCAGGGTCTCCTAATGCTGCTGGCTGCTGCTGGCTGTTGGGGAGGCTTCCGCTCTTCACCACCTGGGCCTCCAGAACCGCTTGGCTGAGTGTTCACAAGCAGCAGCTGTGCCTTCTCCCTGATCCAAGACACAGCAAGGTGGGAGCTGCACGACAGCGCGGCAGAGCCTCGGGAGAGACACTGTCATTTTCCTAACACTGCTTACCTGAGCCAGGCCTATCCAGTGTGTGAAGGGACTGTGGTAAACTTGAAGAAAGGTTTCATCTCGGAGGCAGCTACCACACGGAGAGTCCAGGAATGCTCTGAAACTATATGGAAAGATTTTTCTTTTTCTGAGGGTGACTATCCTTGATTCCATTAGAGTCCCTAAAATGGTGGGAAGAGACCTGGGAACTGAGAAAGAATGATACAATTGGATACAAAATGCTGGGCAGGGCTGGGTAGAGACTGAAGAGGAGTCTCTTTAGTCTAAAATGAATAGACTTCACTTTCTTCCTTTTCTAGTTGTTTTACATTTTTAGCAAGTTTGAGAAAGAGTGAAGGAATAATACCTCATTTATCTGACTCAAGGTTAGTCTCTAACATTTTGCTACTAGTGAAAATAAGAATTTTAAGAATATAAAAGAAAGCTGTGCCGATATGCCTTGTCCTTTCAGAGTATGTTCTAGTCCTGTTCTCCACATTGTTTTTCTTTCTCATCACTTTTCCTCCAAGCCTGTTTACCAGTTTAGGCTTAGATGTTCTCAGAATTGTTAGTGGATTTTGAAGCTTTGCCAGGATCTGGATCTAGCAGGGAATTTCAGTCTTTTTTGTACTCTAAATGGTCATCACCGGACCATTTTCAGAATGTGGTCAAGGTGGAGCTGGATGTGGTGGCACACACCCTTAATCCCAGCACTCTGGCAGGCTGAGGCAGGAAGATTGAAAATTCAAGCCCAGTTTGAGCAGCTTAGCAACTGAAGGAGACCCTGACTCAAAATAAAAAAGGTCTGGAGATGTATGTAGTTTGTTGCAAAGGTGTGGATTCAATCCAGTGCCATGAAAAAGAAAAAATTTAGTTGAGGTGGATTGATTTATATCACTTTCCCCAGCCTCCTTTAATCTTAAATTCTGAAAATACACTAAGTTTTAAAAAAAACACTAAGTTGAGGCACATGAATTCTGGATGGCCTTTTAAGAATTTTTCATGTGTTTTCCTTGCTTAGTGTCCCAGAAAATACAGTTGCATGAGTTTATATTAAAACTGTACATCCTTCTAATCAGTCCATTTCAATTCACTATTAAATTGTGAAAATGATTGAACTTTAAGTGGTCAAGAAGTAAGCTGTTTATAAGACATGAACTTAAGTATACACAGTAATTTTTGAGAGGGTGGAAGGGGAAATGTTTTCTTCTTGCAGCTTTTACAATTTTTGGACTTATGTCTTTGGGGAATTTCTCATTTCCTGTCATATTTGACCACTTTTACATGATCATTATAATAGAGTTTGGTTTTAATTGGCATCTGTGGCTGAATTATTGACTCTCTTCCTTCTATAATTTCCATTTTTTTCTTCTCCTTTTTGTCAATCTGCAGATTGCAGGAGCTGACGTTGTATAATCCGGAACGCACCATTACTGTTAAAGGCAGTGTTGAAACATGTGCCAAAGCTGAGGAAGAGATAATGAAGAAAATCAGGGAGTCTTACGAAAATGATATTGCGTCCATGAATGTTAGTTTTAAATGAACATGTTTTTATTTTGATAAATAGTTAAAAGATGGTTTTTATTGTGTTCTAATGTTAATTTCTTTAGTGATGACATCATGAGAAGTGGTTTTTAACAGGTTTTTAGCATCATGCAAAGTCCCTGGCATAGAAAAGAAGACAGTCTTGGGCCAGGATTTAGCTCAGGGGAGCCGCCACCTGCCTTGCAAGTGCAAGGTCCTGAGTTTGATCCCTGGTACCAAAAAAAAGAAAGAAAAGAAAAGAAAAGACAGTTTTTGACACTAGTTTGTAGGTCATGGCTTCCTTATCTGAGGAAAGGCCAGTATCTATCTACAAAAGTTAATATCTCCCTTATGGTAATCTGAGGGACTTTAGGATAAATGAGGACGTTAGAGGTATGTGAATTGGATTTGAATCTTAGCCTAATGACTTATGAGCTGTAGCTTTGTTCTTTTGGACAATTTGCTCAGTTCCTCTGAGCTTTTTTCCTCATCTGTGAAATGGAGCTACAATTTATCTTGCATGCATACTAGAACTACAGTAGCTATTAAAAATACAAGTTTAGCAGCTAGGAGTATAGCTCAGTGCTAGAGCCCTTGTCTACCATGTTCAAGACCCTAGATTTGATCCCTAGCACCACAAAATAAATAAAACTTAAAACAGGTTTAAAACTTACCTGGTTACTCATATAAGCCATAGAGATAAAGATAATTTCAAATGATAGCCAAGTGTAGTGCCCTATAATCCCATCACTCTGGCCGCTCAGGCAGGAGGATTTCCTTGAGTTTGAGGCCAGCCTGGGCTATATAGTGAGCAGCCTCGATTACATAGTGTGACCTTGTCTTGGAAAAAAAAGTCCATTTTAAATTTTGAAATAAATGATTTAGTGAAATTCTTTAGTGAAGCTTGTCATGAAACAGTAAACCTGACAGAAGGGAAATGTTAAAATACCACCTTTTGTGAGAAAGAGCCTACAGTGCCGATCATTTTACCCCACACAATGGCCTACTGGTCTTCACATTATCATTGCTGCTTTAAATATTTCAGAAGTAGCTGAGATTAAAGCCAACCCTACAGACCTTTGAAAAGATTGTCAAGTACACTTGTCTTAATTCTATTCTCCACCTTTAAAAATTCCCACTGAGTTAAAAAAAATCCCTTCTGTGCCTCCTGTATCCATTCCAAAGATCTGTTTAGTTGCAGTTGTTACTTGGGGTGGGACCTGATTTCTAGTAGATTTGACTTTGATTTAGGCCTGTAAGACCCATGAGTGCCTAGTTTTGCCCAAGAGTAAAGGTATCTCTTCATAGAAGTTTCTGTATCCTTGATACAACTTTCCAAGAGCAAATCTTGTTCGCTTAGCCTACAACTAAAGCACGATTTCCATCCAGATGGGGTGGCCAAGGTGCACAGTGCCGTTCTGTCCCAGCACTGAGCTGGTCCTGGGGGAAGGGGGGGGGGGTGCTCTCTGCCCTCAAAGCCCCTGCTGCAGCTGTGGGTCAAGGCAGCGGCAAACCAGCCCACAGATTTAAAACTACCAAGAGATGTAAACAGATATAAACTATTTATTCAAGTATAGTCACTTGGAGCATCTGCTTTGTTCTAAAATTTGAATTGTGATACATTTTTAAAATTCATTACATAAGGTCATGATCTGAATACTGTCACTTAGCAATGCTCACTTTTCCTTGAGTCTTCTAATGTCAAATTAAAGGACCCTTTTACCATTGCAGCTTCAAGCACATTTAATTCCTGGCTTAAATCTGAATGCCTTGGGTCTGTTCCCACCCACTTCCGGGATGCCGCCTCCCACCTCAGGGCCCCCCTCAGCAATGACGCCTCCCTACCCACAGTTTGAGGTAAGATCACTTGGCATAGTTTCTTTGTGGTTGAGAGGGATTTGGTCGGGCTTTATCGCCCTGCCCCCCCAGTTGTGTGACATTCACTGCTAATTGTAAAAAACCTTAAGGCAGAGCCTTGTGCCCACCTGATCTCGCCTCAGGTTACATTCAGTGTGTTCTCTCCATTCTTGTCAGTAAAACCTTTCCATTTGACCTGAGTCAAAGTAGTAGACACAAGTTATGTTGAAGATTTTAGACGGTAGAGTTATCAACATGTGTTTCTAAATATAAGAAGATACAGTGAGGCCCTGTCTCAAAAAACAAAAACAAAAAGTTTGAAGGAGGGGAGGGGAAGTTAATTATTTTTAAACATTGAAGGAAAGGATTTTATAAAGGCGTTCTTCATCCTTATCACCTGGAAGTTAACTGCTTTGAAAGGTCAGGAAAGATCAGACATGGTTTTCATTTTGGGTGTGCTTTTTTAGAGAGCTAAGTTTTGCTCACAATTCTGTTTGGGTGTGTGCGCACATGTGCATGCATGTATCTGCAAACATTATAAATTGTGTTAGAAATAAATCTTGTATCTTCCTTCACAGGTATTTTCCCTAAGGTCAGAAAAAAGAAACAAGAGGTAGTAAAAATATAATTGCAACACAGCAGACATCTGACACAGTAAATAATTTTGAAAGTAGTTGTAACTCAGTTGCATTATCAAATCAACACTAATTGGTGGTAGGCTCATGTAAAATAAAATCGTCATTCTAGAATCTTCTGTCATGAATTTGGTTGTACATCCCTCCTATCTTGTTTGACTGTCTTATATATTGAGTGATACTTCCTATACTAATTCAGGGAAATGACCAAGTGGAAAAAGTTGAGGATTACATTATATCACTGCCTAGAATAATGTGTGAGTAAAAGCACATTGAAATTCTGCAGGGAACAGTAGATATTCTCATATTCATCCTCTACCCCCCCCTCCCCGAACACCATCTGTTTCTGTCTGTCTGTCTTTCTCTCTGTCTCTGTCTCTCTTAACTCAGTCTCTGTGTAGCTCAGGCTGATCTTGAACTTGCTGTGATCTTCCTGCCGCGTGTTAGGATAACAGATGTCTGGTAGCATACCTGCCTTCTTTATCTCTTTAGGTATGAGAATTTCCTTTCCTTGTCCTGGAGCTCACCAGGCTGATAGATGTTCTGAGTTCTTGCCCTCTTTTGGTGTTTCTGCCTTTACTGTCAGCACCATCTGTGTCTTCCCCTGGCACTGCCTTTTCTAAGTATATTTGGGTCTGGAAAGCAGGCATCGTGGTGTGTAATTGTCCCAGCTACTTGGGAGGCTGAGGAAGGAGGATCACTTGAACCCAGGATCATTGCCAGCCTGGGTCACATAGCAAGACCTCAAACAAAATCTCAAGTAGGAATTGATTCATTATGCCTTATCTCAAGCTTCCCCACACAGCTAAAAGCAATCTGGAGTAGCTGGTGCATTTGAACCTGGATGCTAAAGGAGCCTGGGGGAAGAGCCCTGCTCCTGCCATGAGTTGGTGTCACTGAAGGGCAACTCCCCTTGGCTCTTTTTTTGTCTGTCCAATAACAAATCTGATCTCTAAAGACTTTTAAGGTCAAACATTTGTAGTGTCTGTAGAATTTAATAATATGAAAGTTAGGGGCCGAGGTAAAGCCTAAAGTAGGAATTTGAGAGTATATGTACTTAAATTCTAACATATTCACTAGATTCTTAATTAGGAGTCGACAGACACATTTGTCATAGGGTTGGATTTAGGGCAGAAGTATCCATGGCACTTCTGTGTACAGTGACATTTGTCCAAAGCCCCAGTGTGCTAATTGAGTAACAGAACTCAGCTAGGGAAGTTCACATTGGTCACATCCCGCTGGCTCCTCTATGCCAGGTCATTCACTGCTCTGTACCCTCATTCTAAGTTTGTAAGGCGTTCATTTTTAATTTCTTCTTACTCTCTGCTGGTGACACGCTCTGGTCAGCAAAGCCTCTCATGTGGCAGTGGTGGCCTAACCAGATTCCTGGACATCTGTCTTTCTCATTTACTTGGATTCTTATATAGCGAAAATTCCTACAGTGAACAGTTAGTTAACTCTTTAAAATATAGAAATAAAAGATTATTGATAGTCTCAGGATTTAGTCAACTTTCTGATTCCATTGTATGGTTCTCTTGGGTTCCTGTGTTGTTAGAAAAATGCAGAATCTTTTAAGAGAAGTGAGATTCTGTATTAGGAATTCATATTTCTGAAGCCCTTTTTTGTTTTTTTAAATATTTGTTTTATTGGTACATTTTAGGTATACAGTATAATGGCGTTCATCATTGGAAATTTGCACCTTTACATAATCTTTCTTGGTTCTTATTTTTCCCCCTTCCCCTGTCCTCCCTTTAAGCCCTCCACCCTTCCCTATTTACAAAGACTTTGTTTCCTTTTTTTTTTTTGGTACCAGGGATCGAACTCGGGTCCTTGTGCTTGCGCTGCAGGCGGCAAAACCACTGAGCTAAATCTCCGGCCCTGTTTCCATTTTATCATCTTCTCATATTAATTCCATTGCCTTCTTTCCTCTCCCCTACCCCTCCCACTTCCCCTTTCCCTTTGCCCCTTTTCCTATTTCACATTACCTATTATACCCTTTAGTCCTTATTTACACTTTCAGTTTCTCACACTAGAGAAACTATGGTTTTTTTTACTTTTTATTTTATTCTGGTACATTTTAGATATTCCTAATGGTAACATTCATCCTAGGGAATTTGAACCTTTATATGATACATCTTGCTTCTTCCTTTCTTCCCATTCCTCTCCCCTCCCTTCAACCCCCTTCCACTCTTTATCTCTAAAAGCCTGGCTTCCATTTTTTCCCCTTCCTTTCTTTTTTACCTTGTCCCCTTTTTCTTTTCCCCTCCCCCTTCTTTGTTCCCCTTCTCATTTGAACATTTTCTTCCCATTTCCCAGTATCTATTCATACATTTTTGTCCTTATTTAAACTTTTCGTTTCTCATACCAGAGAAACCATGCAATATTTAGAAGTGTGTCTGATTTATTCCACTGAAGAGTATGGTCTCAAGATGCATCCATTTAGCTAGAAATGTCTTGAGTTTATCCTTCTTTATGGCAGAATAGTACTACATTGTATATAAAAACCACATCTTTATCCGTTCATCCATTGATGGGCATTTGGGCTGTTTACAAGGTTTAATTATTACAAACTATACTGCTGTTAACATGGGTGTGCATATATCACTGTGGTATGATGTTTTTAATTCTTTTGGGAAGATACCAAGAAGGGGAATAGCTGGGTCAAATGGGACCTCTAGCTTTAGTTTTTTTGTTTTGTTTTGTTTTGGTACCAGGGATCAAACTCAGGACCTTATGCTTTCCAGGCAGGTGCTGTGCTGCTGAGCTAAATCCCTAGCCCTAGCTTTAGTTTTTTGAGAACTCTCCACACTGATTTCCACAGTGGTTGCATCAGTCTACACTCTTAACAACAGTAGAAAAGGGTTTCTTTTTCCCCACAGTCCCGCCAGCATTTGTTATTGGTTGATTTCTTAATAACAGCTGTTCTTTCTAGAGTGAGATGGAATCTCAGCATTGTTTTAATTTGCATCTCTCGATGACCAGTGATGTTGAACATTTTTTTCATATATTTATTTGCCGTTTCTACTTCTCCATCTGAGAAATGCCTATTCATTTTAGATGCCCATTTTTGGATTGGGTCTTTAAATTTGGTGGTCTGATTTTTTTGAGTACTTTATATGGAGCTTATATGTGGGTTGTCGTGTCTCTCTGTTGGTGGTTTCTTTTGCTGTGCAAAAGCTTTTTAATAAGATGAGCTCTTAGTTGTTGATTCTTTGTAGTATTTCCTGTGAGGACAGGGTTTTGTTCATACTACTCCTATGTTCTCAAGTGTTCTACCTATTCTCTCTTCCAGCAAATTTAGTGTTTCAGTTTTAATATTTAGATCTTTGATCGACTTTGTTTTTTGTTTGTGTTGGTTTTTTTGGTACTGGGATCAAACTCATGACCTGCTGCTTGCAAGGGAGGAGCGGTGCCACTGACCTAAATCCCTGGG
Organism: Heterocephalus glaber; assembly: GCF_000247695.1. The sequence goes on from NW_004624739.1 coordinate 7,289,576, forward strand.
CTGTGATCAACTTTGATTTTAGGTTAGTGCGTGGTGAAAGATATGGGTCTAGTTTCAATCTTAAGCATGTGAAAAGCCAGTTTTTCAAGCACCATTTGTTAAGAGTCTATATTCTATTGAAGGTTTTTGGCTCATTTTTCAAAGATAAGGTGTCTGAATATGTTTGGAATTGTTTTTGCATCTTCTAATCTGTTCCATTGATCCTCAGGTCTGGTTTTGGGTTTTTTTGTTTTGTTTTGTCAGTACCATGCTGTTTTTAATCATAGTAGCCTTGTAGTATAATTTTAGGTAAGGAATTGTGATGCCCCCTGCCCTGCCTTTGTTGTCCAGAATTGCTTTTGGTATTCTAGGTCTCTTCTAGGTCCAAATGAATTTTAGGATTGTTTTCTCTAATTCTGTGAGATATGCTACTGGTATTTAGATCAGGATTGAATTAAATCTGTATAATAATTTTAGAAGTTTGGCCATTTTCACTATATTGGCTCTTCCTACCCAAGAATAAAGGCTATCTTTCCATTTTCTGATATCCTCTTCAGTCTCCTTATCAGAGTGCTGTAGTTTTCCATGTAAAGGTCTTTTACTAGGTATTTCAATTTTTTGGATGCTATTGTGAAAGATGTTGTTTCCCTAATTTCTCTCTCTGTGAGTTTATTATCTGTGTACAGGAATGCTATTGATTTTTGAGTGTTGACTTTGTATCTAGCTACACCACTGAATTTGTTCATTAAATCTAAAAGTCTTTTGGTGGAGTTTTTGGGGACTTCTATGTAGAGTATCATGTCATCCACAAGTAATGATAATTCAACTTCTTCCTTTTCTATCCTTGTTCCTTTTCTTTCTCTTGTCTAATTGCTCTGGCTAATGTTTCCAGAACTATATTGAATAAGAGTGGTGACAGGCCACAGATTTAGCTCAGTGATTCTGCTGCCTGCCTTGCAAGCACAAGAACCTGAGTTTGATCCCTGGTACCAAAAAAAAAGAATGGTGACAGTAGACATCCTTGTCTTGTTCTTGATTTTAGAGTGAAAGCTTTTGGTTTTTGTCCATTTAGTATGATGATTGCTGTTGTTTTGTCATAGACAGCTTTTATCAGATTGAGATAAAGACCACCTTTCTGTAGGGTTTTCGTCAAGAATGGGTGTTGGACTTTGTCAACCACTTTTTATCCATCCATTGAGATGATCATGGGGTTTTTGTTGGTTCTTTTAATATGGTGTATTACATTTATTGATTTGTGTATGTTGAACCATTCCTGCATCCTTGGCATGAATCCAACTTGGTCGTGGTGTATGATCTTCTTGATGATTTGCTGCATTCTGTTTGGTAGTGTCTTTTTTTTTTTTTTTTTTGGTACTGAGGATCGAACTCGGGACCTTGTACTTGTGAGGCAGGCGCCTGAACCACTGAGCTAAATCCCTGGCCATTTGGTAGTGTCTTATTGAGGATTTTTGTATCTATGCTCATTAAGGAGATTGGCCTGTAGTTCTCTTTTTTTGGTTGGCTCCTTCTCTGGTTTTGGTATCAGGGTACTGCTTCTGGGACTGAATTTTGGAGTATTGTTTTCTTTTCAGTTTCATGAAAGAGTTTGACAAGTACCAGCATTAAATCTTCTCTAAATTTCTTGTAGAATTAAGCAGTGAATGCATCAGGGCCTGGGCTTTTCTTTATTGGTAGGTTTTTAATTACATCTTCAATTTTATTGATTGATACTGGTTTGTTTAGAATTGTCTTCTTGATTCAGCTTGGTGATTCCTATGTCTATAGGAATCTGTCTATTTTGTCTGTGTTTTTTGTCTTATTAGAATACAGGTTCTCGAAGTAGGTATTGATGATGACCTGGGTTTCTGCAGGATCTGTTGTGATTTTACCCTTTTCATTCCTAATTGCATGTATTTGAGTCTTTTTTTAAAAAATAAGGTTGTCTAAGTGTCAATTTTATTTAATCTTTCAAAGAACCAACTCTTCAATTCATTGATTCTTTGTATTGTTTTCTTAGTCTCCATTGCATTAATTTCTTTTTCTGTTGTCTTTTTTTTTTTTTTTGGTACTGAGGATTGAACTTGGGACCTTATGCTTGCAAGGCAGGCAGCAGAACCACTGAGCTAAATCCCCAGCCCCATTGCATTAATTTCTGCTCTGATCTTTATAATTTCCAGCAATGTACTAGCTTTGGACTTGACTTGCTCTTCTTTTTCTAGAAGCTTGAGGTTTAACATTAGGTTATTTGAGCTCGCTCTTTTTCTGATATGGGAATTCACTGTGATAAATTTCCCTCATAGAACTGCTTTCATTGCATCTATACATTCCAGTATGTTGTATTGGCATTATTAATTCTAGAAACTGATTTCTTCAATTTCATCTCTGACCCATTGGTTTTTCAGGAAGTTGTTACTTAATTTCCATTTATTTATGAAGTTCTTCTGGTTTCTTTTGCCATTGATTTCCAGTTTCATTGCACTATGGTCTGATAATATGCATGGGCTGATTTCAAGTCCTTCACATTTACTTAAGCATGTTCTATGAGGTAGTATGTAGTCTATTTTGGAGAATGTCCCATGTGCAGCAGAGAAGAATGTGTATTCTGATGTGTAGAATGGAACACTCTGTAGACATTTACTAAGCCCAGTTGTTCAAAAGTTTGATTCAGTTCTGATACTTCTTTGCTGATTTTTTTTTGGTCCTGTTGATCTATTTGTGACAGTGGGGTATAGAGGTCCCCCATTACAATTTTGTTAGTGCTTATTTGATTTTTCATGTCTGTTAATATTTGTTTTGTATAATTGGGTGCACTAGTATTTGGCCCATATGTATTTATGATTCTTATCTCTTCCTCTTGGATTTCCTTTTATAAGGATGTAGTGACTTTGTGTCGGTTTTTTTTTGGTACGGGGGATCAAACTCTGGACCTTGAGCTTGTGTGGTAGGCGGTGGCACCACTGAGCTAAATCCCCGGCCCTTTCTTTTTCTCTTAATAAGTCTTGGCTTGAAATTTACTTTGTCTGCAAATAGAATAGCTACCTCTGCTTTTTTCCAGCTTCCTGTTGCATGGAGTATTGTTTTCCATCCTTTAACTTTCAGTCTGTGAATTTCTTTTTGAATTAAATGGGTTTCTTGTATGCAGCATATTGTTGGCTCTTGCTTCTTGATCCATTCTGTCATTCTGTTTCTCTTCTGAAGCACTTTTACAGTCTTAAATATTTGAGTGATTTGTAGCAGGTGTTTATTTGTTTGAAGTGGCACTAACTAGGGATTGAACCCAAGGCCTTTTCACTGAGCTAGATCCCTGGCTCTTTTTTTATTTTTCTATTTTTTTGGGGGGTGGGTGGGTACTGGGGATTGAACTTGGGACCTTCTGCTTGTGAGGCAGGCAATGGAACCACTGAGCTAAATCCCTGGCTATTTTACTATTTTAACAGAGTGCCTAAGTTGCCAACTTGCCCAGGCTGGACTCAAACTTGTGATTCTCCTGCCTTAGCCTCCTGAGGATTACAGGCATGCACCACACCTGGCAGTGTTTTGTTTTGTTTTTTTAAGAATGAGAGGAGGAGGCCAGTGATATTACTCTACTAAAGTGAGCCAAGAGTAAATGCAAGGAAGATCTTATGGGAATAGGTTGATCTTTGCTTCTCCTTAGATTATTTAAATTAAGTCAAATTAGGGCCAGGGATTTAGCTCAGTGGTTCTGCCACCTGCCTCATAAGCACAAGGTCCCGAGTTTGATCCCTGGTACCAAAAAAACTCACCCTAAATTAAGTCAAATTAGGTGCAATTGGAAGCAGCCAATGAGAACACAAGAGTTAGGAATTCAAGGACAGGCAAAGGAAATGATGGTTCTTATAGGAATAAAATATGGACAGTCTTAGAATCTGTTTTCTTTGCAGTACTAGTGGGCATTTTATATTTACATGCTTTTGGTGAAATAGATACTCAAATATAAACTTCGACATTGTCACCAGATGCCATCTGATAAGCCCCCTTAACTCACCCTGTGGAGTAGATTCTTGAGTCATCAGGAGGACAAAAGTACTTCAAACCTGTCAGTGTGAGAGGCCCGGGCAGATTTATTAAGTAGAGTAAGGAAGGAAATAGTGATGCCTCTGTTCAGCCCCTACCCCTGGGGCTCTAGTGCAAAGGGCCTCAGATAATTCTAATGTAACTTCCCTGTAAGGCAGGGAGTAATTGATGCTGTTCTTTACAGAAGATTGTTAGTGAATGAATGTAAAAGAAGAAGGAAAGGAAAATGAGAAGGTATGATTTGGGCAGATGTCAGTGATGGGTATGAACTCTCTGGGTGAGGACTCTAGAGAAGACATAGGCAACACTTTGAAAACTCCCCAGGTGACTCGAGCATGTAGCCCAGGCTCACAGCAGCTGCTATCATCCTACTGGGGTGAGAACCTGTGCTCCACTTCTGAGAAGCAGGTGAATGAAAAACCATGGGTGGGGGTAGCAGCAAGGGGTGAGGAGACTTGTGCTTTTATAAAGTCATCAGGAGTCTTTTGCTACCTATTCCATGTCCAGAACTATTGTTCTACAAGGAATATTTACCTATCTAGAAGGGGGACCTAAATATCAGAAAGACTATTTTCTCAGCACCCGTGTGTGTGAGAGTTTGGGGTAAGCATGAACAACCACCACTTGCATACGTCCCTCTTTCTTTCTTGTTCTGTGTTTTAGAGTTGTAAGAAAACCAAAACCAAACCTTTTATATCTGTAGCACCTGTCATTCCAACTTCTAGGCACATCTAGAGGCCAACAGACCTCTGTGGGATGCTGCCATCTGTCTGTTTTCACTCTTGTGAGTTTGTTTTGGCACACAGATGCATCAGGATGCGGTTTGGCTGTGTGTTAAAGAGGAAAATGCTTCCTGAGTTTTCCTCTTTCGTAAGAAGATTGTAAGGGTACACAGTCCTTGGCTGCTGGTGGTTCTGCCCACCTTCTAGCACCAGTGTCCCTGCTGCCTCACATGCCATCCCCTGGCCCACTATGGCTGCTTGAGCTCCTGCCACTGTTTGCAGCCAGCAAGAAGCATAAAGGATCAAAACTTGACAGCAGCATCAGTTAGGAGGGTGCCTGAGGATAGCTGTCTATACTTCCACTGGCACTGTGTTGGCCAGAAAATAAAGCCTGGCCTTGTCTAGCTGCAAAGGAAGCTGAGAAACAGTCTCTACAGGAGCAGCAGTGTACCCATTAAACACAGGGTCTATTATTACTAAAGGAGAATAGATTGGACGATGCCTTGGTGGGCTGAGCATTATTACCTGTTAAAGAAACCTCCAAGAAGCCTGGGGTGGTGGGACGGACCTGTAGTCCCAGCACTCTGGGAGGCTAAGGCAAGAGGATTGTAAGTTCGAGCCCAGCCTGGACAATTTGATGACTAAGCAAGACTTTGTCTCAAAAAAGGGCTGGTGAAGGCCCCAGGTTCAGTCCCCAGTGCATGTCCCTTCCCCTCCAAAGAAAGAAAGAAAAAAGAAACCTTTCAAGCTTCCACATTCTTTCAAAAAGAACTTTAAATCCTGTAGGAGAAAACTCCATGTTCCAGATTCCACTGCTGCAGGTTATTTTAATCTAATCAAAGGGTAAACACCATTATTCACAGAATTATTTTGTATCTCTGGATACCAATTAGAGTAAATTCTAATTTTCATTAGCTGTCAGGTAGTTTTCTGGCCTAACGTTTAAGGGAAAAATTCTTCAAGGTTTTTTTTAGTATGTAACTTCAGGTTTTGGTGAGGTGTGAGTACATGGTTATAAGAGCTTTACCTTCAGTATCTCTAGATTTTGTTGTTCTTCTAACCCCGCTTCACTAATACAGCAGTCCTCTTTCATCCATGGTTTTGCTTTCCATGATTTTACTTGAGTGCAGCCAGCCATGGTCCAAAAATCTTAGTATTTTCTTGACTCTTTCGAGAGAGAGAGAGACTCTAGAAGGCTGAAGCAGGAGAATGGAAAATTTGAGCTCAACCTGGGCAACTTAGTGAAACCCTATCTCAAGATAAAAAATGAGCTGGGGTTGTAGCTCAGTATGAAGGCCCTGGGTTCAGTCCCCAGCACTAAGAGAGGAGGGGGAGACCACCTTCATGAAAACTTGGTTATAAAATTGTTTTATTTTACTAATTATTGTTTCTCTAGCTATGCCTAATTTCTAAATTAAGCTTTGTTATAGATAGGTATATACAGGAAAAGCATGGTGTATGTAGGGTTTGGGTTTTGGTTTTTGTTTGTCCTTTTTTTTTTTTAAGACAGGGTCTCACTATGTAGTTCAGGCTCGTCTTGAACTCACTAGGTAGCCCAGGCTGGCCTCAAATTCGCAGTGATCCTCCTGCCTTAGCCTTGCAGGTGCTTGGATTACAGGCGTGTGCCAGCATGCCTGGCTTCGGGTTCTGTATTATTCACAGTATTAGGCATGAACTCGGGGCTTTGGACTGCATTCCTCCTGGCGGGGGGCTACTGTATGTATCTATTATGTGTACCTAGTGTCACTGCTTTTTGAAATATAAATACATTATTGTTTTTAAAGGCAACAGTTAATTTTACCAAAGCCTCAATTTATCATTGTTTCATACATTCCTTTTGGCCTCACTTTGCTTCTTGCTGAAGAACAGTGTTGTAGGTCCGTGATGTCATTTTCTTTTAACTGGGCTAGAGAATTAACGGTTCACAGGTATTTGTTCCCAGGGTTCTGCAGGGCTCCCACTGCATTCTGGTATCTGCGCTTGCTCCTGAGGAGCCTGCCATTCCTTAGATGCTCTCAGAGAAGTCAGATTTACTTATCAAGGTCATCTTATCCTTGGTGGCCCATGACTCTCTGCTTTTTTTTTTTTTTAAATTGGTACTGCCTCCCAAGAGGTAGGTTTTGATAGGAAGATGTTCCAAAGGAGCCAACTCAGTATTTTTATACTGTTTTCTCTTTTAGAACTGCTTCATTTCTCTACTCATTTTTTCACATGTTGCTTTGTAACATGAAAGCAGAATGCTGTATCTTGTCTTTGGATAAACCCCTTGTCTCTGTTCCATTCCAGAACTCCCCCTTCCTCCCCCGACATTCTCTTTTTCCCGAAACCTGCCAGGTTGATTATTTTCCAGTAGAGCCAAAGAGTTGGTTTTTCCAACAGACAAAAACTCTGTAGTTCCTGCCTGGCAGCTGGCTCACACAGTACTTAATTGGCCAACTTCTAGTTTATAAATGACAGGAAATGCTCCTTTCAGAAATGCTCAGACAGTAGGGAAGAGGGAATTGGCAGCCAGTGAAGCACTGCGAGAGCTGCAGTTGGCATAGCGTGCACTGCCTTCACTGTATGGTCTTGGCAGCATGCAGTTGGGCTGGCAGGAGAAAGCCCACAGGGTGTTTCTTCATAGTGCTGATAGCCCTTGGGGCCTTCCCAGAGTCTCCGGAGTGATAATATCACCCTAAAATTGCTAACTTGCTGCTTATGACAGAAGCAAGAATTCAGAACACATTTTTTTTAGGTCTTAGCTAGTTTAAGCTACTCTTTAAGAAGCAAAATACATCATAAATTAAAAGGAGTTTTTAGATCAAATAATTGTTTCATGGAGTCTTTTAGTCCTTTGTAAACTTTCCTGTGGTGGGTGCGCCTCTTTTATCAATAAAAAGTTCCCAAGTAGATAACTCACTGCACATGGATATTACTTCTAAGAGGCTTGGTTACTTAGTCATGGGCGGGAACCTTTTTGGCATTCTTTTCCCTTTAAGAACTTCAATATTTTGTTCAGGTCATGGAGTTGAATAAACTTAGTTTCAGTTCCATACTAAAGTCTATGTAAAAACAAACCCCCAAACCCCGAGGAATACCTGTTTTACAAGCCAAAGGAAGCACTGGCACCCTGCCAGGTTCCTGGAGGCTGGTCTCCTTGGCAGGCATGCCTTTGTGGTATCTTAGATTTTGTTCCCCACAAAGTAAATACACTTAACCTTACTGTTTGCTCATACTTGTATCTCTCACGATAGATGATTAGGAATTACTCATTGGCAGACTTCACCAGTTATGCAAACTTTAGGTTAAGCAGCTTTGTTCTTTTGTTATTTCAAGCCAGAGCATAGAGTTTGCCAAGAAGTCCAAAGGAAGTTTTACCAATAGGCATCTGGCACAAGTCCTCTGGAAAACGGCTTGTGTCCTGTGAATCCTTCACCCCTAAAGAATGTAGCAAGGGCTTAGAAAGAAGAGTTCGGAACAATACAACTGAACATGAACTTAAATGCAAGGAATGTGTAAAAAGAAAGTGTAATGCTAATGGGTTTTTTCCAAATCTGTGAGATTTAAATCCACAGATAGAAGAGGCTTTTCATAACCATTGTTCTGTTTTGGTGTGTAAGTAAAAATGAAATTATCCGTTTATCTGGGGAATCCAAATCCTGAAATCCTGGCTTATTATGCTGAATCTCACATAAGGATGAATTTGTACCAGCTTGTGAAGGAGACAGGATGTTTATCTGAGCTGACTTGTACACTCAGAGGAAGATTTCCTTGAAAAATAATTCACGGCCAGGAGATGCTTGGTGGCCAAGAAACTGGAACAGAGGGAACTGGGTGATGTTCAGAAATGTCTTCATTAAGCTTCAGATGCCTGATGAATCAACTTTAAGTCCCAGTTGCCAAGAGTACACACGACTGTGTCCATCAGTCCAGGGCACCATTTCCCAGGGGAGAGAACATGGAGCTTGCTTCTAACTCTGCCTTTTCTGTTTGCCGGATGCTGTCACTTCTGTTTTCATCTTAATATAAGACATTTTTATATCTATGTATTGAGCCTTCACATATTTGCCCTTTATGTTGTTTTGGTCATTTCAGCCCTTCTCTACTAACAACCATTTCTTTTCCAAAGCAACCACACATTTCTCATAATTTATCTCCCCCTTCACCCACCAAGTATGGGGGACTGAACCTAGGGAGTGCTGAGCTATATTGTCTGTCTGTCCATCTGTCCATCCTTCCATCACTCGAGACAGGGTCTTACTAAGTTGCCTGGGCTAGGCTTGAACTTGTCATCCTGCCTTTGGCTTCCTCAGTAACTTGGATTACAGGTGTGCAGCATCACACTTGACTTTAACTGCTTCTTAATTATCATAGTGGGTTTATACTCCTCATCCTCCCATCCCTGAATCAAAGCAAACACATGGCAGCCTTTCACCACTATATCATTAAGATTATTGTGTTCAGCTTTTGAGGCTTCCGCCGAGTTTTTGCCTGAGCTTTCTTATAGCAACTGTCTGGCATCTTCAAGGTTAAGACAGCAGCTAAGGCTGTGCTTTGGGATGCTGGGGTTCTAAGAATTGAGGACGATGCCTGTTAAATGAGCGTCCTTTGAGAAGATTTAAAAGTTGCTCTTTGGGATTTATACCTGGAAAAAGAACTTTTTACGGAGCAAATGAATACTGTTTCTGCTGCAGATAGGGTAAATAATGCTACTTACTAAAGTTTTTGATTTTGAGCTTTTTAAAAATTTGGCAGAATGCTTGGAGCCAAATATGTGTAATAACACCATTTTTGGCACCATACTGTCTTTACTGTTCAGGTCCCTATGTTGTTATTTCTTCACCATCCATTATTTTATCTCCTTAGATTATGTGTATTTTTGTAAGCATTACAAGTTTTTTGTATTTTTTCCCATTTTCCTACTCTCCCTTCAGTCCCTCTTCCCCTCATTTATAAAAGCTTTGTTTGAATTTTTTCCTTTTCTCATTTTCTTTTCCTTTCCCTTCATTCCATTCCCTCGCCTCCCTCCCTAGTTCCCTATTTGAGTATTTTCTTCCTATTTCATAGTATCTAATATACATATATCATGTACAGGTACAAATTCCCTATGATGAATGTGATCATTATGTATATATAAAATGTACCAATAAACTAATTTTGGGGGGGGTACCGGGGATTGAACTCAGGACCTTGAGCTTTTGAGGCAGGCATGGTGCCACTGAGCTACATCCCCGGCCTACCAGTAAACTTAAATTTAAAAGAAGAATTAAAAAATTATTTCTGGAACAAGGCCCAAGAAACAAATAATTACAGAGTCATGTTAAAGTACTGTGGGTAGACCTGGGCTGAAACACATTAGATTTAGTCTAAACATTAAAAAGATCTTTATCATCACCAAACCAAGAACAACAAAATGTATGTCAGTGTTTAGAACATGTTGCCAGGTGCAGTAGTGCACACCTGTCAGCTTGGCTGCTTAGGAGGCTGAGGCAAAGGAATCACAAGCTTGAGCCCAGCCTGGGCAGCTTAACTTAGCAAGATCCTGTTTCAAAATGAAAAATAAATGGGTCTGGGGATATAGCTTAGTGTGTGGCCTCCAGTGCTTATAATGCCTGTGATGGGTTAAACTGTCCTGTAAACAACACCAAAAAACTTTATCAAGTTTTAAAGAATATAGTACAGCTGTAGCACGTTTAATGGCACCTATGGTGAAGTAAAAAAAAATCCAGTGATTAGAAATGATCAAGTCAGAAATATTTCCTGACGTGGTGTTTTGGGTTAAGTCTTACATGAATGATACATGAGGTGTCATTGAAATATATGATGAATATTTAGAGTTTAAATATTATAGTAAAACATACATTGCCATTAATTCCCTTCAAATCACTCCCCCTCGCTTCAAACACATTTATCCTGTCATTCTTGCCACTTTCTGAAGCAGCTCTGGAAAGTTCTCCTTGGAATGAGGTCTGTAAGGGTTGGAATGAGGTCTGTAAGGGGTCTGACCAAAACTACAGTGAATGCTGCACCAAGTGCCATCTAACAGGCTTGTAAAAAACATTACCATGTGTCTTCACCTACCTTATTCGCTGGATTTTGCATTGTATGACTTTTAGGTTCTTTCTCAAACTCACAATGACCGTGGAAAGTAAACAGTTTGAGTCCGTTCAGGACATCAAGGCAACCCTGACAGAACAGCTAAAGATAGTGATGGGGGATGCAGATAACTGAAGAGAGAACAAAATTTAAATGATTTTTGTTTGTGGAAAACTAGGCATGGGGTCTAGAATCATACATTGCTTTTTTCCATGAAAGTGAAATACATGGTTTCTACTAAAACGATTTCTCCCCCTTTTTTGGTACAGGGGATCAAACTTGGGACCTTGCGGTTTCGAGGCAGGCGCTGGAACCACTGAGCTAAATCCCGGGTCCTCTCCCTGATTTTTAAATAAGTTAATTGACCATAAAATAAATTGACATGGTAATTTGGAAATACGTCAATTTTAAAGTATTCTTTGACCTAGCAGCTCTTTACATAAATTCTCAGAAGTGTGAACATAGGGACACAGAGATTTATATTTTAAAGATTTGGTCACACTCTTATGAATTAGTTACAAAGTGGGAGCTGATTGCATTGAAGGTGTTTATAAAAGCACCCTCTGATAGAGTAATTGTGAGGCAAAGGATTTGAAACTCTTGAGTTGTAAGTTCAGTGTCTTAGACATGCATAATATGTGTAGCTGAAACACAAAACTTGTTCCCTTCTTTGTAAAACATCATGCTTAAAATTTAGTCATCCTTATTCTTCAAAATAAACTTCAATAGATGACATGCCCTTTTTAGTATGTTGATTAGAAGTTGAAGTTTTACCAACTACATACATAAGGGATTTCTTGACTCAGAAGTCCTGGTTCAGCCAGTGAAGAGAAGGGTGGTAGGACTAGGGGAAACAGCCCACCCAAGTTGAGTTCTGTCAGCCATGTTTCTTCAGAGCTTTATTTTCTATGTTTCAAAGCACACCATGCATGTTACAAAAAGGATACTTATGTATGTGTGTGTGTACATGGCTTAGAAAACAAACCCAAGTTTAGCTCCTTGCTCTACCACCTTTGAATGTGTGACCTTGGGCAAATGATCTTCTCATCTCTAAGATGAGCATGTTGAGAGTTTTTATCAGCTGGATCAGTTGTGTCAATGAGGTCATGCACAGCACCTCACACTGAGGAAGTCCAAATGGATCTTGCTATGTGGATGCTGTATACTCCACTCCCTCAGGGTTATTTTCCTCTGAAACCTGATTTTTTACCTCACTGTGCTTTTTGCCTGGCACTACTCTTTTAAAAAACAAAGGTAACATTCAAATATGTGGTGAATGTCTAACTGGAATTCTCTGTGGACTGTGCTGGACAATAATTGAAGTTTGCTGATTTAAAATGTTTTAGCCAGGCATGGTGGAAGGCATTGGGGAGGCTGAGGCAGGAGGATAGTTGCTAGTTCGAGGCCAGCCTGAACCGTATCTTAAAAAATAAATAAAACAAAATGTTCTGGTCCTTGGTCCCAGCAGTTCTTCTTGCAAGAATATATGCCATAGAGATGTTTGAACAAGGACACAAATATTTGTGTACAAAGATTCAGCTGGGAATCATATGAGTTTGTTGAAAGTGGGAAACAATATATGCACTAGGGGGCCGGGGATTTAGCTCAGTGGTTCCGCCACCTGCCTCGGAAGCGCAAGGACCCAAGTTCGACTCCCGGTACCAAAAAGAAAAAAAAAAATATATGCACTAGGGATGAGATAAATCAGATCTGGTGTATCTATTTGAGGGAATACTCTGCCAGTACTGTGAGTAGGGATATGTGAATGACATGGGAAGACAGGCCAGGGTGTGTTTAGGTAAAAAAGCAATTAGTGGGCCGGGGATGTAGCTCAGCGGCACCATACCTGCCTGGCAAGTACAAGGTCCTGAGTTGGATCCCTGGTACCAAAAAAAAAAAAAAAAAAAAAAAGCAAATTAGAATGTTATTTGTACTGTATCTAGGTATTTCTTCAGTTTCAGTCCCCCCTCTGAAACATGTCTGTCCATTTCTAGTTCTCACTAGGATTTTATCATTCTTCCTATTTGGCTGGAAAGAACTAATTAGTAAACTTTAGGCAGATAGTTGATTATGGAGTTTTAAATTACTTGGTATTGTTAAGTTGTTTTTTGGTGTGTGAATGAAATTTTTATTTATACATTGTATCTAGAAGCAGATACATAAATTCTTAGATAATTAATTTCCAAAAATGTGCAAGAAATTACTATAATTTGTTTACAAACCAAAACACATTAAAATCAGTGGACTTTGGATAGTTCATTCTGTGGTGTTCTCAGTACAAATGGTACACACCTGATTTGCAACATACAGAAAAAGTATAAACTACAGCAATCTGGATTGCAAGTACTAATTTCATGGCACTCCAACAACTATGAAATTTCTTTAAACCAACGTTACTATTACAAAATTCTGTAAGAATTTCCCAACACCTCTGGATGTAGAGTTTGGATTAGTTTTCAGAAACAGCAGCTACATACTTTTGCCATGTTATGACTCATCAATAAAAAGGATGTTTATAAAAAACCTTCCTACAGGATTAAAAAAGTATTAGAAGAAACCAAATTTGTAATTACTAACGTACCAATACCTTTAGAATTTTAAAGTTATTTATAGAACTGGCTATTGTTCCTTAGAGTATTCAACAAAACTGTCTATTGCTGGTAGTGTGATTTCATTTTCAAATTAATACTTCACATTCAATGAAAAACAATTAAGGTTTAAATCAAAACTGGCATTCCTGAAAGCAGTTAAGACTTGTAGCATTAGCAGAGACACTGCATAAATCTTAAGATTTTAGTAACTTTTGTTTTGTTTCAACAATACTGGCTCAGAAAGTATAATGTTTACTTTGTGTTTTATTTCCTATATGTCAATGATTTAGCCTTTTGGCATATGATTTTCTTCAATAGCAAGAGGGTGGCCCTGTGTAGCTGGTTTCCTTAAAACCATTTTTAGGGCCGGGGATTTAGCTCAGTGGTTTCTCTGCCTGCTACACAAGCACAAGGACCCGAGTTCAATCCCCGGTACCAAAAAAAAAAACAAAAACCATTTTTAGTTCTATGATCATTTCCTGTGATAAAATATGTAACTTTCTAAATTTTTAGATTATTGCACTGAGAAAGATAGTTTTCAAGTACTTTCCATAGCTTTATTATTTACAGAAATGCATATAGTGTCCTAGTAAACCTCAAAATAGCTTCCAGCTTCCGTCATGTTTTGTGATAAAATATTTGATTTTAAAACACCTCTGATTCACTTACTGTGGCACATGGATATAGCTCTCCTGTTTTCTTTTTTCTTACCTTAAGCTCAGATTTTAAAAAGTATATAAGAATCACTTCTAGGTTTTGTTCATATCTAAGTTACTGTTCAACAGAATCTAAAAATTTAACCAAATTGCATCCAGACCAAGCTACAGGATGATTTCTTTCCTCCATTTCCATATTTCACCAGACTGTTGTATCACATAAAGTCAGTCTTGCACATTATAATTGGAAGATTCCCTATCAACTGGCTGCCTCTACACAAATTCAGAAAATTTTGCATACAACTTTGTTTGTAAATTTAATTTTTGGCAAATACGTAATCAGGACATAATAACTTCAAATTGGATTAAAATAGAGCATATTACTTTAAGAAGATATATTATGCATGCAGAAAAGCACATCAAACATTGGCTTTCTGAATTAGAACAGTATCAACACTTGCCCTCCAAAAAATACAAAACACAGTTTTTAAAACATTCAGATGAAAATAAGAATCTTAAAACTAAATGGGTAGATTTTAAATGTATGGCATCATGAGAAAATGCAGAGATTAGGCTACATCCATGGGAGAGACAGGCTCACAGAGTTGGGACTCTGCACCATGCACTCCCAGGAGGATATTTAAATGCTTCAGGAGACACAGAGTTGCCACCTTGACATTTACCATTAATACACAGCAACTCTGACAACACCTGCCATCTAACATAGATGCGCAGGAACTTTCTACTCACTCTACACTTATTTTAAGTTGCTTAAAAATAATTTTGCAAAAAAATAGTTAAATGTCTTGCATTAATTTGATAGCAAGCTTACAACTCTGCAATAGTGCTTAATCCAAACAGCTTATACTGAACACTTACATTATATTATAGCACACTGTATTCTATCTCTTTCTTTTTTTTTTTTTTTTGGTACCGGGGATTGAACTCAGGACCTTGCGCTTGTGAGGCAGGCACCAGAACCACTGAGCTAAATCCCCAGCTCCACTGTATTCTATCTCATTAGGTGAAAACATCAAAAAAATGAAGAGGAGACTTTGTAACAAGGTACAATCAACATCCCACCAAAATTAAGTCCCTTTCCCTTTTTAGGTCAAAGTATCATAACACCATGATATTATGGCATTGTGCCTTTTCTTGGCAATATCTCAGTTCTGATCCTAAAAAGCAAACACAGAAAAAACTGAGAATGCAGGTATGTTTGAAAGATAAGAGCCAGTAAGTTTGAATACTTTACCTCTCATGTTTAAAAGGAGGTAAAAGAAAAACTTGAAGTGACAAAAGAAGAAATATCAACAAATTTCATGTTCATCTAAGATGGAAACATTTTCCTTAAAAGCTTGTGTAGCTGGAAACATTCTGAACAGGACAATCCTAAGATACTAAACTGCAGAACTGTGAAATAAATGAATGGTCTGCATTTAAAAATTATTAGGTATAACATCCCAAAGACTGAATGAATATCAAGGAGGTAAAAAACCAGAGAGATGCCAAATTACTTAAAATGTAGTTAATTTATAAAACAAATCCTTATTCTTAAATGGCAGTATATCTGGCAGGAAACAAAACTTCCATATACCTATATGGATTTAGTATTTTTCTGACATGAAGTTCCACAATTTCCAAAATTTTTCAGCTAAAGTCATTTAAGGGTTGTTTTTACTGAGAAGTGGACAAATCTAGCACAATTTAATAGCAACTACATAAAAAAATTAAATTCAACTTTAAAATAATCTCTTCTTTATATTCATATCCATCTAAAACTTTAATGTCGTAAAAGAATCTAGTCCATTTATAAAAATTGGTTGTACAATCAAGTTCACCCCCAAAAAATACTGACTAAAGAACCTGCAGATAAAACATTTAACCAAAAGAAAGTGCACATAACCCTAAAGCCCTATCAGAGGAAACTAGATCATCACATTTCTGTAGTTGTAGTTCTAGTTCCATAGGTCTTTATGCCCATTTATGCCCGAGTTTAATGACAGAAAAGGCAACAATTCCTAAATTGGTGGTATGTATTTCTTTACAATTTTTTAATGTAAGGCCATTATTAAAATACACAAAGTACAAGATGAAAATGAAGGCAACAGAAAAATTCAGCTTTTCACAACCCCAAAATAAGCACTACCTTAAAAATAATTTAGAAAAGTTTTGTAAAAGATGTTGCAGATTTGCATTCCATTAACCAAGATTATGTCAATTCATAAATCTAAATAAATCTTTTTAAGGTATGAGATTTTAAAAGCTCATATTCAGTGTATATGTAAATTGTTTTATTACACATGTTTATTCAATATTATCTTCTCAAAATGGGTCTTTTTTCTTTTGGTACCAGGGATTGAACTCAGGTCCTTCCGCTTGCGAGGCAGGCAGTAGAACCACTGAGCTAAATCCCCAGCCCTCAAAATGGGTCATTTAAAAAGACAAAAGCAATTTTCATTCTATAAGCTTCATTCAACTTCACTTAGGGTTGAATACACATGAAATGTGCTTTTAATGCATAAAAATCACAGTGGACAGCAGCAAAGGACTGGGGGGGGCAATAATCTGATAATTCACATTGTGATTATTCTGCACATTAATGAAAGATAATTCACACTTTTAGAACATCAAGACATCCCTTTTGAAAGAATCAAAATAAACCAGACTCCTCACAGACACTTCCCCACCCCTAAACAAATTGGTGACTATTACACAGAAAACTAGAACAGTTATGGCAGCAAAATATTCTGATGGCAATGAAAGTTTATAAACTGTATTTCAATCTCTTTTTCTTTTTCCCAAAGTGCACGATTCAGCGTTTTCAATCTTTCAGTAGTGCTTCTCTTGTAAATAATCCTTCATTTTGTTTGGCAAAGGCAGTTTCTGAATTAAGTCTATTCTGGTATACTGACGTATACCACAACGACACAGGGACTGCAAAGAATGCACCTGCATGAACCATGACACTGAATTGGTCAGTCTGACAGGGTAAGTTGCAGATCCGAGCAACCGAGACCTCGAATAACAAAAAGCTCCGTTTTTCAGAGTCCCTGATTAAATGCTTAATTAGATCAACTATAGAAGTATGTCCTTCCACATCTGGTGGTTCATAAAAGCTAAACCTACCATTTGAGTGCTCAATTCTGGTGTGAAGTGTTTTACCATGCGAACGAAAAGCTCAAGCTTAAAAGATAACGATCATCAGAACTATCCCGAACAAGAAAAGAACCGTCTGGCACGTTTGCTAGTTTCCCTTCTCCCTCCCAGCGAGTGATTGGTCCCCAGTACCATCCTTGTTTTGCAAATTTCTTCAGCTCCTCTGTAAGGCTTGTCATAACCATGGGACCACTACTCTGCACTGAGCCATAAACTTGTGCAACCACAGGAGCAGAGTTAGGATCAAAATTCAAATGACAATGCATACTTTCAGCCACGTGGGCATAAGTGCCAGTGAGTCCACTGAAGTTCCTTTGGATTTGATTATTCTGCATTGGAGGTAGCAAAAGGTGAAAGTGGAGGGACATCATCATGACTTGCTCTGGGACTCCCAGAGCAACAAACCATTCACAGACTGATCCGCAAAGATCTCTGGGGCAACAACTAGCACCTGGTCTACCTGATTCTCATCTTCAGCAAAAGCGCTCCCTCCCACTTGAGGAGGAACCGCAGAGACCTTCAGGGGCGAAGAACTGTCCAGACAATAGCTACGTGATCCTTCCAAAGGATACATCACCTCGTCTAAAGGCACGGTATACTGAATGTAGTCCTGAGGCAGTAACTACAGGCACATGTTCATCCAGGTGGAGATGCAAATCTCCATTGCGAGAATCAGAACTCTTAAGAGAATTATTTTGCTCTTGGCATAGTTTCAGACTGAAGGTCATGAAAATCCTTTCGAACACCATTCAATGTAGGACTCGGGCTGGAAGAGTGAACGAAGGCTTTGACTCTGACCTCCGTTTTGATGCATGTCTCCTCGGAGTTTGTGGGCCAGGGAGGCCAGGACGTGGGGCTGTAGTGATGACTGAGGAGGGAAGAGGACCTGATCGGCCTTTGTACTCTGACATCTTTGAAGACGATGGGGGCTGAGGAGGAGGAGAAGGTGTCCTCCTCATCGGCACAGCTTCCAGACGGTGTGCTGCCCTTGCCCTTTGGCTTCTGCTTAGAAGCCGCCTTTTTAATCTTTTTTGATCTGTTTTTCCCACCTTTGTCATCTTCACTGTTGATACCACAGCTGGCCGTATCTTTACCATAGCAGCTACCAAACAAGGCATCATCTTTTCCAAAGCCCCAGGCTATTGATGATGGTTGTACTACCATGAAATCAGTTTCTTCTTTACTTTTACTCAAGTTAAGACTTCCGGAAGGTTTCAAGACTAATTTTCTTCATTTTGACTAGTTACTTAATCCACAGGAATCAATTTTCTCTGTGGAATATTACCCCCAAACATCTGGAGAGGCTTCAATGCTGCATTTATGTATTTTTCCAGCTTCATTTAACCTCTGGAGCCACTTTCGGCAGCCACCGGCTCCGCTCCGACGCCCAGCGCCAGCGCGACTGCGGTGCTTGTCCCTCCTCCCCCGCAACTCTTCCTCCTCCCTCCTCCCCCAGGAAGGCGCCCGTCCAAGGCGCCACGGCCTGAGCGCCGAAGAGCCGGGCTGGACAACCCAGGGCGCCCCGGGCCCACTGTGGGCCTGGTGGGCGGCTTGGTACTGTTAAGTTTTTCTGATTTTATAATTCCTAGATAATTTTTTTACCTTTTCAGGTTCATTTGCATATGTACTTCTTTTATCTTGTCCAAGAGTTATTTTCCATTTCTCATTTCCATTTTATTGGTAAACAGGCAGAAGTTCCTTCTTGTATTCAAATAATCAATACCTTTGTTATTTCTGGAGTATTTACCAATTTTTTTTTTTTTTTTGGTACCGGTTGTCGAACTCGGGACCTTTCGCTTGTGCGGCAGGCACCGGAAGCCTTGAGCTAAATTCCCCGGCCCTACCAATTTAAATTTTAGAAAACATGCACTGGAAAGACAATAAAGACTTAAAAACTTACAAAATAAAAAGATAGGTGAACAATTAGCTGAGTCTTTCCTTCAATGATTTATGACAGTAGTTGAGATTTTTCTTGAAAAAAAATTAATTTTGAAAGACCAGCAGGGATCTGGCCCAAGAATTTTCAAGTGGAATTTTTTTTTTTTAAACCTGCAAATGTCATAGGTAGAAGTCTAGAGAACAATAAAAGACTCTTAGATTTAAATCAACACAATTAAAACTCCCACCAAGTTGTGTGAATAAACTGACCTGTGGAGTGACATATGTTAAGCACATGCTGAGGGATAAATGGAATCCTTATGTATCCATCTGTGGGCTTCTGTTGTTAACTATCAGGATCTCCCCATCAATTTGTGGTGCCCTATGCCATTCTTTGACTCTGCTTGGGGCTAGGAAGATGATGGAAACATCAATGCCACTAGTAAAATTTGGGGATGGAGGTGGACAGGGAATTGAACTCAGGGCTGTAAGTTTTGGTGGTTAAAGTCATGGTGTCATTTGGTAACAATAAATGATATTTTGTTCTACACCTAGTAAAAATGTCAGAACCCAGTGTTGGTTTTTTCGACATATTCTCAAAAAATGCCTGAAATAATCAAAATTCTAAATATTTCCCTGGTTTGAGATTTCAAAAACAAAACTATTGGCATACTTTTTGTTCAAGACATAGTGTTTAGGATAAAAACAAATAGGAGCTGTTTCTTAATTGTGTGTACATATTACAGTATTGATGGATTAAACAGCTTACCTGGAAACTTTCACAGCAGGAATGATTCGAGAATCCTGTGCTTGTTTTTTACCTCGTCATTCATGTGTACATTCCTTACTACAAACATCTTCTAATATCTCTAAAAATGTTAGTTGTATGCAGTATTTTTTTTAAACAAATGCATTTATACCTATTTCAGTTGTAGATACTCCAGTATCTCTTGGAATACATTTCTTGGAATTATCCTTGGAAGTGCTTGCTTTCTTTTTTGGTACCAGGGATCGAACTGGGGTCCTTGTGCTTGCGAGACAGGCGGCGGAACCACTGAGCTAAGTTCCCGGCCCTTGGAAGTGCTTTCTTAACAATTGTTAGAAGGTGAACAAACTATAAACTCCAAGAATCTGAGTACTGTTCATGCATTTTGGAACTTTTGAGCTCACATGTATGTTACTGAACCTCAGTTGGCCCACTTAAGGATCCAGTCATTGAGCTCTTGTGTGGTACATGTTCTTTGGCCCTGCCAGAATGAGTATGAAAGGACACTCAGGAAGGGCACAGTGGTTTGAGGTGATGAAGGAATGAAGTATAAAGATAAAATCCATGTATGACTTTCTAGGAGTTAGGTTCAAAATGGTTTTCCAAGGGAAGGCAGATGAAATTATATGGGAAAGTATCTTATGGCATTTAACTACTAAAATGAATTAGTTTTAATCTTGTCTGTGCTTGTGTATGAGTGCTGTTTGCACATGACTTAGTCATATATAATGAGATTCAGGGTTTTTTCTCTTAGAGAACAGTTCACTGTGTATAAGAAGCAAAACTTAAATGAGTTGGTGTCCTTCAATGCTGCCATGTTTGTTGATGTATAATCCAGAATTTCATTTACTTGTCAAGAAACTACCATGGATATAGAGGTTAGGAGATCTTAGTTTTTAATGCAGTTTTGTCCCTCTTTTCTGTTTAAACTTTATGTCTACCTATCCTTTAAACCGATAACTTAAGTGACATTTTAAACTTTTAATACAATTGTGTAAAGTAAAATTTAATACAAACGCTTTCAGAATGTGCATTTATGAGACCTCCTTGATCTGTTAAACTCTCGTCAATGTGGTAGTTTTTCTTAATTTTTCTAGTAGTATAAGTGAGAAAGTGCTCATCCCAAAGCTAGCAATTTTTAAGTTTGTAAAGCCTGATTTGTACCAAATGCATCTCCTGGCTTTCTTTTCTGACAGCAATCAGAAACAGAGACTGTGCATCTGTTCATCCCAGCCCCATCAGTCGGCGCCATTATCGGCAAGCAGGGCCAGCACATCAAACAGCTCTCTCGCTTTGCAGGAGCTTCAATTAAGGTACTGTTCCTCCCAACTGTGGCTCTCCTGGTTCTTTCACCAAATTACAGAAAGATCAATCTTCTTTCCACTTTATACCAGAAAATCCCAAACAACAGTGGCTTAAATGAAGTGAATTAACTTCCCAGGAAAATCAGTCTGGAGGTAAGCAGTCCAGGGCTGGATGGTGGCTCTGTGCTGCCAGGATCTTGGACCCTTCATGGTTCCAGATGACACCATTCAGTGCTCTGAGAACCAAATCTGTTGTCCATCCAGTAGGAGAGAAAAGGACAACAAAGCCTTTTACCTGAGGAAGTTTCCTTAGCTGCTCTGAGAAACATCTACATATATTCCAGTGTTAACTAGCCAAAAGTGGACAAACTGAAGAGGCAGCAGAGGAATCTAGTCTATTTAGCCAGGTAATATGTTCTGCTCTTCTATAGATGGTAGGGTAACACATAGCAGAGAACAACCAATGTTATCTGCTCTGACAGATCACTGTGTGTTTTGAAGATTCTGTACTTCGATGTGCTGGGGTGATATTAAACATGACTGTTTTGAGGAAACAGATTGACAAGCTTGATGTAAGAAGCTATCAGGGGTTTTTATTATGTTTTATAAACCATTTAAAAAGATTTATTTAAAAGGACATAGTACACTTACCATACAACCCATAAATCCCACTCCTGAATATGTATCCAGAACACAGATACACATACAGAAAAAAAACCGCACACAAATGCTTATAAAGTCTTTATGGATAACTCCACAAGTAAATCAAATGTTCAACTGGTGAATGGGTAAAGTATGGTCCATCTACACAATAAATATTACTGAGCACTAGAAAGCAACCAACTATGTATTGATAAAACAATTTGGAGATCACATGCATCGCGCTGAGAGAAAAGTTAGACTCAGAAGGCCACACACTGTATTATTCCATTTATATGATAATTCTGGAAAAGGCAGAACTGTAAGGAGAGTAAATTGGTGGCTGCTAGGAAGGGAAGGAAGGGGAGGGAGTGAAAGTTAACAAGGCTGCTAGAGGAGAAAGGTGAGTGAGGGATTTAGGCTGCATTTTGATTGTTGTAACAATGTATGCTTATATCTTCTAGAACTGGATACCAAAGGAGTAACTTTTATTATTTGCAAATTGAATAATTATACTCAAAACACAGAAAAATAGCCCTTACGTATTTTTTTGAAGAAAAAGGTAACAAAATTCAGGAACAGGAAAACTAGCCAAAATAAGTGGGTAGAGGGAAAGACACAATAAAAAAATCAAGTTAAGACCTGACTTTACTATTCCGCTTGTTTCATGATTGAGTAAAATAACCTTTGAGGCTGGAAGAGGAGGTGCAGGCCTATAATCCCAGCACTCTGGGAGGCTGAGGCAAGAGGATCAAAAGTTTGAGCCACCCTGTACCAGACACACAAAATAAAATCTTTGAGACATTTTCATACACACAAAAAAACCTGGTAAATCCATTTTGGGAGGACTACAGCAAACAATTAATGAATAAGAATTGGTTATTAAAGGTTCAGTTTTTTGGGCCAGGGATTTAGCTCAGTGGTTCCAGCGCCTGCCTCGTAAGCACAAGGTCCCAATTTCAATCCCCGGTACCAAAAAAAATTTTTTTTAAACCCAGGAAAACAAAAAAAAAAAACCCCAAAGTTCAGTTTTTTTCTGGCAAAGTAAGTCAGTGTCTTGTCTCTCCCTCCCCGTGTGTCCCCCTATCTCTCCACCACTAGGGACTGGAGCCAGGCCAGGGCCTTCACACTGAGCTACATACATCCCTAGCACTTTTTAAAATTTTGAGACAGGGTCTCTAAATCACTCACACTGGGCTTGAATTGGGGATCCTCCAGCTTCAGCCTCCCAGAGTGCCAGGATTACTAGTGTGAACCACCACACCCAGCTATGAACATTTTCAAATGAGGTTGAAAAAGTGTTTTGTTTCCATAAAGTCTGAAATACATAATCTGAAAGGCTGACCACACCTCTTAATACTTAGTATAGATTTACGTATGATACATTTCAATGTATGTATAGATTATTGGACATATAATATGTGGTATCACCACACTATCATTTGTATTCACTTGATATTTACATTACCCTGCACAAGCAGTGCAATGATAAGTAAAATAAGACAACGTTAACTGTACACTTATAGAAGCAGACTTGGCAGATCAAAGGGCATGTGCTTTCAGCTTTTGAGAGCTTGTATGTCATAATTTATATTCCTAACCTCAATGTATGAGTTACCTTAGCCCCAGCTCTCTCTCACCAGTATCAACAAAGGTATTTAAAAAACAAAACAAAAACACCCGGAGTGGGGAATGTAGCTATGTGGCAAAGCACTTGGCTAGCTTGTGTGAGGCCCTAGGTTTGATCCTTAGCACCACAAACAAAAATTAAAAACTCAATCCCAGTTTCAAAGTTGAAGAATGATACTTTTTTTTTTTTTCTTTTTTTGGTACCAGGGATTGAACTCAGGTCCTTGAGCTTGTGAGGCAGCGGAACCACTGAGCTAAATCCCCAGCCCCAAGAATAATACTTTTTAAAACAGTAATTTCTTGTGAATAATCGTTAAGAGCTTATACTAAAGGCAAATTATTTGCTTGTCTTACAGCCTCAAAAACAGTCTGCATAAAAGAGTACTATCAACTTTAGGGTACAAAAAATGTTAGCTTGGGCCAGGGATTTAGCTCAGTGGCACTGTGCCTGCCTCATAAGTGCAAGGTCCTGAGTTCAACTCCCAGTACCCAGTACCAAGGGGGGAATGTTAGCTTTATTGAAGGAGAGAGTAAGCATGACTTCATTAAAAACAGACTTCAATATAAACATGTATGGGAAAAGGTACAGGCAACTATCAAGTAATCTTCAGTGGTAGAATTTAGGGTACTTGTATTTTTGCTTTCTGCTCTTTTAAGTAATGATTTTTTTTGTTTTGTTTTACATAGTAAGAATTAATTTGGTTTTTGCACAGCAAATATTTAGTAAGCTTTTTTTCTTTTATAATGACTCCTACTAGCTGGGTTCCCAAATCCTCCTTCCTGTGACTGTGAGAATGCTAGTTTCTGCCTGGCTCTCTGTGTGTGTATGTGTGAGATTTCATGTATTTTATGAAAACAGAAAAGTCTGCATTTGCCTTTCTCCTTATTTTATGTTACTCTAATGAACACACTTGGGGTATAATTTAACAGTTTTAGACTTATCACCCTAGCAAACAATGTGTATAAATAGGTTAAGAAATATAGTTTTCTTTGTAAATGATATAAAAGCTCAGCAACCCTAGAGAGTATTTTTAAAAAGCAGTACCCTTTCCTCTGATACATTAGAAAATGTCATAGAAGGCAGTAATCTCAAATAAGGCTGCAAGCCAGGCGTAGTGGCACATGCCTGTAATCCCAGCACTGAGGCTGAGGCAGGAGGATCACCATGAGTTCGAGGCCAGCCTGGGCTACATAGTGAGTTCAGGGGCAGGCTGAATGACAAAGCAAGACCCTGTCTGGAAAAACCAAACCAAACCAAAACCAAACAAACACAAAACAGACTGCAGAGTCTCCAGGCATATATGAGAAGCCAGGTGGTTCTGATACAGGTGGACTGTGGAGTACTGCTGGTGTAGTGATTTGAAACATGAGCAATGGAAACAGAGCAGCTCCCCCTCTGGCTCCATTACTGCCTGAGCACAGGCTGGGCCACTCTACTCCAGCTTGTATTTCAGTCAGTCATGTACAAGTGTCACACTGGCTGGCCTAAGGTTTCTATCAATGTCACCTGAAAGTATTACAACTTGTTGCTGATGGGTCTGTTACAGATTGCTCCAGCTGAAGCACCAGATGCTAAAGTTAGGATGGTGATTATCACTGGACCACCAGAGGCTCAATTCAAGGTATGTGCACAGGTTACAAATGTAGGGGAGAACAGCAAGCAGTGCCTTTGCAGAACAGTAGACAAAATGAGTGAAAATTCATGTCTAAGACCAAAGTAGAACCATGCCCAGACATCAATGATTGCATATTTCTCCTTGGTGCTTTTACTCTAAATAGTTGGAATACTGTCTTGCAACTGCTATACACTTGTATGATAAATTCAGTTATTTTCAAGTGTCCTCAAACTCCCATATTGTAGTCATCTTTAAACTAACAAGAGTAGGGCCTGGTGGAGCATGCCTGTAATCCCAACACTCAAGAAGCTGACACAGAAGGATCACCTCAAGTTCAAGGCCAGCCTGAACTACATAGTTAAATCCTCTCAAGAAATAAGAGTAATAGTTAAGAGAAGCTATAATGGTTAAATCACCTATTCAGAATGAGTATTTTATTTTAGAGACCTTTTTTTTTCTCATGAATTCAAGACCTTCTGTTTTAAGACAGTAGTAGACATTCCTAGTCTTCTTTGACTGCTACACCTATGGCCTGATACATTAAGGATGAATGGACTGTAGTACAGTGAGATAAATTGTCTTTTCTCTAATTGTCTAAAATGAGCTTATCATTTCAACAATGACAAATGTTTTTGTGAATTGCCCTTGCAGTTTATCAGATTAGACCTGGTTCTGTTTCCTATAGTGTAACCACAACAAGTTAATGCGTGTAGCTAACAGAAGGTGTTATTTATATGTAACACCTATAATGTATGCAGTAGCTGTTAGTATATGTTGGTTATAAATATCCTAAGTGTTAACCTGATTTTGTAGCCTCTATTTACAGCAGAAATCGCCTGGCTAAGATTAAGAAACATGTTTACACAGAATATTCCTCACCAGGTTTCTAACTGGCCATTTAGACATCAGAGTGGCTCTTTGTCAGCCTGGCACAGCTGGCTATGTAGTTCTTTCCCAGGTGTTTTTGTTTTTTTTTTGAGATCTGACTCTATTTCCAAGTTGAGTGGCGAACTCACAATCCTCCTGCTTCAGCCTGAGTGGCTGGGGTTATGGTGGGCATGTACCACAATGCCTTGCTCCCAGTCTCTTTTGGTCAGGAAAATGCAATTTATTTTTCATTACCAGATAAGTTTTTACGTTTCAAGCTTGGCATATAGATGGCCATTTGCCCACAAAAAATGTGTTTTAGCTAGACTAATAATTGCCTTTAACTGTTTTCATCATAAGACTATGGCTTGGCTGGGGATTTAGCTCAGTGGTTCCACCGCCTGCCTTACAAGCACAAGGACCTGAGTTCAATCCTCGGTACCAAAAAAAAAAAAAAGACTATGGCTTATCTTTCATCAGTCACTCAGTTGCGTTATATGTGGTGCATGCAGTTATTCCAGGACTCCCTAACTTCTATCTATTACACTGTCTTTCAGCATTCAAGTTAGATTTAGGGTGCCTTGAAAGTTAGTTCAACTTTTGTGTTTCAAACATGAAACGTATCGATAGACTGTATTTTCACCTGCAGGCTCAGGGAAGAATTTATGGAAAAATTAAAGAAGAAAACTTTGTTAGTCCTAAAGAAGAAGTGAAACTTGAAGCTCATATCAGAGTGCCATCCTTTGCTGCTGGCAGAGTTATAGGAAAAGGAGGCAAAACGGCAAGTACTTCAGCAAAACCTGTGCAGTGGTATGAAAGGGAAAGCGTTGAAAGGTACTTAGGAGTTCCAAGACCCTGAATTTTGGCTAATTTATAAAAAAAGCAAGACTGCCTTGACCAAGGTTTGGAGAAAATTGCCCATTACTTGAGTGTTGGTGTCAGCTACTAGTGAAAGTAATGTGTCTTTCAGATGACTGTGTGTGACAGAAATGTCCTGTATTTGTAAAGGGCATTCAGCATCATTCTGTTGTTATAACTGAAGCGTTACATTTTTATTATACAAGCACTAAAGGACATAAACTGAAAATTTTTAAATTTCATCTATGACTTCTAACCCTGTAACTGAAAAAGAGGAAATGGCTTCCACTCTTCTAATACAATGTGTAGGTCATTTCCAAAGCTACTTACAATTTTAAAGCATTAAAAAGCATATACTTTGGAATCATATAATCAGAATTTGAATCTGGTTTTGCCATTTACTTGTATAAATGGACAAATTAGTTTCTTTGGATGAATCTTAGTTCTTATCTTAAAATGGGGACAGTGTTAAGCTCAGGCTTATTAGTGGCTAAAATGATACTTACAAAGCCACAGCTCAGTGTCTAGTGCATAGTAAGTGCTCAGGAAATGGTAGCTTTTTAAAATGCTGCTTAACATGATCTGTTTCTCTTTCAGGTGAATGAACTCCAGAATCTGTCAAGTGCTGAAGTTGTTGTTCCTCGTGACCAGACACCTGATGAGAATGACCAAGTGGTCGTCAAAATAACTGGTCACTTCTATGCTTGCCAGGCAAGTGGGTGCTAAAATAAGGCAGCTCTTTTGCCTCCCTCTCTCAAGCAGAAGCCATTTTCACACAGGTGCTACCACCTCATGAAAATATTTAAGGCTGTTTGATGCTCAACAAAAATTCTTTTTAAGAGGTGGGGTCTGTCAGTCTGTTACTTAGGCTGGCCTGGAACCCCTGGCCTCAAGGACTGATCCTCCTGCCTCAGCCTCCCATGTACCTGGGAGTACAGTCATGTGCCAGTGTGTCCAGCTGATTCTTAATACTTTTAGTCTCCCTTGTAGCAGGTTATTTCAGAGACTGCTAGCAACTGATGAGTATGTATCTCCAATCTTTAGATGGATTTCTATTTGAAGTTGTTAAAATGGAATACAGAAATTTTAATAACTTCTGATTAGGTGGATTTTTTAAAGCTCCATCTTTTTGCAGGTTGCTCAGAGAAAAATTCAGGAAATTCTGACTCAGGTAAAGCAGCACCAACAGCAGAAGGCTCTGCAAAGTGGACCACCTCAGTCAAGGCGGAAGTAAAGGCTCAGGAAAAGCCCCCCACAGAGGCAGATGCCAAACCAAAGACAGATTGCTTAACCAACAGATGGACTTTGACCCTATCCAGAATCACATGCACAAGTTGTTACCTAGCCAGTTGTTTCTGAGGACCAGGCAACTTTTGAACTCCTGTCTCTGTGAGAATGTATACTTTATGCTCTCTGAAATGTATGACACCCAGCTTTAAAAAAAAAAAAAAGAAAGAAAAAGAAAAAGGGGGAGAGGGAGAGAAAGAGCTCTGCACTTCCCTTTGCATAGTCTCACAGTATAATGAATAGTCTAATTTTTCTTAATATTCCCCCATACTGCCAGAAATTGGCTTAAATGGTGCATTCACAAAATTCATCAAATAAATTAAAAAGATTGCTCCTAAATCCAATTGTTAAATTGGATCAGAATAGAATTATCACAGGAACTTGAGATGTTAAGCCATTAGTGTAGAAAAACCATTGTTTTATTTTTAATCTAACACTAACACAAATAACCTAAGGGAAGTGCTGAATGGTGTTGGCAGGGGTATTAAATGTGCATTTTTACTCAACTACCTCAGGTATTCAGTAATACAGTGAAAAGCAAAATTGTTCCTTTTTTTGAAAATTTTATATACTTTATAAAGATAAAAGTCCAACTGTTTTTTAAAAAATGTAAAATTTAACAGCTGTCAGCTAACAGGCAAATAAGTGAAAAAGGAATTTTACTTCTGGCTGGTGACAGTAAAGCTGGAAAATTTCAGGTTTTTTTGAGGCTTCTGACACAGTTATTAGTTGAAAATCCAACAAATGTTCAAAGATATAGAGCAGTGCCTATATTTGGAGAGCAGCAATGCCACTTATTCCTTTGTTTACAGTTGGAATGTTTTTGGTGGTACTAACAGCAAAGTGGTGGTGGCAGGAGGTTTTAGAACATCTAGTTTAAATGGCTTTAGGAGACTTCAGGTTTTTTGTTTAGCTATATGACTGAATGCATAAGTGCTTCGTGCTTTGATTATCTACCTGAAGAAAGTGTATTGAGAGAGATGTAGGACTTCAAACAGGCAAAAAGCAAGCTTCAGCTTGTCTTACAGGATGCTTAGTTTGCCAGTAACCTTCGGACCAATCGGTCTACAAGCAAACTCCAAAAGATCTTATTTGTGAATAACAACAGTGACAGTGTTTAAATTAACGAAAGGCTACACATTTCTTTGCACCTGGCACTGTCATGAGCCTTGCTAAGCTATTTTTTTTTAAGTCCACTTAAAATATTACATAGAATGTAACAGGATTTCTGTATACTCTGTGCCCAATTATTAGAAGGTAAGTCAGAAGGTGGAGGACTCAAGAAAAATGTTTTGAGAATGCAATATGAATGACTGAAAACACCTGACCTTTGAAACTGAATTCATTTACCCATTCCTTAACTTGATGGCAAAGCCCAGGGTGTACAGTTGTGTGGGTGGTCTCGGAAGCCACGCTGCTCTCTGTTTTTGTGTTGCTTTCTTTCATAAGATGATCACTGTCATCTCATTACACTGATCTGAAGGGCATTATATAACCCTTTAAAACACACTGCCTCATTTGTATTTCAAGATGAATTTCTACAGACTAGTTAAGTTTCACAAAAACTGTTTTTCTGAAGATCAGCGTATTAGACATTTTGAAAATTGTTTTCCTAAATATTTTCAGAAAACCAGTTTATTTTGTAGTTTAGCCAAAAAGTGCCCTTTTTGTCACTGAATTCACCTAACATTTATAATTTTTTCATACAATGAATTTAAATTGCTGAAAAATTATGGACTGGCTTTCTGGTTGGATTTCAGGTGAGATGTGCTTAATTAAGGCCAGAGCTCTTCTGCAAAGTTTGATTTTTCTAATACTTGATTTAAAAAAAATACAGGTAGGTGCTGCATTTATATCTGCTGGTATAAATTCTGCCATATTTCACTTCTGTCCTTTTAGTGTGGCAAATCGTGTTTTCCTTTCACTTTAGCATTGATAATTTGGAGTATCTGGTACTAGCTAAGAAATAATTCTGTAATTGGGTTTTGTACTCACCGTATATGATCATTCCTCATCTATAATGTGCCCCACATGCAGCTTCATTTTCCAGATACCCTGATGCAGAATAAAGTTTTTCATCGTTAGTTACAGCTTGTTGTGTAGTATGTTTTCAAATGAATGTGATGTTTGAATTTGGTCTACACAGTTTTAATAATACTATGTCAATCTCGAAATTGGCACGACTACTTACCATTATATTCTCCAGCCTATGGTACATTAATGTAAACCTTCCTTATACTGTTCATCTGAACCAAGAACTAGTTTCTCTAATAATTTGCTTGCTTCTGTCATTTGGATTATTCTGAAAGGGAACAGAAATCCCATCCTAGAAAAACCTTGATATCTACTATTGCCCTCTAGGTATCTACTGTTACCCTCTATCACCTCAAAGTAACAGGATCAGTGGCCAGTGATCTATTTTGTTAAGATTTTTGGCCATTCCATTTATACTGAGTACTTGCATATAAGCAAAATAAAAGTCTGTGCAGAGAGCTCATGTGCCAGTGCTAACTCCAGGAAATCCTGTGGGGATTTAGCCCAGTGGTTTCGCCGCCTGCTGCGCAAGCGCCAGGACCCAAGTTCGATCCCCAGTACCAAAAAAAAAACAACAAAAAGTTTTGGTTGGAATGTACTTATTCTTGACGCAAGCATTAACTCATTTATCTGTCATCTTGGTGAGTCAGTCAGCGTGAGTGCCCATGACATAGACAAGACTTGTTCTACTGGCAACCTAACCTAGGAAGTTAGGCTTTAGGGAGCTGTATTTTCCAAGTGACTAAATCCAAATCTGAAACAGTTCATCTAGTTTTATTCACATTTGAACTCCCCTGGAGTCAACAAGGAAGTGTCCTCTTCTTCTATTCCAAGAATAAAGTCTTCAGGTAACATTTCGGGTGGTATCTGAGATAACTGGTCATCATAAGAACGTAGAGTCCATAATTTCTCTAATTCATACGTTTCTCTGGTTTCTGGAAGCATTAAATGAATCACCATGCTACCTATCAGGGATAAAAAGTTACAGTGAAGAAATACATATTTGCTTTTATTCTTGTGTTATCAGAGAGCAAACTGTGGCCCCCATCCCAGCAAAAATTACCACAGCATTGAGGCTGTGCCTTTCTCAGGGTATCCACTGTATCAACGTGTCATTACTGACGAAGTTAACTGTATCCACTAACGGTGCTGTCAGGTTTCTCCTGGGAGAAAGTGCTTCATGCACATCACATTTCTGCAAATCTTGTGAGCAAAGAAAGTACTAGGGTTTTGGGTTCTTGACAAGGCTGTTTGTAGGAAAAGCAGTTGTTTCCAGAACAAAGGGCAGCTCTGCTTACAGCTGATTCTCAGTTGAGGCAATATGAGGAATATCTAGGGACCCTGTCGCCATTGGGGAGGATAGTGCTAACACCCTATAAAACACTTGGCCCAAAATATTTATAGTGACAGTTGTGAAAAACCGTTTACTTAAGCCTAGGCATCTCTCATGAGAGCAGAAGTAGGCCTGCTTCCTGTGTTCTACCCCTGTGCTACCCTAGGGAACCTGGTGCTCAAGGAACCAGTGTCAAAACAGTGCAAAATTCATGGAGCTGGCTACAAGTGCAAGTAGCAAATTGTTTTTGTCTCTGACTCCCAAAGAGGTTTGTGTTGTCTATCAGTATCCACGAAAGTGGAAGGACAACTTAGCACGCAACTAGGATTAAACCTTAGACTACTGGGGACAGAACTGAGCTATATCCCCAGCTCTTTTTAAGATAGTTTCTCTAAGTTGCCCGGGCTGTACTCAAGTACCCCCAAGAACCTTCCTTATTTGCTCACAGGTGGGGCTTTTGGGAAGTGGGTGGAATATGGAGGCTCAGAGATGACTTGCTGTTAGGTGGGTCCCTGGAGGCCTGGCAGGGTCTATCCTCCTTCGAGCTCTATGTTTGCCATTGCCGTCCACAGCTATTCCACTGCCATGCGGCCTGGAGCCAGCCAACTATGGGATGAAACCTCTGCAAACTGTGGGCCAAAACTTCTCCTTTAAATTGCAGGTATTGGGTATTTTGTTCCAGAGATAAGAGAAGTGACTTAAGACAGTGTGTCTTCCTCCAAAAATGTATTACTGTATCTAGAATACTGAGGTTAGGTAAAGATTTCACACAGGATTAAGATCACCTGAGTTACAAATAAAACAAAATTTCAAAAAATCTTACACAGAAATGTTCTCATCGATTTTGTGAGCTGGAAATGAGATAATATCTGGCTTGATATCGATATTTATCTGTACTGTATGCCAAAATAACTTACCAAAATCCACACAGAGCCAGTCATCAGTGTCCTTCCCTTCAATCTTAACATGAGGCTCACTCTTACATTTCAGGTATTTGTACTGAAAAAAGCCAGACCATAGATTAAAGACAGGAAGAAGTCTGCCCTTACTGAGGATCCAGTAGCCTTTTTCTTGGTCTATCTGGGAACTAGCTTACTCATTTCTCATAGCTATACTTTGCCACACAGTTAATAACAGCAAAAATATTTACCCTCTAAATCCTTTCTTCTGAGCAGGCCACGCTCTTCACTCACAAGGTGCCTCTGGTGCACAGAGCGCTAGGCACACTTAGCATTTGGTCCCCACCTACATCATCCTTGTGGCTGTCCAGCTTCCTTTCACCCTTGGGTAAGGCAGGCTTTCCTGTTTTAAAACACTTTCCTGTTTTAAGGCTAGGTCTTCTTGGTGCTACGGATTTCATCTCATGTAGCTTCAGGATATGCTAATGGACAACTTCATTCTATGTGTCTATTTCCAAGAAAGCTATAAGTGGTCTCAGTTCTTAGCTTTTGTTAACACCAACAGATAGGCTTAGCAGACAAGACAGAATTTAAGCCAAAAACTGTTACAAGAGATAGATACCAACACCAAAGATCGGCTCCTAAATATATGGAATACATTGACACCTGAAGGGGGAAACAGTAGTACCACAGTAAGACTTCAGTAGCCCAGGGTCCATAATCAATAGAACAATCAGAAGAGCAAGAAGGAAAGGGATGACTTTTTTTTTTTTTTTTTTAAGGTTTTTAAAGACAGGATCTTGCTCTTTAATTCAGGCTGGCCTCGAACTTGGGGCAATCCTCTTGCCTCAGCCTCCCAAGTGCTGGGATTACAGGCATGTGCCACCATGCCCAGGGAAATGGATAACTTGAACAACACTATAGCAACCAAGTGGCCCCAAAAGACATTAACAGAGCTCTGTACCAAACAGTAGCAGAATGTCCTTTTTTATCAAGGGTCCAAGAAATGTTCTCTAGGATAATCATTTATTAGGCTACAAAAGAAACTCTAAGAATGAAATGAGATTATACAAAATATTTTCTGATCACAATAGAATAAAATGAAATTAAGAACAACTGGAAAAATCCACACGTGTGAAAATTTATACATACCCAATAGGTCAAAAAATCACAAGTAGGAAATGAGACAAATGAAAATTATCACACTCTCAAGAACTAGGGGGGGGGGAATCAAAAGCTAGCAGAGGAAAGGTAACAAGAACTAGGGCAGGAAAAAAAATCAGAGAAACCAAGATTTGGTTCTTCAAAAAAAAGATCAATAAAACTTAAATCTTTAGCTAGATTGAGTAAAAAAAGCAAACTAAAATCAGAAATGGGAGATATTACTACCAATTTTAAAAAAATAAAAATAATTTTAAGAGTACTATGGCTGAGTGTGGTGGCACACACCTGTAATCCCAGCACTCAGGAGGCTGAGGCAGCAAGACTGCCAAGAGTTCAAAGCCAGCCTGAACCAAAAAGCAAAACAGACCTTGTCTAAAAAAGCACTATTAACTGGGCTCGTGGCACCCACCTACAGTCCCATCACTCAGGAAGCTAAGGTGGGAGAGTGGCTTGAGTCCAGAAGTTTGTTACCAGCCTGGGCAACAGAGCAAGACTCCATGGAAAAAAATAGAGAAGTACTACAAACAATTATGTAACAAATTGAATAACCTAGGTAAAAGACAAATCCCTGGAACACACAATCTACCAAGACTGAATCATTTAAAAATAAAGACTGCAGAGACCAGCAGGGTGTGGCAGCACATGCCTGAAATCTCAGCACTTGGGAGGCTGAGGCAGTAAGATCTCTGGGAGTTTGAGGCCACGCTGGGCTATTTGGTGAGTTCAAGCCCAGTCTGAATTGAATAGCAAGACCCCGTCTCAAAAACAAAACAAAAGGACTGCAGAGACCTATAACTAGTAGATGATTGAAGCAGTTACTGGAATTTCCCAACCCAGAAATTGGGTCAGACAATTTTACTGGTGAATTAGGAAAAATACTTTCTCAAACTTACAAAAAAGTAAATAGGAGAGAACATTTCCCAATTCTATCAGATCAACTTCTTATTGACAGGAAAGCCAGAAACTATAAGAAAAAAAAACTAATCAGGTGTGGTGGCACACACCTATGATCCTAGCACTCTGGGAAGCTAAGGCAGGAGGACCACAAGTTTGAGCCTAGCCTGGCCAATTTAGCGAGACCTTGTTTCATAAAATTTTAGAAGGGCCAGGGTGTAGTTCAAGTGTGAAGGCCCTGTGTTCAATAATAAGTATTGCACCCCCCTAATCAATCCCTGGTGAATATTCTGTCATCAACAAAATATTACCAAACCAAACTTAGCAGCATATTAAACAGCCAGGCATTTGTGGCTCACAAATATATCCTACCTACTTGGGAGGCTGAGGCAGGAAGAAAATCACAAATTTGAGGACAGCCCAGGATGTTTCAAAATAAGGGTCAGTATAAATGGCTCAATGGTGGAAAGCTTATCTAGCGTGACTGAGGCCCTAGGTTCAATCCCTAGTACTAGAAAAAAACAACTATGCACCATAATCAAGTGAGATTCCTGGAATGCACACATTTCAACATATGAAAACCAATCAATGTAAAACATTAACAGAATAAAGGGAAAATCCACATGATAATTGATACATTTGACAAAATTCAATACCCTTTCATGATAAAATCACACAACAAACTAAGGATAAAAGGAGACTACCTCAATGTAATAAAGGCCACATATGAAAGGCACACAGCTAGCACACTCTAGCATACTCAATGATGAAAGACTGAAGCTTTTCCTTGAAGATCAGGACCAAGACTAGATGCCCACTTCTGCTACTTCTGGTCAACACAACATTGAAAGATGTAGCTGGAGAAAAAAAAGCATCCAAATTGGAAAGAAATACATTATCTTTTTGCAGGTCCAGGGATTTAGCTCAGTGGTTTTGCCGCCTGCTGCACAAGCGCAAGGACTGAAGTTCGATTCCCGGTACCAAAAAAAAAATTATCTTTTTGCAGACAAGATGATCTCATATGTAGAAAACCTTAAAGTTGCCCCCCAAAAAATAGGACTAATAAATTTGGCAAAGCTGCAAGATACAAAATCAATATACAAAAATCAGTTGAATTGCTATACACTAATAAGCAATCTGAAAATTAAAATAATTCCACTTACAATAGCATCAAAAAGAATAAAACACTTAGAAATAAATACCAAAGGAGGCACAGACTAGTATGCTGAGAACTACAAAATACTGCTGAAACAAATTAAACACAAATGGGAAAATATCCTGTATTCATGGATCAAAAGAATATTAAGATGTCAATACTTTTCAAAGCAATCCATAAATCAATTCTATCCCTATCAAAATCCAAACTTTAAGAAATAAAAAAATATCCACCCTAAAATTTACATAGAGTCTCAAGTATCCTGAATAGCTAAAATAATCCTGAAAAAGAAAAACAAAGTTGGCAGTTTTACATTTCATGATTTTAAATCTTACACTGGCCCTGGAGGTGTAGCTCAGCGGTTAGAGTGCTTAACATGTGCAAGGCTCTTGGTTCAATCCTCATCAACAAAACAACAGCAACAAAAAACCAAAAACTTAGTACACAAAGCTACAACAGTATGGTACTGTCATAAAGTCAGACACATAAACCAATGGAATAGGGAGTCTGGAAATAAACTTGTACAGATTATGGTTAAATGTTTTTCAACAGGGCTGCCAAGACCACAACAGGAAAAGGACAGTCTTTTCAACAAAGAGTGCTAAAGAAGCTGGATGTCCACATGGAAAGAAGCCTTATACTACCCTCCAAAAACTAATTTTTTTTTTTTTGGTACCGGGGATTGAACTCGGGTTCTTGTGCTTGCAAGGCAGGCAGCGGAACCACTAAGCTAAATCCCCGGCCCCCAAAAAACTAATTTAAAATGGATTAAATACCTAATTAAGGACCTAAAACCATTAAACTCTTAGAAGAAAACAAGGAAAAGCTTCATGACATTATTTTGCCAATGATTTTCCTGGATATGTTATTAAAGGCACAGGCAACAAAAGACAAAGGTGGAATCATCAAAATTTAATAATTTTGTGAATCAAAGGATGCTACCAACAGATTAAGAAAGGATTAATATTTTAAAAAACAAAGCTCCTGCAACTCAACAAAATATACCTGTTTACAAATGACCCAATGACTATAATTTCTCCAAAGAACATATACAAATGGCCAATAAACAAATGAAAATATGTTCAACATCATTAATCATTATGGGACTCCAAATCAAAACAACAATGAACTACCACTTTACACTCATAAGGATGGCCATTATAAAAAAAAAAACCCAACTGCTGCACAAGCACGAGGACCCGAGTTCGATGCCCAGTACCAAAAAAAAAACAAACAAAAAACCCAAAACTAGCATAGGCCAGGCATGGTGGCACACACCTGCAATCCTACGATCTGGGAGGTTGAGGCAGGAAGATGACAGGTTCCAGCTCAACAGAGACAATTTAGCAAGATCCTGTCTCAGAATAAAAATTTTAAAAGGGGTGGGGGCCAGGGATTTAGCTCAGTGGTTCTGCCCCCTGCCTGGCAAATGCAACGTCCCAAGTTCGATCTCCGGTACCAAAAAAAGGCGCGGTGGGGGGTGGGGGGGGTGGCTGAGTGCTCCCTAGGCTCAATCCCCAATAATCACATACATACACAAACACAGAGACAGACAGACACACACACACACACACACACACACACATTACTAGTGGGATTTTAAATTGGTATAGCCACTATGAAAGAGAGAGGGAACAAAAAATTAAAAACTTAAAGACAGAATCAGCGTATAATCCAGCAATTCCTCTTATGTACATCCAAAATTAGAAGTTGGCACATGAACAGATACTTCTATACCTATGTTTATAGTAGTACTATGCACAGCAGCCAAAAGTTGTAATCAATGAACGGATGGATAAACAGTGCGGTATATATGGTACAAACCTGTAAATATAGTTGTTATTAGTCTTAAGAAATTCTGGCACATGTTACAACATGGATGAACCCTGAAGACACAGTGCTAAGTGAAATAGTCACAAAAGGACAAATACCATATAATTTTCATGAGATAGGAAGAGTAGTAAAATTCATACAAAGCAGAATGGCAGCTGGAGGGGAAAGGGAATGAGAAGGTACTATTTAAAGGGTATAGAGTCGCAAGGTGAAAGTTCCAGCAATGGATGGTGGAACAATTAATGTACTTAAAACCACGGAATTATACACTTAAAAATGTAAAAAAAATGGCAGGACCTACAGTATGTTTTTACTACAAACAATAAAAATTTATTGACCTTCCACGTCTCTCCCTTCTCGTCTAAAACTTTGGTAAAAGTAATTTTTAGTCTCTCATTTTTCTTTTTCCAGAAACTCTGAAAACTTCCATTCTTTTTATATCCCCAAGTCTAACAATAACTCCTAAGTCTTCATCTCACTGCATCCCACTATTCCATCTGATAGAGACCCTGTTTCACAACTCTTCTCCACACACTCCTGGTTCTCTTCCTATCTCCTCCAACTACTTTTTTGGAATCTTCCTCTGCTCTGTCACATTATACCAGAACTGGTTTAGACTCCTTCTTATTTTACTATTCTTTTGGGGTTTTTTGTTTTATTTTGTTTTTTAAGACAGGGTCTCGCTTTGTAGTTCAGGCTGACCTTGAACTCACTATGTAGCCCACTCTAGCCTTAAACTCCTGGCAATCCTCCTGCCTCAGCCTCCCAAGTGCTGGGATTACAGGCATGTGCCACCAGGCCCAGCTTATTTTGGTCTTAAAAGCCTTTCCAGCTGGGTATGGTGATGCACACCTGTGATCCCAGCACTTGGGAGGCTGAGGCAGGAGGATCACTGTGAATTTGAGTCCAGCCTGGGCTACACAGCAAGACCCTGTTTCAAAAAAAAACAAAATAAGGGGCCGGGCATTTAGCTCAGTGGTTCCACCACCTGCAAGGACCCAAGTTCTATTCCTGGTACCAAAAAACAAAACAAACCAAACACCCCACCCCCAGTTGTTGCCAGTTTTCAGCAGGGTTTATTCCCCTGCAGAATGGTGCCAGAATCAGCTGGAAGCTTCCGAATACCGTATTTTCCTCATTCTGATTGATCAACTCCTTTCCTTTTCTTTCATTAGATCCCTGAATTCAGAGGGCAAGGACTGTATCTGCATCATTTTTACCTTGCCAATGACTAAGCATGATGCTTGGAAAGACTGGACATGCTCAAATACTAGAATTAAACTCTAGACCAGCACTGTCCAACAACTTTTTATAGTTATGAAAATGTTTTATGGCTGTTCAATACTATAGTAATCACCTGAAATGTACTGTACTGGTGGCAACCACACTGGACAGTGCTGTTCTAGAAATCCCTTTGGCTTACGCTGTCTTCTAGCTTGTCTCAAATTATTATTATTACTATTATTTTCTTTTTGGTCACAAGAAACAAGAATTAGAAATATCTTGACTCAACAGGGTTAGATGCTGTACTTGTTCCCAGACTGTTTTTATCAAACAACACAGAAT
This sequence comes from Heterocephalus glaber, assembly GCF_000247695.1. The sequence goes on from NW_004624739.1 coordinate 7,328,516, forward strand.
ATAAAACACATTCAGGCAAATTCTGAAAGTTTGGGCTTCCTCACATGTTCTTCAGACTGAGGCACTGCCATTATTCCACTCAATGGTGCAAAAGAGAAAAGAAATCAACCTACCATTTTCACAATGTAGTAGGCCATGGCATGTAAATGCCGAGTGGAAGTTCCACTGCCAATCACAAAGTAATCAGCATATCTCATTTCTGGAGGAACCTTGATCACACAAATGTCTCTTGCATTTTCTTGTCTCAGAAGTGAAACCAGCATATCGATGTCAAACTTTGGACCAGTATGATCTGAAATGCACAAGCATTTGTTTGTGGCAGCTCACCAAGTAGAAGACAGCCCTGTACATACCCAGAGTTGCACATGTCCCCCAGAGGAAACAAAACAACTGCTCTTCCACAAGTGTGTTTAGATCCAAAATGCTTTGTAAGTCAGCAGGGTCCAGACCTCCTGCAGCTGACCCTGGGTAGTTTCACACTGCACAGCTCAGCCTTTAAGGTCAGAGAGCTGAGGTTACACAGAGCCAACGCATATCCTTCGCCATCCCCACAGGAGGAGAACCACAATGACAAATGGCTATCCACGCAGTAGTAATGAGCAATACACCGAAAACACAAAAATGTTATACACAGAAAAACAGCACAATTTGGGGAAGAGGTGATACCCTGGTCATACTAAAACTGAACCCCAGCTATAAAGCGACAAAGAACTAAAACTGTGAGCGGAAAGGCTCTCGCTCTCTGTTCTTGCTCTTTTCTCTGACAAGATCTTGCTAAATTTTCCACACTGGTCTCGAACTTGGGATCTTCCTCCTCAGCTTCCTGAGTGCTGGGATTAGAGACATGCATCGCTATGCCGGCTCTCAGGTTTTTCTTATAAAGCAATTCTGGTTATTAACAACTGTTATTTATGAAAATGTAGCTTTTCTTCATGGAGGTTTTATTCTGTTCTTCAGCTTGGAGTACTAGCGTCTGTAAATTTATAGCTCTCCTAAATTCCAATCCTGACTCCGAAGCACCTAGTAGCAAAGCCCACGAAAACCTCTCTCTCTCAAATTCTGTAATTTCGCAGATAAGACTTGTTCACGATTTTTCAAGTTTCAAAAAAGTTAAAAGTTTAACTTTAAAAAAAAAGTGTAAAAGTTTAAAAGCGTGTGCAGCCATTACAGGATCTTCAGAGGGACCCATCTCCTAGTAGCGTTTCCTGCACATCCCTTGGCCGCAGTCCTTGGCTGTCCCTCGGAATCCTCACGGCCCAACACTCCCAACGATCCACATTCCCTGGGCCCCCAGGTAGGGAGTGGGGCTCAGGACGGTGAAGTCGTGATACCACGTGGATGTCTGGGTTTGTGAGGACGACCGCTCAGCGCGTGGCCCGTGTCTCCACTGTGAAACAGGAAGGCTGGCGGGGGCAACCTCCGAAGTCCGTCCCAGCTTTGGGTCTGTAGTTTGTGAGTCGTACTGGAAACATACAGGGGAAGCAGAGCCTCCCGTGCAGGGCGTAGCGCCCAGCTGCGCAAACCGTACCTGCGGCGCCGGGCTCCGGGCGCGCCTCACCGCCCGTCCGCTCGTCCCGCTGAGGCCTGCTGTGCAGGCCGCACACAAGGTCCGGAGTCAGGTAGGCCCGGAAAGGCGCCGGTCCCGCGGGGAGGCGTCCCAGCGCCAGCAGCTGAAGCCGGGGCATGGCAGCTACCGCGGAATCCCCTCCCCGGGAGGCAGCCCCGCGCCACAGCAGCGACCCCAATCGCAGCGCCACACGGCTGCTCGTCCCCATCGCCGTCGCCGCGCTTGAAGTCACGGGGCGGGCTCCACGGACCGGCAGGCTCTACGTCTTCTGATTGGTCAGGTCAATCAGCGCAGCCGGAAGTCATACACGTAAATCATTATGTGGGCGGGGCCAAGACCTGGACGGGGTAGGGGGGGCTTGGGCGGAGTTTGGAGCCGAGGCCGGGGAGGTCAGGGGCGGGGCAAACTTTTTTTGTTTTTAGTACCGGGAATCGAACTCAAACTCGGGTCCTTGCGCTTGCAGGGCAGGCGGCGGAACCACTGAACTAAATCCCCGCCCCTGGGCCGTTTTGATTTGCGGGTACGTTTGGTCAGAGTGCCAAGCACATAATAGGTACTCAAGAAATGTTTGACACGTTATTTAATTTTTTTAAAGCAACAACATGCTGAGCACGGTGGCATACATCTGTAATCCCAGCATTCTTTTTTTTTTCTTTTTTTTAAAATTAAATTCTTTTATTGGTACATTGTAGGTATATAACGCAATTACATTTCTCACTTGGAATTGTACCTTTACATGATGCATCTTGGTTTTTTCCCCATTCCTAGCCCTCCCTTCACCCCCTCCACCCTTCCCTATTTACAAAGACTTTATTTCCATTTTTTCCATTTCTCATCATTTTTCCTTTCCCTTCTTTCCTTTAATCCCAGCATTCTTAAAGGCTGAGGCAGGAGGGTCGCAAGTTCGAGTCCAACTTGACCTACTTAGTGACTTAGTGAGACTCTATCTCAAAAGAATAAAAAGTTGATGATGTAGTGAAGTCAGCGAGTTAACCAGAAACCCCCCAATAACCTGCGCCTGAACTTTACCCCTTTTCCTCCCCGGACTGCTTGTTCAAAGTGATGTTAACCAGCACACAGCTTACCTTGTGGTTAAGAACAAAGGACAGAACACGTTATACTGCAATCCTAACCATAAAGATAAGAATTTCCTGCCAAATCCCAAAATTGGATTTTAATCTAACCTGCAGTCCGCTTCTGTAGCCCTGTGCTTGCTCAAAGGTGAGATCATGACATACCATTATGTGGGGTTTTTTCCCTTTAAAAACTGGGTTTCCCTAGGGTCAGGGATTTAGCTCAGTGGTTCCGGCGACTGCCTTGCAAGCGCAAGGTCCCGAGTTTGATCCCCAGTACCAAAAAAACAAAACAAAACTGGGTTTCCCTGCTTGATTGGTAACAAGGAAGATGGGAGCAAGAGCTCATCCTTGGTCGCTGGCTAATTAAAAGGACTCCTTTAATTTGGACATTTTTGTGGCGTCGTCTTTTTCGCTGGGACAGCTATAACATGTAGCTCAGTGTGAAAGCCCTGGGTTCAAACCCCAGTACCACAAAGACAAAAACAAAAAACCTACAAGCACTCATTTTGGGGAAAAATTTTATAAAATACAGAAACTAATATAAGTGCCTATATTTGCCACCCCAAATATTTACAAGTGTTTCAAGTTATTTTTGAAAATTAAAAAAGTATTATAAAGTTAAGTCTCCTATGTTCTTCAGTTCCAATCCCATCCTCTTCAATTCCATTTCCTTCTGGGCATGAATTTGGTGTTTCTCCTAGTTTTTGCCACCCTTTGCAAGTTCCCTCCTGTCTCTGAGTATCCCATCAGGAATGGTCACTACAGGGCCACCGGGGATTTAGCTCAGTGGTTCCGCCTGCCTCGAAAGCTGAGGACCTGGGTTCAATCCCCGGTACCAAAAAAAAAAAAAAAAGGTCACTACTTGTAGGTAGTGAGCATATGGAAAGCAGTACAGTCATGACGCACTTGATGGGAATTTGTTCTGAAAAATGTATTGTTAGGTAGTTTTGTTGTTGGAAATGTCAAACAAATTAAGACACTAATATTTCTAGGCAATATTGGTGTGACCTTACTATACCACCATTGTATATGTGATCTGTCACTGACAAAGGCATCATTATGTGTTGCATGACATGACTGTATATCATCTGTCTACAAATTGGCCTCATAGGTGAAGAAACACTTCAGTCATTCTGATAAAACCCACTAGAAAAGGATCACCAGGAGTGTAGCTGTGGCCAGTTACAAGACAGGTGGCACCCCAGGAGGACAGAGGTGCATCTCAGTAGAGGCAGAAGGGGATTTGCTTAGGGTGTGTGCTTCTTTGAGAGTCTGAGAGACCAGAGGAAGGGGGTCATCTTGAAGTGGGTGCTGAAGCAGAAGCAGTTTAGCAATTGGGTCTCTTCGGTAATCTTTGGTCAAGAGATAGGAGAATGTTCCTGGAACTGGTGATGTCATTGGTCACTCACGAGCAGTTCATGGTCTTGGAAGGCTTGAGTCCTGTTAGAAACATTGTTTTATGTTCCATTAGGAACATCACCTCCTGATTACCAGGAGGGTTGGGAAGTGGAGTCAGGGACCTTATTCTGCAGGAATCTAATGGTTAAGAGGAATGTAGAGTGTTAGACCTGAGAGAGGAATGATGCCTGTGAAAATAAAAGGAAAGTTACAACAAAAGCAAGATTGAGAGAGGTTTTCTAAATGGAGGCCATTAGGGAAGCAGGACTTCTTTTTTTTTTTTTTTTGGTACCAGGGATCGAACCCAGGTCCTCAGCTTGCGAGGCAGGTGGGTGGAACCACTGAGCTAAATCCCTGGCCCAAGGAAGCAGGACTTCTGCATGACACAAGCTGCTGCTGGAGAAGGTGGACTTCAGCCACCTCCCCCTTTGATTGCCAGTATCTGGAACAAATCACAGTGTGCTCAGAGACTCAAGACGAATCTCAAAGGGTTATGGATTCTTGTATTATGGACATTTTTATGAAGTATGTGCATTTTTTGGTCTTCTATCAGTCACGTGCCCCCTGTTGCACAGCCTCTAGTCTCAACTCTAAGAGAAGTTTCCCCACCGAAGAATTTTTACTGACTTGTAACAACAGCTTGCCCATCTTCCCTGCCTTCTTCAGAACACTGTTTCAAACAAACTGTACTTGGGTCTCCTGCGTAGCAGTTCCTAAGACCACAAATAAAGATCTTTACTTTTATCCTTTCTGAGTTTAAACTGATTCACTGGCAGGACCTGTGTGTCGGTGAAATGACCCCTGGGGCTTTGTCATCACAGGCAAGACTGGGACGTTCCATTCACAATCAAATGATTCCAAACAGCCGTTTCTCATCACACATGCATTCAGAGACAAAGGCTGTCAGCACCGAGTCCTCACCGTTAATTACCAAAGCCGTTTTCCAGGCCATTCCCACCTGAGGAAAGACTTGGGAACAGCTGTTACACTTCGGACTAGCAAAATGCCCCACCCCATGAGAGCTGGAACCTCTACTGTTGGGCTTGAACTTCATTTTCAGATAAAGACCGGGTCAGAGGGAGAGAGTACTTTAATAATCCCTACCTTTGGAGTGCTGGGTTTGGTACTGGGAAGTTCATCAAACTGGTTTACTTACAAAGTAAACCAACCTCTGCTTACTTCATGGACGATTTATCACACAGCGACATCTCCTGATCTGTGGGCCAGAATCTTCTGCAAAAGACCCTTAAGTCCACAGATGCATCAAATATTGTCTTTGGAAGGAATAAACATATTTTCTGTACCAAATGGAGAGAGATAGCACTGGAATTCAGTAAAATTTTAAAGTATTTAAAAGTGTTGCCTCACACCACCTTTTTGTCATCCATGTATTCAATGATAGATATTTAGAGAGCCACAATTTTTTTTAAATAATGAAAAAGGTTGGGACTACTATTTTCTACCTCAGAGATCCTTCCAGACCTCTGGGCCAGTTCATCCCACCGCTGGGGAGCTGTGGCTAATGGTAAATATTCTTGTCATTTAAATTTAACCACTTTTCCCCTAGATTTCCTCTCTCTCTGTACTGTTCCTGATCTTTAAAGACCTTGCTAAGAAAAGGGCTAGAATTAAAGGGACTTCTCATAGATCTAATACGGTACATCACAAAGACTATGTGTTTGTATATTTCTACTTACAAACTATCTTGTGCTTGGCCTGATGGTGCATTCCAGTAGTACCAGCACTTGGGAGGCTGAGGCAGGAAAATTGCTTTGAGTTCAAAGACTCCCTGGGCTATGCAGTGAGTTCAAGTCCAGCCTGGACTATATAGCAAGGCCCTGTCTCCAAAAAGAAAAACAACAACCCCCCAAAACAAAGATTATCTTGTCCCTCACTTTGTATGTCCCCTAATTAAAAAGGGGGCAAAATCCTTTTAAAGAGAAGACAAACAAGGACCCATGGGGGAAGGTACTGTATCTCTGCACCCTAGGCTCCCAGGGGGTGTGGGGCCTGCATTGTCTACCTGCTCAGATGTTTAGTGTTCGATTCCCTGCCATATCCTGGGTGCTTTAAGGACAGGGTGTCCCACTTGGAGTGAGCATTGAGGCCTGAGATAAAAGGAACATTAACCTGGAAGCAGTGGTACATGATTGTAATTCCAGCTCCTCAGCAGGCTGAGGCAGGAACATCACAAGTTCAAGCCTGGCCTGGGCAATTAGCAAGACCCTATCTCAAAATGAAAATAGAATTCAGTGCAGAGTGCCCCTGGGCTCAAGCCCCACCATGGTGGGGGGCAGATGCTGTGCAGAAGGAAAGGGAAGATACCCACAAGCATTCAGGGTGCAGTTAGAGCACATTTAAGACCTAGAAGTTGAGAGGGGATGACGCAGGCTTAGATGTGGCGGTAAACAGAGGCCAGATGCTGAAGACTGTTGTACACCGGACGACTTTGGGTTTGTCCTAGTGGCACCGAGGAGCCACTGATGCGGAGAATATCTGCCTGGCCCAACATGGACAGTGAGAACGAGGCAGGACAGGCTGCTGGGGGCTGCTGTCATCTTGTAGAAGTAGCTAGGCCTTGGGTAGTGAAGATGGAAAGAAACAGATGGGTTCTGGAGAGATCTGAAAAGTGAAAGGAACAGGATTGTGTGAGGGATAGCTTCTGAGGGTGCAGAGAGGGAGTCATCCAGATGAGGATATCTGTCAGGGCCCTGCCTACCATGCTGGCCACCTCACATGTGTTTCAGAGCTTCCATTCCTGTGACATCCCTCAAATGTACTAAACCTACTGCTGGTGGCCAGGCGTGGTGGCACACACTTCTAATTCCAGCACTCTGGAGGCTGAGGCAGGAGGATCACTGAATTTGAGGTCAGCCTGGGGTATATGGTGAGTTCAAGGCCAGCCTGAAGAACATAGACCTTATCTCCAAAAAACAGTGAAAGGAGGGCCAGGGATTTAGCTCAGTGGTTCTGCACCTGTCTTGCAAGCGCAAGGTCCTGAGTTTGATCCCCAGTACCAAACAAAAAAAAACAACAACAAAAAAACAGTGAAAGAAAATTTTGGCCAGGACACAGGAGGCTGAAGAGCACTGGGTCCAGGGCTGTAATCAAAGGCCTCTCTTGCTTCTCCTCTCTCAGCAGCTACAAGCCTGCACTGCCCAATGGCCAAAGCCTGAAAATAACTGTTTCATGTATGTTATTCAGTTTTCCAGTTGAGTCCGGTGGGAGGGCAGTTCCTGCAGTAAAAATCCTTTGTGGGTAGAAGCAGATGTCTTTCACTGTGACTTTAACATTCACGCTCCTGGTTATTGATGATGATGACATTTCTTCATACGCATACTGATGTAATAGTTGTGAGGGCTGCCGTAATGGAATGTTACAGGCTAGGTGTCTTACGCAACAGAAATTAATTTGCCCGCAGTCCTGGAGGCTGGAAGTCCAAGATTAAGGTGTCTGGAGGGGTGGTTTCCGGTGAGGCCTCTCTCCACAGCTTGGTGATGGCCACCTTCTTACTGTATCCTCACATGGCCTTTCCTTATGCTACTTAACCTGTGTCCTTCCTGTCCTTATAAGGCCACCAGCCCCACTGGACTGAGCTCCGTCCTTCTGACTTCTCTTAACGTTAGTTACCTCCTTAAAGGCACTACCCTCACCCTCAAATGCAGTCACATTGGGGATTAGGGCTTCAACATACGGGGGGGGTCAGTTCATATCAACTGTCTTCATCAGATGCTCCTGGGTTTATGATGAGGATAGGTTCTCATATACCCACTGTAAACTGAAAACATGATAAGTCAAGACTGCTTTCAGTAAACCTTACCCACTGAGTAATTAGCTTAACCACACAGCATACTGCAGAGTACTGGTTTCTTTTTCCTTGCAGTTGGGTGGCTGAGGCTGACTGGGACCTGTGGCTGAGTGTTGTGCCACAGATTGCTAACCTGGAGAAAGATCCAAATTCAAAATGTGATGCACAGGTTCTACTAAATGAGTGTCATTCCTGAACCACTGGAAAATCAAGAAATCCTAAGTAGAACCATAGGCTGAGGGCCATCTATGTATTTCTGTCGTACTGAAATGCCTGTCATAGTCAGGCATAGCAGGCAGTGGCTACAATCTCAGTGTCTTGGGAGTCTAATGCAGGATTGCAAACTCGAGGCCAGCCTGGGCTACACAGCAAGACCCTGTCTCAAAATAAAAAAAATAAAAAGGGCTAGGGATATAGCTCAATGCTCCCTGGGTTAAATTTTCAGTACCAAAAAAAAAAAGGTATCATGTCCTTGCTCCTTTTCTGTATTTGTTTGTTATTATCATGTTGACTGGTTATACACTGAAGGCATATTTTCGTCTTCTCCTGGTTTATGGCACAAAGTTCTACATTCTTTATCATGTCTCTTAACAAAAGATGTTTTTGCTTTTAGTCAAGTTGAAGGTTTGCCTTTGGCTTGGGCTCCTATTGTCTTGTTTAGGAAATTCTATCTTCCTGAAATCATAAAGATGTCTGTGTATTCTCCTAAAACTTTCAAAGTTTTATCTGTTATAGTTCAGTCCTTGGTTCATATGGAAATGATTGCTGTGCATGGGGTCTGTTAAGGATCCTTTCTTCAATATGTGGATCTGGTTATCTCAGCAGCATTTAGGGGATGATTCCTCCCATCTCTGTCGATCTGCAATGTCAGCCTGCCAGATCCATATTCATATAAATCTGTGTCTGCCAATCCAAAAATGGGCATTTGAAATGAACACACACTTCTCAGACAAAGAGGTAGAAATAGCAAATAAACATATGAAAAAATGTCCAACATCACTGGTCATTTGAGAGATGCAAATGAAAACAACACTGAGATTCCACCTCACCCCAAAAAGAATGGCTGCTATCATGAAATCAACCAATAACAAATG